>CP092865.1:89812425-90315238 GCA_030710605.1 Cordylochernes scorpioides
AGGGGCGGAGTCTGATGGAGACTGGGGCGGAGCATCAGCTGCCAGCTTACTAGTGATGGATTTCTTGGACCGTCCGCGCTTTTTTTTTTTTTTTTTTGCACTAGGAAAATTCCGTTCCGTGAACAGATAAAAGTTTAGCTAGGAGCGAAAGATGGAGAGATAGAAGAGTTCTTACTGGTCTACATGGTGGATGAGGAGGACCTGGGGTACAACCGACGAGGGCTCACGCAGATGGTGAAGTAACTGTCAAGTGACTGTATTTTTGGCTAAGACGGGGGCCTTATATATTTTTTTCCGAGAAAGGAAGTATTGCATTTCAGCAGATGCAACATCGGCTGGCGAAATTGTACACTGGCGTCGTGGCAGTTTCCATCTTTAGACCTTGTTGTTTTGGGACTGCTATATGCTCGATCTCTGGATGGGGGAGTTTACCCTGCGCAAGACTTTGTTGGGAGGCAGAGGGCTGTTGCGTGGACTGAATGGATGCACTCCCAGTGGAGAAGACAGGACCATCCGTTTCCTACGGGTTTTGAGCAGCCGGGGGAGAGTCTGCCTTGAGGCTGTCCATGTACTTCTTCAGTGGAGATGTAGAACGCTGGACCAAATGTGTACAGAGGGAAGGTGGATATATTGAATGATGCTGATATATAGTTAGGTATTAATATATACAAAGTTTATGGTTTGTCAAATAAAGAAATTATTGATGATTTTGTATTACACACACTTATTGACCTAATCTTGTATAATTATTTCCATTATCTCCATATCGAGCGCCGAAAAACGTTAAGATGGCGCAATGCATGGCCGTACGGCCATCTTGGATGTTCTGAAGGACAAGGTTCTTCTGTTCCGAAGAACATTTTTTGGTTGAAAGTGGAGTTGGAAAAAACTATAGCTATGTGGCGACCACATTTTGCTTTAGCGAGCGCGAACTGGGACAAAGCTTCACTAAACATACGGGCGGTAGTGTGGCGGCCTCACTACGCATGCGCATGCGCCATCCGGGACTCTAAGCACGCGCGTCATCAACAACAAGGCTTGCTTCAAGCGGCCGTTATTTTTTTCCTCTCTATATATTTCTGGATTTGAATAAATTAATTTATTTTATTTAAAAAAATAATTATAATTTTATCAGCGGTCTTTCCGCAAGCCACATCAACACGCACGCAGCCATACCACAGCTATATCAACCAATGATTTATTTAACTTCCTGACGTTTCAATTACTCGCTGTATCTCTAAAAAAAAATCAGAAAATCATGTACGTTTATAAGTAGAACTAGGATTGTTGTTGTGTCCAATAAAGAACCTCACTGAACAAACTGCTCTTCACCTTATCTATGACTGTCCGAACTTTACAGAAGTGAGATTGTTCCCTGATCTAAATGATTTAATTCTCTTACATCAGCCACTTTGTCTATATAAATTTTATGAACTCTGTAAAATAATAAGTCAGGTCAGGAGATGCCTTCTTTATTTTTAATATCAACACCTGATCCACTTATCTTTTATTTTTTTTTCTATTGTTTTTTAATGTGTTAAGCGTCTTTACGCAAATTTGGCCTTAAATACCCATTTCTTGATTTCTCAAGAAGCCTCTGGGACCAAAAATCTTTTTGGTCGCAGTGGTCACAGCCTACTCCACGCTGACGAGCGCCAACAGCGCGAAACGCGTTCGTGGATGGCTTTTCTTGATTTATCAAGAAATTTGGTTGGCCAAATATCACGGAGCAAGTTAAATAAACGTTTTGTTTATTTTTGCTCCACTAGATGGCGCTCTGCCATCTAAAAAGCACATGTGGTCGTGGTCGGGAGTGCCTTCTTTATTTTTAATAATAAATTTGTAAATATTTAATTCTAAGTTCTAATTTGTTTACCTTTTTTGTTACTCTGTATTAGACGCAAATATTTCAATATAACGCCTGGTTGATTAATAGAAAAAATGATTTAAAATTAAAAAATATTTTCTCACAATGATTTTCTTTTTATTACAAAACGCTAGCTTTCAAGTGATAATCGCTCTTCAACGGGCTTAATATAAAACATCGACTATATCTTACAATAAATATTTACAAAAAGCTGCGCGCGTATGTTTTTGTAAATATTTCTTGTAAGATATAGTCGATGTTTTATTAAGCCCGTTGAAGAGAGATTATCACTTGAAAGCTAGCGTTTTGTAATAAAAAGAAACTCATTGTGAGAAAATATTTTGTAATTTTAAAACTTTTTTTTACACAATTTTATCATGAATAGAAAAAAATGAAGAGTCTCAGATGTTTCCATGCATTTCTATCATAGCTGTCGTAATAGAGAACTGGGATACAAAATAATCATTCTCCTGAGGAGAGATCGGTGGAAGGCTGGTTAAACCGTTTGGTTTTCGACCACTACGACCCGGGTTCGATTCCCGCATTGGACACTTTTTTTCTGTTTAAAAAAAAAAAGTGCTCCAATGGTCCCCGATTCTTGCAAAAGTCCAACCCCACCAGCGAGTGCAAGTAACCAAACGGGGCTCTGGCATATTTGTAAGTGCAAAGTCGAACTGCTTTACACATGTATAGACATGTGGTTGGCTTACAGTAAAAGCAGTCGCTAACTACCCACCATGATTATCATGGCCTGTACCACGTGTACTAGGGATAAGCAAAAAAAAAAAATCCCCTGAAGAGAATGACAGTAGATTATTGAAACATTGGGAGTTATCATTGGTTGACAATTGACAATTAGAACACTTTTATTGACTTCTTGGTCAATATTATACATGAAAACGATCAAGAGAACTATATATACAATCCGCCAGGTGTTCTTCCCCACCTTCAATAATTTTTTGAACATGAGCCTTAGGAAGTCAAAAATGAAGAAAATAAATAGGAAATTTTACTAATATTCCTAGAATTAAAACTATTATCATAATTGAATACTCATTTTTAAAAAGATTTAAAATTGAACAATTCCAGCTTTAGGAGTAAAAGTAGATGCTATCCCTGGACGTTTAAATCAAACATTTATCTTTATTGATAAAATTGGTTAAGAAGATAGCAGTGCCAGAGCCTAGGAGATAAAGAACTCGAGCTCAGAAGAATAAAAGGATAAAGAAGTTTATAAAAAGCCTGCTGTGGATACTCTGTGGAAAAAATCTGTTAAAGAAAGTGAAGAGGCTAAGGCTAGAAAAAGGATTGATTGGCAGAATAGCCGGATACTTGCTCCAACTGAGATAGAAATTGGTTTATTTGTAGTCAACACACAACAACAACAAAAAGGCTTTTATTAGGGCCCATTGCCCTGTATGGATTCGCCATACAACAACAAAACAATACAGCAATTCCTCTCCTTTTCCCCCTGTGCACGCGAGTCCTTGTTTGAAATGGGATTTATTTACACATCTGTTCTAAAACTTTCCTCACTACCTCTTTTGTGTATGAATCTATTTACAATTGATCTGTAGAAATTATAGAGTTCTATTGCTATATTTTTCTTTTCTGAAATAGTTCTCAGCGTCTTCAGTAGGTTGCTAAATCTCCAGAAGGTGTGGTTTATTTGTATGCATCATTTCATCATAGAAAATAAAGGCCATTATATTTGAGATCACCAAACCCCCTGTCGTTCACTACCTCAAGAATACCACCTGCCTATCGCTACAATAGTTAGAGACACATAAACTATCTATTTAAATTGGTCATTTGTTTATTTATAATTTTATGAATTCATTTTTTTTTCTATCTTTTCTTTAATTCCCAGGTCGGACTGACCTGGACGAAGTATCGGTTGATTCTTGATTTCGCCGATGTGATACATCATTGGTTGAAGTAGTTGTGTTTTCTCTGAATGTTCTTGTGTGTTGTAGGTTCATGTATCTGGTATTGGGGATCTTCACGCCCCTCACTAGCCTTCTCTATGTACTGATGGCTGTCCTGTTGTCCAAGTTGGGAGACTTCAGCCCCGATGCCACTGTAGGGTTCTCCGGGGTGATGTTTGCTGTGAAGGCGTTGTCTTTCCACCATCGACCATACTCCACGGCTATCCCACGTCAATATGCCATCTGGGCTGAACTCATCCTGCTCCATCTTGTCATGAGGGAACCTTTCCTCTTGGGCCATCTTGCAGGCATCTTTGTCGGCTCGGCTTACTCCAAGGGACCTCTCAGGTACTTCTGCTCTTACATGGCGATCCTGGGTTATGTTGTTCCCTTTGTTTGTTTACATTCTTTGTGTGTGAGTAACAGTTACCTAGAAATTATTCGAAAAAGAAAAAATAAACAATATCAAGATATTGTACATAGAAGTATATGCCCGTTGAAGAGCAGAAATTTTGCTCGAAAACCTGCGAAAATCAAAAGAAACCCTTTTCCTTAATATTGTTTATTTTTTCTTTTTCGAACATTCATTGTGTAAACAAAATTGCCTCTGTCTCTTTTGAAAAAAAAAAATAGATGACCAGCGACATCATAGACTTTCCACTTTCTCAAGTTTTGTCCATGAGTGTAAAAGAATTCGAGGTGGCATAGAGAAAGAACAGATACGAGATGTTTTACATTTTCAAACATAGTATTTAAATAAAAATCACCGAGAGAGGTACCAAGATGGCAAGTAAGCCCTAACAAGACTCAAATCTCAGTTTTTCTCTCTCCACTTTTTATCGAGTTTTGTCTAGGATAAACAACGTGTGTTTATAATCTGATATATCGGTACATGGAAAGGTATACCAACTATTCCATGATTCCACAACATGCTGTTCAACTCCACCTTTGCCGGTCCCAAGCCCGGATGAAAAAGGAGGAGGGGGCAGTAACAAGCTCACTAAAAAACCTGGGCTCATCTGGCCCGGCTGATAGTACCCTGTAAGGACTCCAGGGATACAGGATGAGCAGCGTTTGTACTCCATGTTAGGAGCGGATGCACATGGCGTCTGTTCCTCATGTCAGAGGCGGCCATTTCTTTTGGAGCTAAGTCGGCCTGCCACTGAGTAGTGCTCCCAGTCTTAATGACAAAGGCAGACACATTCTACTTCACCCAATCATGATCTCAAGCTTTAAAAGCTTGATACTCTAATATGATTGAGTGGAGATAAGAAAGAAGAAGAAGACAACATGCTGCCTAAACAACATAACCATTTGAGAGATTTGTTGTAAAGTGGTGCACAAATTTAATCTTTAAATTAATAAAAAGGCTATTCTTGATCGTGCAACTAAACTTTGATGATGGTTTGCGCCATCTATCGGAATATAATGTTTTTAAATATATTTTTATCATCAAATTGTAATTAATCACATTTATAATACAATATTGTAGCATGGGCCGACTTCATGGAACAGGAAGCTCGATGCCAGCGCCGAGTTGTTCCACGCTCGCGCTAGTCATTCTTTTCTTTGCTCTTATATAAACAATCTGTATAATTTTCCGGCCATGGTTACATTCAGGCAGACCTTGCAACGGTATCGAAAGAAGACCCAATTTGCCCCCACTGCCAAGATGAAGACCAAACCGTAGACCACCTCCTCTTCACTTGCCCAACCTTCCAATACCAAAGATTCCAGACAGCCACTCTCCTAGGTATCACCAACATATGTCCAGCATCCCTAGAAAATCTCCCAAGAAAGAAATCTGCCTGGCGACACCTCATTAATTGGACTTCCACTGGCATTGTATATAAATCCAAGAAGACTTAGGTCAGAAGGACATCCCGGGTAGTTGGCGACTTCTGTACGCTCCAGGAACCTGGGTTACTTAAATAAATAATAATAATAATAATAATATAATTTTCATATAAATTTCTCTCGCTTATTAAATTGTTCTTAATTGCCATAGCTAATTATTTCATCACTACAATATAATGCGGATTATGATTGTAGAACGATGTTTGACAAATTTGACCGCAAATGTTTCTTTTAAATGAAAAACATTTATCTTTGTTTAATATTATCTCTTTGATTTTTGTAACAATTAAATAAGAATGTCATTAAAATATATTTTGAATTGTTAATTCTCTATCGGAATATATATCAACTAATCGTTCATTTTTTAATTATTCCAGAATTGACCAAGTACTCTTTTTTTTATTAATCAAGAAAAGCTAACAAAGTACGGGTTTCAGGCTGTTGGCCCTCATCAGCGTAGAGCAAGCTGTACCTATCTCCGTACAATTTCATTGTTGTACCATTTTTCTCCACATTGGTCTTTAAATTGAATATGTTTTTATATTGAGAGCAGGTTACAAAGAAACGCTGAATTACTTATTGCATTGTATCATGGTGTCCCTTTTCTTTTTCCTCCGCTTACACTCATGGACAACACTTATGGAAGATATACCTTTTAACATGTATATCGGTATTCAGACAATAACTCTGAAAGATACACTAATGGACAAAACTTAAGGAAGTTGTACCTTTTAGCATGTATATCGAGATTCAGACAATAACTCTGAAAGATACACTCATGGACAAAACTTAAGGAAGATGTACATTTTAGTATGTTTATCAGGATTCAAACAATAACTCTGAAAGATACACTCATGGACAAAACTTAAGGAAGATGTACCTTTTAGCATGTATATCGGGATTCAGGCAATAACTCTGAAAGATACACTCATGGACAAAACTTAAGGAAGATGTTCCTTTTAGAATGAATATCGGGATTCTGACAATAACTCTGAAAGATACACTCATGGACAATACTTAAGGAAGATGTTCCTTTTAGAATGAATATCGGGATTCAGACAATAACTCTGAAAGATCACTCATGGACAAAACTTAAGGAAGATGTACCTTTTAACATGTATATCGGGATTCAGACGATAACTCTGATACACTAATGGACAAAACTTAAGGAAGTTGTACCTTTTAGCATGTTTATCGGTATTCTGACAATAACTCTGAAAGATACACTCATGGACAAAACTTAAGGAAGTTGTTGCTTTTAGCATGAATATCGGGATTCAGACAATAACTCTGAAAGATACACTCATGGACAAAACTTAAGGAAGATGTACCTTTTAGTATGTATATCGGGATTCAGACAATAACTCTGAAAGATACACTAATAGACAAAACTTAAGGAAGTTGTACCTTTTAACAGGTATATCGGGATTCAGACAATAACTCTGAAAGATACACTCATGGACAAAACTTAAGGAAGTTGTACCTTTTAGCATGTATATCGGGATTCAGACAATAACTCTGAAAGATACACTCATGGACAAAACTTAAGGAAGTTGTAACTTTTAGCATGTATATCGGGATTCAGACAATAACTCTGAAAGATACACTCAAGGACAAAACTTAAGGAAGTTGTAACTTTTAGCATGTATATCGGGATTCAGACAATAACTCTGAAAGATACACTCATGGACAAAACTTAAGGAAATTGTAACTTTTAGCATGTATATCGGGATTCAGGCAATAACTCTGAAAGATACACTCATGGACAATACTTAAGGAAGATGTTCCTTTTAGAATGAATATCGGGATTCAGACAATAACTCTGAAAGATACACTCATGGACAAAACTTAAGGAAGATGTACCTTTTAACATGTATATCGGGATTCAGACAATAACTCTGATACACTAATGGACAAAACTTAAGGAAGTTGTACCTTTTAGCATGTTTATCGGGATTCTGACAATAACTCTGAAAGATACACTCATGGACAAAACTTAAGGAAGTTGTTGCTTTTAGCATGAATATCGGGATTCAGACAATAACTCTGAAAGATACACTCTTGGACAAAACTTAAGGAAGATGTACCTTTTAGTATGTATATCGGGATTCAGACAATAACTCTGAAAGATACACTAATAGACAAAACTTAAGGAAGTTGTACCTTTTAACAGGTATATCGGGATTCAGACAATAACTCTGAAAGATACATTCATGGACAATACTTAAGGAAGATGTACCTTTTAGCGTGTATATCGGGATTCAGACAATAACTCTGAAAGATACACTCATGGACAAAACTTAAGGAAGTTGTACCTTTTAGCATGTATATCGGGATTCAGACAATAACTCTGAAAGATACACTCATGGACAAAACTTAAGGAAGTTGTAACTTTTAGCATGTATATTGGGATTCAGACAATAACTCTGAAAGATACACTCATGGACAAAACTTAAGGAAGTTGTAACTTTTAGCATGTATATCGGGATTCAGACAATAACTCTGAAAGATACACTCATAGACAAAACTTAAGGAAGATGTACCTTTCAGCATGTATATCGGGATTCAGACAATAACTCTGAAAGATACACTCATAGACAAAACTTAAGGAAGATGTATCTTTCAGCATGTATATCGGGATTCAGACAATAACTCTGAAAGATACACTAATGGACAAAACTTAAGGAAGATGTACATTTTAGTATGTTTATCAGGATTCAGACAATAACTCTGAAAGATACACTCATGGACAAAACTTAAGGAAGATGTACCTTTTAGTATGTATATCGGGATTCAGACAATAACTCTGAAAGATACACTAATAGACAAAACTTAAGGAAGTTGTACTTTTAACAGGTATATCGGGATTCAGACAATAACTCTGAAAGATACACTCATGGACAAAACTTAAGGAAGATGTACCTTTTAACATGTATATCGGGATTCAGACAATAACTCTGATACACTAATGGACAAAACTTAAGGAAGTTGTACCTTTTAGCATGTTTATCGGGATTCTGACAATAACTCTGAAAGATACACTCATGGACAAAACTTAAGGAAGTTGTTGCTTTTAGCATGAATATCGGGATTCAGACAATAACTCTGAAAGATACACTCATGGACAAAACTTAAGGAAGATGTACCTTTTAGTATGTATATCGGGATTCAGACAATAACTCTGAAAGATACACTAATAGACAAAACTTAAGGAAGTTGTACCTTTTAACAGGTATATCGGGATTCAGACAATAACTCTGAAAGATACATTCATGGACAATACTTAAGGAAGATGTACCTTTTAGCGTGTATATCGGGATTCAGACAATAACTCTGAAAGATACACTCATGGACAAAACTTAAGGAAGTTGTACCTTTTAGCATGTATATCGGGATTCAGACAATAACTCTGAAAGATACACTCATGGACAAAACTTAAGGAAGTTGTAACTTTTAGCATGTATATCGGGATTCAGACAATAACTCTGAAAGATACACTCATGGACAAAACTTAAGGAAGTTGTAACTTTTAGCATGTATACGGGGATTCAGACAATAACTCTGAAAGATACACTCATAGACAAAACTTAAGGAAGATGTACCTTTCAGCATGTATATCGGGATTCAGACAATAACTCTGAAAGATACACTCATGGACAAAACTTAAGGAAATTGTAACTTTTAGCATTTATATCGGGATTCAGACAATAACTCTGAAAGATACACTCATAGACAAAACTTAAGGAAGATGTACCTTTCAGCATGTATATCGGGATTCAGACAATAACTCTGAAAGATACACTAATGGACAATACATAAGGAAGTTGTACCTTTTAGCATGTATATCGGGATTCAGACAATAACTCTGAAAGATACACTCATGGACATCACTTAAGGAAGTTGTACCTTTTAGCATGTATATCGGGATTGAGAGAATACACTCATGGACATCACTTAAGGAAGTTGTACCTTTTAACATGTATATCGGGATTCAGACAATAACTCTGAAAGATACACTAATGGACAATACATAAGGAAGTTGTACCTTTTAGCATGTATATCGGGATTCAGACAATAACTCTGAAAGATACACTCATGGACATCACTTAAGGAAGTTGTACCTTTTAGCATGTATATCGGGATTGAGAGAATACACTCATGGACATCACTTAAGGAAGTTGTACCTTTTAACATGTATATCGGGATTCAGACAATAACTCTGAAATATGTTTACTGACTGTTGTGACACATGGTATCCCGATATAGCCATCGTAGCTGACCCAGCTATGTGCACCAGGTACCCAGTTGACTGGTTATGGAGATCCCTACGGACCCTCGCCCCGACCCCCGAAGAACGACCTCCGCATCACCATGGGGGAGATTTCCAATCTTATGGAGACACTGAATACTACGATGCTGAGGACTGGTGATGCAAATTAGTATTCGGATGTCCATAGTACACTCTGTTGTATCTCTTTATCAACTATCAAGACTGAAGATGAACTGAAATAAAATTGGCTTAGATATTTTGGAAGGTCATTCTACTCTATATATTGATAAACCGCGTATTAAACTTGTCCCATGGCCAAAAAGACGTCTTATTATGGCAATAAATATGTGATAAGCATGTTTCAAATGTATTTACGGCTTTACATATCATATATAGGAAATGAAACCGCTTCTTAGAGTTCTAATACTGTATTGGACGATTCTACTTATATACGCTACACTGAAGGATGGAATCATAGAAATGGTATTCAGGCAAACTATGAACCTAAGCCTATAGAACAGTAGAATTACATATAAATATTTGTATAACGAATCAAAAGTTTTGACGAAGGAGTATCTTTTATTATATTTGTGCAAGCTTTCGAACTTTGCAGTTCTTCGACAGGCATGGATAGTACAAAAAATTGGTAGTATTTTTGTACTATCCATGCCTGTCGAAGAACTGCAAAGTTCGAAAGCTTGCACAAATATAATAAAAGATATTCCTTCGTCAAAACTTCTGATTCGTTATACACTTATACCAATTGTACGGAGTTTACCTGTAGAAATATAAATATTTGCATCGAGCAATTCTCATCTGCAAACAATAATATCATTTCTTCCTGGTAAATGTTAGTGTACAAATTTCTTCAGCAAGGGAGACTTCCCCACCTTGAGAGAGTTCTTCTCCAGACAAGGTCTTCACTCCTCAGTTCCACACCGAGGAAGTATGAGTTGATATTAGTACCTTGAGGTGATCCTAGATTCTGGAATGTGTAAAGTTCTCCCCACATAGATCATCTTCCTCTGTTCAATAGCGAATAGAACCGTTGATAAACCGTTAGCAATCGTCGGTTCACCTACCTTGCTTCACCATAGCAAAGATTCCAGACAGCCACCTATCTCTGAACTAATGTCCGAAATCTCTGGAGAACCTACTAAAAAGTTTTTTTCGACCTCGTTACATACATCTCCATTTGGCATTGTAAATAAACAAAAATACTTAACTCTGTAGATAAACTTAGGTGGGCGGCAATATTTATTTACTCCGAGAGAACCTCAGGATAAAGCTTATGGTGCTGAACGAAGACAATATTTTAAATATAATGATAAAGGGACGAGAAGCTTCTGTTATTAAAGCAGTACAGTAGAACCTCCATGAGATGTATCACTTATATTTCCCATCTGAAAAAAAAATATTTGTCTGAAAATAAGAACGTCTAAAAATTCGTTAATGTCCCAATAAACTAGAACACGCTTCACGATTTTGCGTGTCATCCTTGCTCAGGGACCATGCTAATATTCTCTGTATCGTTCCTATTGTAGTAGTTGTACCGCCGAACTGGTATCACAGGGTCCATGCTAATCTTCTCTGTATCCTTCCTATTGTAGTAGTTGTACCGCCGAACTGGTATCACAGGGGCCATGCTATTCTTCTCTGTATCGTTCCAATTGTAATGGTTGTACCGCTGAACTGGTATCACAGGGTCCATGCTAATCTTCTCTGTATCGTTCCAATTTTAGTAGTTGTACCGCGGAACAAGCGTGTACATAATAAACCTACCCAATAAACTAGATAAAATATTTCTAAAATGTATTTCGATTCACTGTTGTCTCTCGGTAAAGGTATACACCATTGGGAGGTAAGGCGGTTTGGGACTAAAGAAGATAAAGAAAGAATTTGACGATGTGCCGTTGAAAAAGAGCAGAAGTCCAGACGACGCATGCGCAAGCTACCATTCCTCATCAGTTGGACCACCGCCGGCGACACGATGAGACGCGCTGTGACAGCGCTCCTCACGGCGGTGATACTGGGAGTCGCCGCCTCGGCTCAGGTTCTCAATCCGCCTTACTTCAACTTAGCCGAAGGACGTCATATATGGGCTAGCGCAACCTGCGGAGACCCGGAGCCCGAGCTCTTCTGTAAACTGGTGGGCGCCAACGTACGTGGGCAGGATCACCCCAACATCAATCTCATCCAAGGACAGTTCTGCGATCACTGTAACGCCTCGGACCCTGCCAGAGCTCATCCTCCTGCCTATGCCATCGATGGTACGGAGCGTTGGTGGCAAAGTCCGCCGCTGTCCCGTGGCAACCGCTTCAATGAAGTCAACCTTACCATCGACTTAGGACAGGTATGTCGCCATGTTTGATCTATCCTGGGCACGTGTTCGCGTACATGCACATCCCTTTCTTCATTACGTACATCACACACTGATACCATGACCTGCTACCAAATTTTACACATAATTTACATAATTACATTCACCTTGATGTAAAATGATGATCTAGCTATCTTCAATCAGCCAACTCAGAAGATTTCTGAAACCACGTGTGGATGTCGCCACATTGGACTTTACACCTAATTGATTTGCATATATTTTGCCGTGAATCTAATACAGATGTCAGAGAATTTCACTTTTTATCTTTGAAAAGTTTTTAAGGTTTGCCAAGGTTTAGCTGTTAACTTCTGTACATACAGGGGTACGTAAATATGGATTCTATTCAGATTCTTTATTTCGACTTAGAACGCTATGTCCCCCTAGGGACACTTGCACTTTAAAGATAAACAAAAATTTTGAAAGAAAAGAAAGATATTTAAATATGTACAGAATTAGTATGCAAGTTAGTTAGATGAACAGTTTTAAAAAAATATCAACACAATTGATATATGTACAAAGGGTTGGTATGCAAATTTAGTTAAATGAAATCAAATTGTAAAGTATTGTGTTTATTCGAGAAAAGCAATTTACAGATTTTTTTGAAATTTAGGAAGATTACTCCGAAATTTGTCCTTCTCTTCTAATATGCATGGGCAAAACTTAAGAAGGGTGTACCTTTTAGCATGAGTATATATATTTTTTTCTTATAAATATATTTTATTATATTTTTTATTATTTTTAAAGGAGAACATTCGAATTTACATATATAGGAAGGAAAATACGCCGTTATATATGCAAATAAGGAGTGTTTTATACTTTAAATATGAAACTTCATTAAGTTCTGTCCATCATTGTAACTGTATCCTATAGGTGAAGTGGAAAGTAAGATCAACAGTTGGTTACCAGAAATTGCATATTCATAAAAAAATGCCATAGACCAGACAATGACTTCTTCCTAAGGACCTACACCATTACAGAGGTCAGAAGGAACCCGTTGGTATTTCCCTGGTAATAGAATGTTCACATTCTTCCTCTGGAGAATAAGAAATGTTGGGTTCAGACAAGCATCACGGGTTTATTTGATATCGAAGATCATCAAAGCAAATCTTATATTTATTTGCATATATACACTCATAGACAAAACTTAAGGAAGTTGTACCTCTCAGCATGTATATCGGTATTCAGAAAATAACTCTGAAAGATATTACAGTGACCTTCATTGAAGATACACGAGATAATCATGTGTAAACAAAATTGCCTCTGTCTTTTTTCAAAAACTTCCTTTAGTTTTGTCCATGAGTGTAATTTGAAAGTTGGCATCTTAGAATTTTAGGTTTATATATTCTTTTTAATCTCTTTTTATAAAATAGAGTTAAAAAAAACTGTTTTTAGTTGAATTCTGTTGAATTCAAATAAGCCCATATGGTCCCAAAGTTATCCAGTATCTTGAACCTGTAAAATTTATAATAATTATTTTTGCCAATGTATTTATTTTCACATTTCATCAAATATTATCTCTATAGACCTTACTACAATGATATAAGTTATTGAATGAGAGGGCTTGACTGATCAGTGGTGAACCCTCTCAGCGGTTTCGCCAAATTAATCTCCAGACCGCTCTACTATTGTATTGGATTGGTTTGGTATATACCCTGTATTTACTAAGGAAGACAGTTTAGGGTGTATAGGGAACTTATGGACATAAGCTTTTAGGTCTGTAGAGGGGCATACATGTTGTTGTTGTTTCTTATGCCCTTGTGTAAAGATTACACAAATTCCATCAGTTCATGCTCCTCAAGCTGTTTTATGATAAGCAGCGGCCTCTCCCAAAGGACCTGTTTAGTGAATCTAATGCAAGCCAAAATGTGTTCTGGAGCTGCAGGTGCCAAGCTACATTTTGGGGAAATGGGGTAGATTTTGTTGTTATTTTCTATCTTCAATGGCTTGAGATGGCCTGTTCTAAATCTTGTTAGTGTTGTTTGATGCTGTCTGAGGTTCAGAGCTCCTTCTGGGTTCACTCCACTGTACCAACTGTGCTTAGGTGGGATCCTCCAGTTCTTGTTTATTTTTGTTTTGGCTACTGTTTCTATTTCTTTAAAAGTAAGGTGATACATATAATTACAGGGATTATAAATGTAATACTTGAACCTGTGTTAAGAAACAACCTGAGTTGTGTGGAATAAATCCATTCTGACTTTGTTCCCTGAATGATTGTCTAATGCAGGTTTCACAAATTGAATTATTTTTTCTTATATTTGCTACAATATCGGTCTTGAGTTCGCGTCATTTTGATCCTGATGTTTGCATGGGGAAATGTGATTTTATTCGGATATTGTAGGATTGGGGAAATGTGCTTAGTGTATAGCACTTCTATATTGTTATAAAATAAAAATTCAACAAATCATATGACCATTGCCCCGAGACCAAATATCCCCGAAAATTCACTACAGGAAATTATACCTTTCACAGTTGCTTCAGGATATGTGGTCTAAAGCTCATGTGGGTTTTTGACAATCCATTTTAGTTCTTCCTTTCTCTAAGGTGATAAGTGTTTTTGACAATCCATTGTAATTCTCTCTTTGTCCAAGGTGATGAATGTTTTTGACAATCCATTGTAGTTCTCTCTTTTTATAAGGTGATGAGTGTTTTTGACAATCCATTGTAGTTCTATCTTTTTATAAGGTGATGAGTGTTTTTGACACACACACACAATCCATTGTAGTTCTTCCTTTCTCTAAGGTTATGAATGTTTTGACAATCCATTGTAGTTCTCTCTTTCTCCAAGGTGATGAGTGTTTTTGACAATCCATTGTAGTTCTCTCTTTCTCCAAGGTGATGAGTGTTTTTGACAATCCATTGTAGTTCTCTCTTTCTCCAAGGTGATGAGTGTTTTGACACACACACAATCCATTGTAGTTCTTCCTTTCTCCAAGGTGATGAGTGTTTTTGACAATCCATTGTAGTTTTCTCTTTTTCCAAGGTGATGAGTGTTTTTGACAATCCATTGTAGTTCTCTCTTTTTATAAGGTGATGAGTGTTTTTGACAATCCATTGTAGTTCTTCCTTTCTCTAAGGTGATTAATGTTTTGACAATCCATTGTAGTTCTCTCTTTCTCTAAGGTGATGAATGTTTTTGACAACCCATTGTAGTTCTCTCTTTCTCCAAGGTGATGAGTGTTTTTGACAATCCGTTGTAGTTCTCTCTTTCTCAAAGGTGATGAGTATTTTTGACAATCCATTGTAGTTCTCTCTTTCTCCAAGGTGATGAATGTTTTTGACAATCCATTGTAGTTCTTCCTTTCTCTAAGGTGATGAGTGTTTTTGACAATCCATTGTAGTTGTCTCTTTCTCCAAGTTTATGAGTGTTTTTGACAATCCATTGTAGTTCTCCCTTTCTCCAAGGTGATGAGTGTTTTTAACATACACACAATCCATTGTAGTTTTCCCTTTCTCCAAGGTGATGAGTGTTTTTAACATACACACAATCCACTGTAGTTCTCCCTTTCTCCAAGGTGATGAGTGTTTTTGACAATCCATTGTAGTTCTCTCTTTCTCCAAGGTGATGAGTGTTTTTGACAATCCATTGTAGTTCTCTCTTTTTATAAGGTGATGAGTGTTTTTGACAATCCATTGTAGCTCTCCCTTTCTCCAAGGTGATGAGTGTTTTTAACATACACACAATCCATTGTAGCTCTCCCTTTCTCCAAGGTGATGAGTGTTTTTAACATACACACAATCCATTGTAGTTCTCCCTTTCTCCAAGGTGAAGAGTGTTTTTGACAATCCATTGTAGTTCTCTCTTTCTCCAAGTTTATGAGTGTTTTTGACAATCCATTGTAGTTCTCTCTTTTATAAGGTGATGAGTGTTTTTGACAATCCATTGTAGTTCTCTCTTTTTATAAGGTGATGAGTGTTTTGACACACACACAATCCATTGTAGTTCTTCCTTTCTCCAAGGTGATGAGTGTTTTTGACAATCCATTGTAGTTTTCTCTTTTTCCAAGGTGATGAGTGTTTTTGACAATCCATTGTAGTTCTCTCTTTTTATAAGGTGATGAGTGTTTTTGACAATCCATTGTAGTTCTTCCTTTCTCTAAGGTGATGAGTGTTTTTGACAATCCATTGTAGTTCTATCTTTTTATAAGGTGATGAGTGTTTTGACACACACACACAATCCATTGTAGTTCTTCCTGTCTCCAAGGTGATGAGTGTTTTTGACAATCCGTTGTAGTTCTTCCTTTCTCCAAGGTGATGAGTGTTTTTGACAATCCATTGTAGTTCTCTCTTTCTCCAAGGTGATGAGTGTTTTTGACAATCCATTTTAGTTCTCCCTTTCTCCAAGGTGATGAATGTTTTTGACAATCCATTGTAGTTCTCCCTTTCTCCAAGGTGATGAGTGTTTTTGACAATCCATTGTAGTTGTCTCTTTCTCCAAGGTGATGAGTGTTTTTGACAATTGTACTTCTCTTTTCTCCAAGGTGATGAGTGTTTTTGAAACACACGCAATCCATTCTAGATCTTTAATCCTTCAGGGTGAAGTGCTCTCCCAGACGAATAGACCTTCTAACTTCCCTTTCCTCTCCCCTAGGGAAACCCTATTTTCCCAGCCAGTACCACGACAGGCCGTATTCCAGTCCAGACCAACTGTGCTGCAGTGTCCTAAAAAGCCAAAGTCGCAGCTTGGTGTGGATTAGAACTTCCGTTTCCTGTTTACATTAGCACATGAATCACCTTCACCCGCTCTATATACAGCCTCGCTGTCAGTCCCACTGTGCACATTTTCTTATATTTGAATAGCCAAATCTAAAGTTGATTTTACTAAAGATTTTATATTGATTAGTTTGTAAAGGAGGAATGTGCCAATTCGACAATGCTCAGAAAAATTCTCTTTTTTTTTTTTTATTCATTTACTGAATTGAACGAGATTAAAGATATAGGTTATTTTGTCCATAGATTTACAATTTTTGTAGTTTTGAGTTTAAAAAATCTCTATTTAAACATGAATCTGTAATCCCATTGGTGAAATGAAAACGTACATATTACCAGACACTTCTTTCTTTTGTACACAGTTCTTTTTTCAACAACAACAACAAAAAGGCTTTTATTAGGGCCCATTGCCCTGTATGGATTCGCCATACAACAACAAAATAACACAGCAATTTTTTTTCTCCCTTTCCCCATGTGCATGTGAGCCTTTGTTTGAAAATAGTTCTTTTTTCTCTTTTTCTCATTGTTAATATCATATGATTATTCTATTCACGGCTTTAAATTATTGTATATATATATGTTATATAAAAAATATTATTTTATATTTAAAATTATATATCATCGATTTAAATATTCTGTTAAATCGACCGCCAGAGGTCACGCTTCCCTTATTGTTGTTATACTCATTGTTGTTTTATTCCAATGGCCGGCTCAAAACTTTTGTACATTATGTAAATAAGCTTTTCATTTCTTTTTTATTCTTACGCCTTAAGCCAGGCAGTACTTTTACCAAATTATGTATTTTATATATTCCTTAGCTCAATTAAAGCAACCTCTAATCAAAACCATTCTTATTATTATTCTTTCAAGATTTTAACCACGACTGCATTAACATAGTATAATACTCAAGATAATTAAATACAAGCAGAAAATCTGATTCATCTCTTATTAAATATAATATATATAAATGTATAGACAAATGTAAAGACATACATGTATGACAGTGTAAGTGTCCCTAGAGGGACATAGCACTTTAAATTGAAATAAAATAAAAGACGCCCATGTTGGGTGAAGCTCCCACCCAATGGCAGGGTGACATGACCCAGAGTAGGTTCCAGACGACGGGACCGTCTATTCTTGGATGAAGGAGTCGCTTTATTTGTGGAAGTAACTTGAGATAGCTGAGGCCCCTTCTTTAGGGTTCTGTCAGGGGCCGCTCGTTGGGATATTTCTCGCTTACTTTCTTAGAATACGTCTGTTCTTTGTTCTTAGAAAATGAAAATTCAAAAATATTTTATTGATGCTCTTAATCAATTGATAAAATTTTTTTTTAATGAGAATTGAATAAATTAATGAGAATTTACAATTAAGTGATTGTAAATATAAAAAGATGTTCTTCAGGAAGCTGTTCTTTTAGCTCTCTTAGCTTTCACTTAGCTTTTCTTTGATTAATCAAGAATGGATATTTGGCCAAATCAACTATGAAGATACCTGATAATTATATTTCTGTCAATTCTACTAATTATTGTTTTTTTACTAAATAGAACTGCTTGTACATAAGTTTTATGCTAAGACCTTCCTTTCTTTTTCCCCCTTTTTATCCCTGTGTTTTCTTGTGGCAGACATGCTCGAAAGACCTATAATATCTCTTTGTTCTTCGACAATTGACAATTTAAACAGTTTTATTTGATTCTTTTAATCTTTTTAAAGCTTTTTTCCCTAAGAAATCCCTAAATACTTTCTTCCAAATTTTTATAATACTCAATTTGTTACAAACCACGGAAATTTCAAAAGTGACTACCATACCGCTGTTATATTGCATTTTTCGATCTTCCTTTTATAGTGATACTGATGCTAGACTCTTGGAATGGGTATTTTAGATGAACTATGGACATAAACTTTGAGGACAGCAGAATTACATATAATTATAAATATATAATATGCTTCGAGCAATCGCTCTTCCGCAAACATTATACATTCATGGACAAAACTTAAGGAAGTGAGAATTCTTTGATGTCGTTTTTTTGTTACTCTTTAAAGGAGACAGTGACACTTTTTTTTCACACAGCTGGCTCATCAATGGTGAATCCTTCCAGTGGTTTCGCCAGTTTGATCTATCATACCACGGAAACTTCAAAAGTTTTTCAAATAGAATAAAGGCAGTGGAGGATTCAAGTTGCTTTTGTGTTATTGAGGAACAAACCTTAAGATATCTACTGATCGAATGCCCAGCATTTCAAGATTATAGAATGAAGAATGAACTAGTTGTTTGTAAACTTAACGATTTGATTTCCGATAAACAATAATATTTAAAGTTCAATTCATTTTGTAAATACATTCTAAACTTTCTACAAAATCTGGATCTCTAATGTTTTCATGCGTTGAATAATATAAATAACTTATGTAAATAAACTTTTCTTCTTGTTTGGCGCAAGTATCCCTTGAGGGATATAGCGCTTTGGAAATAAAATAATTGTAATAATTAATCAAATTTTACAAAGATGGAAAAATATAGTAAAGGGCATATAAAGTATAGGGGAATATATATATAGTTGTGTACAAATGTCTTCAGCAAGGAAGGTTTCCCCACCTTGAGAGAGTCCTCCTCCAGACAAGGAGTACTTAGATATGATTGCATTCTTTCTGTGATGTGTCTTTCTTTAATGTTGCTGTCCTGGTTCAAAATCACATTAATAGGTACTGCTCAGCAAGAGCAACCTAGTTCATGATAATTGAAACAATGAATAATATGTGAAGGTTATTCACATATTAAACAAATGTTAACGCGGGATACAATCCCGGTTCATGACTGTCAGGAATCGAGGGTGTTACCCTCTCATCCACCGACTTTTTTTTTTTATGTTGCTGTATGACACTTTTTTTTTGTAATTATTTTATTCTTATGTCAAAAATATTTATAAAGTGAAAATTTATACTGGTATCTCTTGATTAATTAAGAATGGGTATTTGGTTAATTCTGGAATATAATTTGATAAAATTTCACTTTTGGTAAAGATAGAGGCTGCCTGGCGGGCATTCATAGTATAATTTTCGTTCGCTTCTGACGAGAACAAAATATTTTTTTCGAAACGTCGAGATAATAAAAAGATTTATATTGGCCGAAGTATCTTTAATTTTAAGAATTATACTTTTGTACTTTTTTTCACATAATTTGGCATTCGCACGCTCTTGCGGCCTAAAAACCTGTTTCGTGGGTTTTCTGGATGTCTCAAGACCAACTTTTTTTGGTCGTTGAGGTGCAGTTTACACCACACTGATAAGGAACAACAGCCCGAAAAGCGTACGTAATTAGATTTTCTTGATTAATCAAGAAAGGGTATTTAGCCAAATCTGAAATAAATTTTAAAAAATCAATCCTCTGGTATCAAATTTTGGTCGTAGAGGTATAGTCTGCACCATGATGGCGCTCTGCCATCTAGAAAAGCTCATATGAGCCTGGTCAGGATATGCCTTTTTGTTGTTGTTGTTGTTGTCGTGTCCAGCGCAATCCATCAGCCATCATCTCGATCAGAGAGAATATTTTTCTTAATTTTCTTCTTATATCAAAATAAATCTGAAAATGTATAACCAATTAGTGCGTAAAAATTCAAATTTAAAATATTCTAATTGTGAAACTCTGAAGGTTGCTGATGACTTTGCTGTTCAAGGATACCAAAATGATTCAAGTTCAGAATATGTATTTTATCTTTATTTTCGTCTTATCTACAGTCATTACTTATTAGGATACAGATTTCTTTAAAATATTAAACCCATCTTAAGATCTCCGCCATCCCTATCATGCTTGTATAGCATTATTCTTAGCTATATAGAATTTCTCTTTAACAGTATTGTCTTCTTCTTTCTTATCTCCATTCAATCATATTAGAGTATCAAGCTTGTAAAGCTTGTTGATGATGTCTGTTGGGGATGCTGAGTAGAGCTCATCAATGGATGAGTCAATACAGTCAATGATGTGTTTTGGGCTTGTAGGTTCACACTTAGTGCAAAGTGGGAAACCTTGCAACCATTCTGGAAAGTCATTGTCTGTAGATGACCAGACTTAAGTCTGGAAATCAAAGACTTATGTTCTCTTGGGAGGACAGAATTGGTGCTGGTCCCTCCTGCTCTGTACCAGTCATGTGCAGCATTAGATTTCCATTCCTGCAGGCAAACAGTATTGTTAATACTGGTATTGTTTAAACTGTCTTTGTTTTAATAACGGACTACTCGATGAGGGAAGAGTATCTTTTAATATATAATATCAGATCACAAGCTTTCGGGCATAACCGCCCATCCACAGGTGTAAAAACGAGACAAATTATTTTTGATGTATATAGGGAAAATAATTATATACTAAATGTATATACGTTATACGTTAGTATATAATTATTTTCCCTATATACATCAAAAATAATTTGTCTCGTTTTTACACCTGTGGATGGGCGGTTATGCCCGAAAGCTTGTGATCTGATATTATATATTAAAAGATACTCTTCCCTCGTCGAGTAGTCCGTTATTAAAGTTTAGTGAAGGGATTATTGGTTCAATATTTCAAACTGTCTTTATGTATATCAAAGTTTCTTTATAGGAAATGAGAGCATTTAAGCATGAATGTTTGTTTCACACATAAACCAAACTTTTACTGTCCTTACTGAGATGAAAAAATATATTGGGAGGGCTTGTCTCATCAGTGGTGAACCCTCCCAGCGGTTTCGCCAATTTACTGTCCTTACTACAATGAAAAAATATATTGGGAGGGCTTGTATCATCAGTGGCGAACCCTTCCACCGGTTTCGCCAATTTACTGTCCTTACTACAACGAAAAAAATATATTGGGAGGGCTTGTCTCATCAGTGGTGAACCCTCCCAACGGTTTCGCCAATTTACTGTCCTTACTACAACGAAAAAAATATATTGGGAGGGCTTGTCTCATCAGTGGTGAACCCTCCCAGCGGTTTCGCCAATTTACTGTCCTTACTACAATGAAAAAAATATATTGGGAGGGCTTGTATCATCAGTGGTGAACCCTCCCAACGGTTTCGCCAATTTACTGTCCTTACTACAACGAAAAAAATATATTGGGAGGGCTTGTCTCATCAGTGGTGAACCCTTCCAACGGTTTCGCCAATTTACTGTCCTTACTACAATGAAAAAATATATATTGGGAGGGCTTGTCTCATCAGTGGTGAACCCTTCCAACGGTTTCGCCAATTTACTGTCCTTACTACAATGAAAAAATATATATTGGGAGGGCTTGTCTCATCAGTGGTGAACCCTTCCAACGGTTTCGCCAATTTACTGTCCTTACTACAATGAAAAAATATATATTGGGAGGGCTTGTCTCATCAGTGGTGAACCCTTCCAACGGTTTCGCCAATTTACTGTCCTTACTACAATGAAAAAATATATATTGGGAGGGCTTGTCTCATCAGTGGTGAACCCTCCCAGCGGTTTCGCCAATTTACTGTCCTTACTACAATGAAAAAATATATATTGGGAGGGCTTGTCTCATCAGTGGTGAACCCTTCCAACGGTTTCGCCAATTTACTGTCCTTACTACAATGAAAAAATATATATTGGGAGGGCTTGTCTCATCAGTGGTGAACCCTTCCAACGGTTTCGCCAATTTACTGTCCTTACTACAATGAAAAAATATATATTGGGAGGGCTTGTCTCATCAGTGGTGAACCCTTCCAACGGTTTCGCCAATTTACTGTCCTTACTACAATGAAAAAATATATATTGGGAGGGCTTGTCTCATCAGTGGTGAACCCTTCCAACGGTTTCGCCAATTTACTGTCCTTACTACAATGAAAAAATATATATTGGGAGGGCTTGTCTCATCAGTGGTGAACCCTTCCAACGGTTTCGCCAATTTACTGTCCTTACTACAATGAAAAAATATATATTGGGAGGGCTTGTCTCATCAGTGGTGAACCCTTCCAACGGTTTCGCCAATTTACTGTCCTTACTACAATGAAAAAATATATATTGGGAGGGCTTGTCTCATCAGTGGTGAACCCTTCCAACGGTTTCGCCAATTTACTGTCCTTACTACAATGAAAAAATATATATTGGGAGGGCTTGTCTCATCATTTTCATCGCAGTAAAGACAATATAAGTTTGGTTTATGTATAAAAGAAACATTCATGTCGTATATGCTTTATTTCCTATATATAAATGGTACGTTATTGTTTTATATTAAAGTGTATTTATATTTGCATAGTTAATTAGCGTAAGCTTTCAATCTATATGGTTCTTCTTCAAACATCGAAGTACAAGATGTCTAAAGAAGAAAACCCCCACGTAGTTCTAAAGTTTACATTGGCCAGCTATATATGCAAATATAAAGAAACTTAGTTGATATTTATTCCGATAGATGGCGCAAGCCATCAGCAACTTTCAGTTGCACAATATAAAGAAACTTTGCTATACGTAATGTTAGAGAGAGTTTTTTTGTTTCAATATATAGCTTCTTTTAAATTTATAACATTTAAATTTTTGGTAATGAGTTTCTATTTAATAATATCACCAAATATAATCTCTACAGAAATTATAATTTTTATTGATTATATAATATTAATTGTTATAAATTTTGTCGATAAATGGCAATTAAATTTATAAAAATAGATTCTTATACCCCTTTATAACTTTTAAAACCTATAGTACAGTAGAACCTCCATGAGAGGACATTCTCGCTAGAGAACACCTTCTACAAAAGACAGTTTTCATCGCCAAAATTATCATGTTTACTATTTAGTAACTCTCCAGTAAGAGGACACCTCTCCCTAAAGGACACTTTGGCTCTGCAATTAGGTGTTGTCCTTTACAGGGAGTTAGTTCTGCTGTAGCAACTCTCCAGTAAGAGGATACCTCTCCCTAAAGGACACTTTGGCTCTGCAATTAGGTGTCCTTTACAGTGAGTTAGTTCTACTGTAGCAACTCTCCAGTAAGAGGACACCTCTCCCTAAAGGACACTTTGTCTGTAATTAGGTGTTGTCCTTCACAGGGAGGTAGTTCTACTGTAGCAACTCTCCAGTAAGAGGATACCTCTCCCTAAAGGACACTTTGGCTCTGCAATTAGGTGTTGTCCTTTACAGGGAGGTTCTGTATATTGTATACTAGGTTATACGTGTTGAAACAAACCAATCCCAACATCTTCTATTCCAACCAAACGATGTCAAGGCAACGGCGGCAGACGATACCGCCAATCTCAGTTTACTCTCGCCGATAGAGTGGTGACAGATCGGGCCCGATTCTCACTGGGGTCGAGATTGCAACAACGCTGTTGCAACTAGGAATCTTCAAAAGTGACACCTTGTTATTACGGTCTTCCAAGATACTTACAAAAAAAACTAATTAAAAGATAGAGAGTAGTTAGTTTGTTATATATCTGGAACATGTCAACCTTTATAAAAACGAATTTAAAAAAAAAAAACAAATAACTTTTAAAATATATTAAACTAGAAAATTAGTCATTTTTCTACCATCTTTTCTAAAACGACAGACAATTCTCTCTTCAGAACATCAAAAACAGCTAGAGATATATACACTCATTGACAAAACTTAAGGAAGTTGAACTTTTTAGCATGTGTATATCGGGATGGAGACATTAACTCTGAAAGATATTACAGTGACCTTTATTGAAGACATACGAGATAACCAATATACACTCATGGACCAAACTTAAGGAAGTTGTACCTTTTGGTATGTATATCGGGATTCAGACAATAACTCTGAAAGATATTGCAGTGACCTTTATTGAAGACACACGAAATAACCAATATACACTCATGGACCAAACTTAAGGAAGTTGTACCTTTTAACATGCGTATCGGGATTCAGACAATAACTCTGAAAGATATTACAGTGACCTTTATTGAAGACACACGAGATAACCAATATACACTCATGGACCAAACTTAAGGAAGTTGTACCTTTTAACATGCATATCGGGATTCAGGCAATAACTCTGAAAGATATTACAGTGACCTTTATTGAAGACACACGAGATAACCAATATACACTCATTGACAAAACTTAAGGAAGTTGTACCTTTTGGTATGTATATCGGGATTCAGACAATAACTCTGAAAGATATTACAGTGACCTTTATTGAAGACACACGAGATAGCCAATATACACTCATTGACAAAACTTAAGGAAGTTGTACCTTTTAACATGTATATCGGGATGAAGACAATAACACTGAAAGATATTACAGTGACCTTTATTGAAGACACACGAGATAACCAATATACACTCATGGACCAAACTTAAGAAAGGTGTGAACAACCTCTGTCTTCATATTCAGAGACTTTTCACTTCCCTAAGTTTTGTCCGTGTATAAACAAAATAGCTGTGCAAATAAAGCGCTGATGTAATGTAACGTGACTGGGGATGAATCACTGAGTAGATTAACGCCGAGTATCACGTGACAATATAAAAGATTGGTGTTTCTTTTTACACCTATACATGGTACAAGCTATGGTAATCATTAAATTCGTAGGAATTGTGACTGCTTATAACTATACCACATTCTTATACATTTATAAATAGTCCGAATTCGTATTTGCAATGTATCTTAACCTTGTAGTTACTTCAACTCGCCAGTTCCCATATATTTCTATTATGTACTTAAGAAATAAAACTACTACAGTAGAACTACCTCCCTGTAAAGGACAACACCTAGTTACAGAGCCAAAGTGTCCTTTAGGGAGAGGTGTCCTCTTACCGGAGAGTTGCTACAGTAGAACTACCTCCCTGTAAAGGACAACACCTAGTTACAGAGCCAAAGTGTCCTTTAGGGAGAGGTGTCGTCTTACCGGAGAGTTGCTACAGTAGAACTACCTCCCTGTAAAGGACAACACCTAGTTACAGAGCCAAAGTGTCCTTTAGGGAGAGGTGTCCTCTTACCGGAGAGTTGCTACAGTAGAACTACCTCCCTGTAAAGGACAACACCTAGTTACAGAGCCAAAGTGTCCTTTAGGGAGAGGTGTCCTCTTACCGGAGAGTTGCTACAGTAGAACTACCTCCCTGTAAAGGACAACTCCTAGTTACAGAGCCAAAGTGTCCTTTAGGGAGAGGTGTCCTCTTACTGGAGAGTTGCTACAGTAGAACTACCTCCCTGTAAAGGACAACACCTAGTTACAGAGCCAAAGTGTCCTTTAGGGAGAGGTGTCCTCTTACCGGAGAGTTGCTACAGTAGAACTACCTCCCTGTAAAGGACAACACCTAGTTACAGAGCCAAAGTGTCCTTTAGGGAGAGGTACCCTCTTACTGGAGAGTTGCTACAGTAGAACTACCTCCCTGTAAAGGACAACACCTAGTTACAGAGCCAAAGTGTCCTTTAGGGAGAGGTATCCTCTAACCGGAGAGTTGCTACAGTAGAACTACCTCCCTGTAAAGGACAACACCTAGTTACAGAGCCAAAGTGTCCTTTAGGGAGAGGTATCCTCTTACCGGAGAGTTGCTACAGTAGAACTACCTCCCTGTAAAGGACAACACCTAGTTACAGAGCCAAAGTGTCCTTTAGGGAGAGGTACCCTCTTACTGGAGAGTTGCTACAGTAGAACTACCTCCCTGTAAAGGACAACACCTAGTTACAGAGCCAAAGTGTCCTTTAGGGAGAGGTATCCTCTTACCGGAGAGTTGCTACAGTAGAACTACCTCCCTGTAAAGGACAACACCTAGTTACAGAGCCAAAGTGTCCTTTAGGGAGAGGTATCCTCTTACCGGAGAGTTGCTACAGTAGAACAACCTCCCTGTAAAGGACAACACCTAGTTACAGAGCCAAAGTGTCCTTTAGGGAGAGGTACCCTCTTACTGGAGAGTTGCTACAGTAGAACTACCTCCCTGTAAAGGACAACACCTAGTTACAGAGCCAAAGTGTCCTTTAGGGAGAGGTACCCTCTTACTGGAGAGTTGCTACAGTAGAACTACCTCCCTGTAAAGGACAACACCTAGTTACAGAGCCAAAGTGTCCTTTAGGGAGAGGTATCCTCTTACCGGAGAGTTGCTACAGTAGAACTACCTCCCTGTAAAGGACAACACCTAGTTACAGAGCCAAAGTGTCCTTTAGGGAGAGGTACCCTCTTACTGGAGAGTTGCTACAGTAGAACTACCTCCCTGTAAAGGAAAACACCTAGTTACAGAGCCAAAGTGTCCTTTAGGGAGAGGTGTCCTCTTACCGGAGAGTTGCTACAGTAGAACTACCTCCCTGTAAAGGACAACACCTAGTTACAGAGCCAAAGTGTCCTTTAGGGAGAGGTACCCTCTTACTGGAGAGTTGCTACAGTAGAACTACCTCCCTGTAAAGGACAAACCTAGTTACAGAGCCAAAGTGTCCTTTAGGGAGAGGTATCCTCTTACCGGAGAGTTGCTACAGTAGAACTACCTCCCTGTAAAGGACAACACCTAGTTACAGAGCCAAAGTGTCCTTTAGGGAGAGGTATCCTCTTACCGGAGAGTTGCTACAGTAGAACTACCTCCCTGTAAAGGACAACACCTAGTTACAGAGCCAAAGTGTCCTTTAGGGAGAGGTACCCTCTTACTGGAGAGTTGCTACAGTAGAACTACCTCCCTGTAAAGGACAACACCTAGTTACAGAGCCAAAGTGTCCTTTAGGGAGAGGTATCCTCTTACCGGAGAGTTGCTACAGTAGAACTACCTCCCTGTAAAGGACAACACCTAGTTACAGAGCCAAAGTGTCCTTTAGGGAGAGGTATCCTCTTACCGGAGAGTTGCTACAGTAGAACAACCTCCCTGTAATGGACAACACCTAGTTACAGAGCCAAAGTGTCCTTTAGGGAGAGGTACCCTCTTACTGGAGAGTTGCTACAGTAGAACTACCTCCCTGTAAAGGACAACACCTAGTTACAGAGCCAAAGTGTCCTTTAGGGAGAGGTACCCTCTTACTGGAGAGTTGCTACAGTAGAACTACCTCCCTGTAAAGGACAACACCTAGTTACAGAGCCAAAGTGTCCTTTAGGGAGAGGTATCCTCTTACCGGAGAGTTGCTACAGTAGAACTACCTCCCTGTAAAGGACAACACCTAGTTACAGAGCCAAAGTGTCCTTTAGGGAGAGGTGTCCTCTTACCGGAGAGTTGCTACAGTAGAACTACCTCCCTGTAAAGGACAACACCTAGTTACAGAGCCAAAGTGTCCTTTAGGGAGAGGTACCCTCTTACTGGAGAGTTGCTACAGTAGAACTACCTCCCTGTAAAGGACAACACCTAGTTACAGAGCCAAAGTGTCCTTTAGGGAGAGGTATCCTCTTACCGGAGAGTTGCTACAGTAGAACTACCTCCCTGTAAAGGACAACACCTAGTTACAGAGCCAAAGTGTCCTTTAGGGAGAGAGGTGTCTTATTACCGGAGAGTTGCTACAGTAGAACAACCTTCCTGTAGAGGACAACACCTAATTGCAGAGCCAAAGTGTCCTTTAGGGAGAGTTGTCCTTTTACTGGAGAGTTGGTAAATAGTAAAAATGGTAATTTTACATGAAAAATGTATTTTGTAGAGAGGTGTCCTCTAGCGCGAGATTCTACTGGTATATAAAAAAAATCACGAATGTTTTTAAAAAATAAATCAAACTTCTGTCCTTACTGCGATGAAAAATATTGGAAAGGGTTGGTTTATCAGAGTGGAACACTCTCAGCGGTTTCGCTAATTTAATCCATCATACGGCTTTTAGAACTGTAATACTGTATTGGACGATTCTGCTTATATATATATCACAATGAAGAATGGAATCTTGATAGTGATATATTCAATCAAATTCTTAACTATTCAATAGTTTGTTTAATATTTCTGTTATGTACTCTTCTACCAAATATTTAATAATCTTAGGTAGTGTAGTTTCTATTAAAAGATATTGTATGTTATATATTTATATAATATTATTAAAGAATTACCATAAGAACAAAAAACATCTCACGCTATATATTGATTACATCACACAATAACAACAACCAAGTCCTTGGTCAAAACCATATATACATTTTATATATTACAATTTCCAGTGGAAAAATTGCAGCAATTCTAGCTCAAAATCACATCTACTCAAGAGAACCTAGTCAAAATGGCCGGATAACATAAAAGACATCTGTTATAAGAAATTTTAAATATTTTTGACCTGTATGATTATTTTAAAAATAAAATAATTTTCTACTGTCCTTACTTCAATAATAAAATAATTGGAGGGTTCACCAATGATAATCCAAGCCTTCCCATTATTTTATCATTGCCGTAAGAGCAGTAGAAAATTTGTTTTATTTCAAAAAAGAATCATATGCATAAAAGTTTAAATTTATTATACAGGACATATCTTAACACAAGTTCAAGTACATGTGCCATAGGTAACTATGGAACTGCGCGTATTTGGTCACATTTAACACTTATCTGTTTAAGATGAAACTTGACCGAAGACATGTTTTCTTTAATCCTAATTTTCTGGAACAGGGTCGATTTGGCCTCTTTTTTTTTTTTCTTAAAAAAAAATATTTAATGGCCATGATTATTGAACGAATATAACCCCACCAGTTAATAAAAACAACCAAAAATGGTCTTTGTTACATTGTAAATACATTAGTCTTAACTGCTTTCAACAGAAAAGTGGAACGCTTACAGTACAGGCAAAAGCAGTCGCAGACTCCTACCAACCATGGTTTGTACTATATGTACAGTAATTGGGGGATAAGAGAAAAAAAAAGTAAATTTCTAGAACATTGCAAGTTATAAAATATACAAGGTGCGTTCATTAATTTCCAGGACTGGTTAAAAAATAAAATAAATAAAAAAGCTAGAGAAAATATTTTTTTACAGAGTTGAATATTGGACATTCGACCACACCTGACTGAAAGCACGAGTCTCGTGGCGCACGCGCCGATCTAAAAATAGAACAAAACAACTTCCTTGTAAGGTTCGCATTTCTAATTTTAAAATGGCCATTTTCGAAGAGCAGAGAATCTGCATTAAGTTTTGTTTTAAATTGAAAAAAAGTGCTACTGAGACGTATGAATTGATTGAAGAAGCTTTTGGCGATGCAGCTTTATCCCGTTCAAGAACTTTTGAATGATTTTCACGCTTCCAAAAAGGTCGGGAAAAGGTAAACGATGATCAGCATACTGGGCGTCCAAGATCATTTCGTTGCGAGGAAAACAAGCTCAAAATAAAGGAGTTAATTAAATCTAACAGAAGAATTATCTTCAGTGACTGGACTATCTGTTTATTTGGGGATAATGAGGTGCTTAAGGGAGGCAGTGCGCCTTAAAAGACCTGAAAGATGGCAAAACAATGACTGGATACTTCACGTCGGTAATGCGCGGCCGCACACAGTCCATGTTGTTTTGCAGTTTTTGGCCAAGCATTCAACCATACAGATCCCTCATCCACCCTATTCCCCCGACTTAGCCCCCAATGACTTTTTCCTCTATCCTAAATTGAAAATTAACTTGAAAGGACGGAAATTTGACAACGTTGATATGATACAAGCTGAATCGAAGGCAACCTTGAGGAACCTCTCAAAAAGTGATTTTATCTCCTGCTTCGACAATTGGAAAAAAAGATGGAACGGGTGTATTGAGGCAGGAGGGGCATATTTTTTATAAAATATTAAATTAGTTTTTTTATTTCTTTTATTTTTTCAAAGATACAGAGCAGTCCTGGAAATTAATGAACGTACCTTGTACAATTAATTTAGTAATAACCATGATATTGGCTGTAGGCAGTGTTGGGAAATTTGTAATCATATTACAACAACAACAAAAAGCCTTTATTTAGGGTCACTGACCCTATACAGGATTCACCAGAGGTATGCATAAGAACAAAGCAGTGAGACAAAGGAAACAACGATATAGACAGAAGAAAAAGAAAAAAAAACAAGAAAGAGAGAGAGAGAGGGAAGCAAGAAAAACAACACAAAAAGAGTAGCAGTAAGAAAGTGAGGAGTGAGTGTCACTTGGCCTTCTTCTGAGATATGGACTTGTGGAAACCATAAAACGCCGTAGCAATATACTTATTCTGGGTTTGTAATCATATTTTTATAAAATTAGAAGTAATTGATATAAGTTATATATACAATATATATTCTAGATTAGAACGCAATGTAATTAGACCAACTCCAAATTAATAAATAATATGTATAATAATAAACTTATTAAAATATTTGGATAGTAGATCTTATTATACATTGTAATTCTAATCTATAATACAAATTGTACCTTATCAATTTACTTGTAATTATAGAAAACGTGATTACATTTTGCCCCCCAACAACTGGCTGTAGGAAAGAGAGTAAATCTTAAGAGCTTTTATTAACAAAGGTCAAGATGAAGAGGGAGAGGAGATGCTTGTCTTGCTTGCAACATCTACTTAGGGCTAAGATCTTGACTGTTGCCTTCTTCCATTTCCTTATATTCCCTGGAGAAGAATGGAATCCTTAATACAGGTATCGTATACGGAGATTTGTATATAGGTATCAGGGTGAATTTAAAGGATTGGTATTCAAAGAACAAAGTACACTCATAGACAAAACGTTTAAAAGTTTCCATTTTAAACATAAACTACTCCTTATTTGCATATATAACGCCGGATTTCCCATACATGTAAATTATAACGTCACTTTTAAAAAAATAATAAGAGTAAAAAAATATATAATATAAATAATAATAATATAAACATGCTAAAAGGTAAAACTTCTTTATGTTTTGTCTATGACAAAGAGTACAAAATACATTCGAATAAATCTACACCACATCCACCGTCTCTAGATTCCAAATGGAATTCAGCAATCTTCCCCACATATATATTGACAATCGACATAAATTTATTGGAAATCTTGTTAATACCGGCAAAGTGTACACTCATGGACAAAACTTAAGGAAGTGAAACTTTTTGAAGGAAACGGGGGCAATTTTGTTCACACACACTTGGTTATCTCGTGTGTCTTCAATAGAGGTCACTGTAATATATTTCTGAGTGTGTTTTCTGAATCCCGATATACATGTTAAAAGGTACAACTTCCTTAAGTTTTGTCCATGAGTGTATTGTCTGAATCCCCCGATATACATGCTAAAAGATACAACTTCCTTAAGTTTTGTCCATGAGTGTATTATCTGAATCCCGATATACATGCTAAAAGGTACAACTTCCTTAAGTTTTGTCCATGAGTGTATTATCTGAATCCCGATATACATGCTAAAAGGTACAACTTCCTTAAGTTCTGTCCATGAGTGTATTGTCTGAACCCCCCGATATACATGCTAAAAGATACAACTTCCTTAAGTTTTGTCCATGAGTGTAGATTGATGATAAAGGCATATTCTAATCACGCAATGAAAGCTACTTCCACCTATCAGAATAAACATCAACTAAACATCGAATTTTGTTCATCCTAAAAAATAATATTGACAAAATATATCATCCTGATAAACAAGATAAGCCAACAACGTACATATTTCTGTCCGATGGCGTTCGTTAGCAGGGTGTCTCAGCGATCCACCAAGGTTGGCAAGAGATTTATAGATGTATGATGGATGGTAAAAAAAACACTAGAGGAGACCTTTTTATAGGACTCAAGTGTTCTCCATAAATAGAACACTCTTGGGTCTGGAGTTCTTTACTTTTTAACCTGATGTGAGGCAGACGTGGCTTCATATTTGGAATTCTGCTAGTGATATCAGAAGAACAACACATAGAAGAAATATTATAGGATCCTAAATTTAATCTCAAATTTGATATGTTTTAATCTGCTTTAAATAGTCTAATAAAGATTCTTCCCTTGCTTTTAAACTATGAAAAAATCAATAAGGAATCAAGAGTTTGGTTTCTTTTTTATAATTATTTCATTTCTCGAGCTTTCGGGCTAATATGCTCTTCAACATGGAGACCCAGAAATTCTACTTAAGTATAAGTAGTACTTGTAGTGCTACTTAAGTACTACAAGTAGTACTTCTTTGTCTCCGTGTTGAAGTTAGCCCCGAAAGCTCAAGAAATAAAATAATTGTAAAAAGAAACCAAACCCTGATTCCTTATTGATTTTTGTCAAAGTTTAAATAATCTAGATTATTAATTGTTGGAAAAAGAGGAAGATAGGAGAAAAGGAATTGATCTCTGAAGGATTTATTTAACAAGGATTTTAGAATCAAAGTCACCAATCTCATACTAAAAGGAAGAGAACGCACATACCAAACTGGAAATATCTTTATTTACGGGCTGCTAACCAAAATAAAAAATGATTTTTGAGCCCCAATGGCCGCATAAAGCGGAATATATATAAACCACTATGACCAGGCTGGGGAGGCTAGGGACAGGATCTCCGTTAGGGAATAGGCAGGTTAGGCCGGATTGGGTCCGCGGAGGTCAGGAGGCAGGAAGAAGGCGGGAGGACTAGAACTTTGCAGCTCTGGCAGTTGGGCAAGACATTGATCTTGCCTCAAATAAGGCGCCCAGAAGGTGGTACACACCTAACTAATAAACTACATATATTTATATACACCACAGAGTAATAAGTCACTGGTTAAAGAATAATTTTTGTCATATTTTATTTGGAGGTTAAATTTATCGTTTGAATAAAACCCATTTGTACTTACGTCAACATTTTATCTTTTTTATTTATTATTACCAACGTTTGGCTATCTACCCACTGTTGTTCTTTTCTAATTTATTCATATTTAAAATTTAAAATATAAGGATATATCGTACATATATAAAAAAGATAAACTACTAATATGTTTGCTTTATTTTATATTAATGAAAGAGACTAGCAATTATACATAAATACAAAAACTGCTTTGTTGATGTAAAAATAAAATAATTAGGTGGAAAATAACGAAGCAATAAAAATTCAATTCACTACCGAGGAAATATCTAGGAGCTATCAACAAATAATCAAATTAGGAATCTGTAAATGCTAAGGCCACAATTTAAATCAATCCTCGTGTGCCACCTCTAAATGATTGATTTGTCAAGCATATGTCCATAGTTCTTTCAAAACACCAATTTACTGTGTTCAAAATCAAGTACAGGGTAAATAAGAAATTCAGTCCAATACAATAGTGAAGCTGTCTGAAAATTAAAATGGCGAAACCGCTGAGAGAGTTCACAACTGATGGGCCATACCCTCCCTCTTTCAGTATAAATTTATCACCCAAAGAGCTAAAATTAATATTAATTATTATTTGACTATTTTCTCAATAAAATATCTAAAAATCGTTTTATATTTTACCTATATAAGAAGAAAGATATTTAAAAAATAAATAAAAATTACATATCATAAAAAAGCAAGTCAAATTCATGTCAGATTTATTATCATTGATTTATGATCTCATGAAAATGCCTTTTTTTAAATCTTCAAAATGCTGCAGAATTTGAGTGCATGAATATCTAAATGTTAAATCCTACTCCATAGAAACAGCAATAAAACATTTTTAGATCGCTAGTGAGTAAGATAGTGCGATAAGGGAATCCTAAAAAGCTACACTAAAATAAACATCTAGATAATTTTGACCAAGGGTGGTCTCTTGGGCAACAGATCAGCGTTTCTCAATTTTTTTTTCCCTCTCAGGTCCAGGTAAAATTTGTAAAAAAATCGCGGGCTATTTTTTTTTTTAAAGAACTACTCATGAGTTAATTATTTTTTAAATATATAAATCCTGGATTTTTTTAAGGAATTAAAATGTAAAATATTTATTTTTAAAGAATTTTTTTTTTAAGTGAACAGACAAAATCTCTAAAGATCAGGATTGAAAATCACTGGATTAGATTATATGAACCTTTATTAAAGCTTGAAAACGTCTTTCTTTTCAAAACTTATAAAAATATACACAGCGCATATATAGTTCTAAAAAAATAAATATATCAAGATATTCCATAAAATGTGTGAGAAAGGGATAAAATGTTTTAAATATAGTTATATAGAAATTAATCACATTCATTGTTGCTTAAAAGAAAAATTTATAGAAGAATAATTTATACCGTTTTCTTATTATATCCATATCAAGATAATTTTAGGGCATTTTTAATCTACTATTTGTGTTTTTTTTTTATTCATTTTACATGGATTTTTGAATGTTTAGAGTTAGAGAGTTGAATATGATGACAACTAAAACGTTTTCAATATTTTTGTAGTAATATTTCTAAAAGAAGGACCTCTTTGTCTCGGATGTTTTTATCTAGAACCCAATTAGACCTTGAGTCAGACTTTATCGTTCCTCTACTTATCATATTTCCTTCCTCTTGCTAAACTTAAGAAATAGAATGCGAATAGTATTTATTTTCTTTTTTTTTATTATTGCATTGACTTTTTTTAATGCACTTTCTGAGTTCTAAATTAGCGGTTCAACGATAAAGCTTTACAGAGAGAAATATTTATAACCCAGGCTACTGGAGCGCAGAAGGCCAACTACCGGGGAAAGCATTTCACTTTTGAAAGAGACTAGAGCTTATTTTTATGTCATACCATTTTTAAAATTTACAGAATATTTATGAGAAGAATAAGTATTTTTAAACACTACTTCTCTTTTAAATATATATAATTAAAATATATTTATGCAACACATACTACTTATAAAATTACTTGAAAACTTTCTCCATAGATTGTATAAACGATAAGGAAGAGTAAGGAGAAAAGATTTTTATTCAATTAAACTTGTGACAAGCTTTCGGGCAGTCACGCCCTTCAACAGGTAACTAATATAAAAAGAACAATTGACTATTAAAATAGGAAACAAACTGAGCTTTAAACAAAAATGATACAACTGCAGCCTGGCCGCGAGAAAACGTGAATTCGGGAAATTAATGTGAGGTGGGGAGGGGAGGGGGTTTATCCGGTTTTTAAGTTAATACATATATCATTATATTGGTTAGGTAAATCTATATGTCGATTAATACTGTCATTAGAAATGGATAAAATGGCCTCTATGATTAATCTCTGGTGTTTACTGGGAATGTTATTGTACAAGGTGGTGGGAGAATCTAAATTGAAAGAATGGCCAGTATTATGGGTGTGGTTGTATATGAAGGATCTGCCGTCTTTATTATTGATGCACCTACCATGTTCGATCATCCTGATGGCCACGGACCTACCTGTCTCACCTATGTAGGTTGCACTACAATCGTTACATGAGACTGAATAGACCGAGCCACCAGAAGATCGAACAGTGGTAGGTCTCTGTATGCGGGTAATGGGATGTCTAAGAATGGTGGCCAGACTTCTATTATTTTTAAAATAAGTATTGATACCGTGGGATTTAAGCATGCGGGATATGGTAGCGGATTGTGATGAAAAAGGCAAAATACAGGTATTTCTATGGGCTGTAAGGGGTTTCAACTTAGCAGAGTTGTATTGGTATTTGTGTCTGAAATGGAGAGGGTATTGTGAGAGGGCAAGCTGTTTTTTGATGTTGGAGAATTCTATTGACCTAAATATGGGCAGGGAGCAATGTGTGATCAATCTTTTGGTAAGTGTTCTGACTGTATTAATTTTATGGGATAAGGGACAGGAAGAATTGAAATTGGTATAGAAGTTGGGTTATTGATTTTATGATATACTGTTGTGTGGTAGTGTGATGGGGTACGAATAATGAGTATGTCGAGAAAAGGTAAAACACCATTAACTTCTGATTCATAACTGAAAGAAATGTCAGGGTGAAAGGAGTTAAGAACAGATAAAATGCCAACCTCACTATCAGAATCACATATACAAAGGATATCATCAATATACCTCCTCCACATGTGAATGCCCGGTGTGTATTGGCGTTGGATCCAGTCGTCAAGGGTAGACATGACTATTTCAGCTAAGGGTGATGATAACGGGCTACCCATTGGTGAGCCCCTAATCTGTTTGAAAAATTGGTTATTGAAAGTAAATTCTGTGATGTCCAAGCATATGGAGGAAAGTGCGACTATAGAAGAAACAGTTTTAGAGTCTAACTGGATGTCTTGTAGGAATTGAGTTAGCTGTGTAACGATTAGCTGGTGGGGTAGGGATAAATACATAGAATTGACATCATATGATACCAATGTGGAGTTCTGAAACGGGGTAAGAGATTGGACGAACTGTATAAAGGCAGGAATGTCTGTTATGGAAGAGGATTGTGGGCGGGTCTTAACCAGAGGTGTAAGGAATAATGATAGGTATTTAGAAAGTTTGTATGACGGGGAGAGGTGGTAGGCTATGATGGGGCGAAGCGGAATGGTAGGTTTGTGGGTTTTGGGTAAGCCATAGATGTAGGGGGTACTAGACATATCGGATGTGAAAGTTTGGTACTGTTCAGATGTGATGGAGCCTGACTTTTAGGCGTAATAGCTTCAAGCGGAATGTTCTGGTGGAGGAGGAAATATCGAGTTGGGTAATCGGTATGAATGTGGTTTGGTCGCTAAGTAAGTCCATCATCTTGGAGGTATAATCATCCTTGTCCAATATGACAGTTTGGGATCCCTTGTCTGATCGGGTGACTATGATTTGTGAGTTCTGTCTAAGAGATCGAAGCGAGCGGTATTTACCAATAGATAGGTTCGAATGGGGGGTTGGTTTTCGGAGAACTTGGGATATAGAATGCCGTATGGTGTATTGGGCGGTGTGGGGAAGCGAGCTGATGGCGGGCTCTACTCCCGCGATAATCATAGGTATGTCTGCTCTAGATGGGGGTCTGTATTTAAGCCCTAAGGATAGTATTTCCATTTGGTTCGGAGATGGCACATATGTAGTCAAGTTAAGGAAGGTGGGAGCATGGGGTCTGCATGGGAGGAATTCCGCAGGGAAGCCATATTTTGTGATCCAATGGGATAGTTTCGAATGATGGTGGGTTCTGCAACGGCTATCTTGGCGCTTGACGTCTGCTGTGACAAGTGCCAGAAAAGCGGCTATGACGGGATGGGGAAGAAGGGTAGCGATTATGGCGATGATGCCCTTGATAGTCTTAGATAGGCTGCGGATTTGGGAGAAACATCCTTGGGTTCTGGAATTCAGCAATTGTTTCTGGGTTCTATCAATAATCTTCTTTGAATATGTGTTGCGGACGGGATCCTTAATTCTTAGATGTGGAGGGATGAATTGGGCTCTTTCGCAGGTTTTGTTAAACCAAAGGTGAGATCTCCATTTGGCCAAATGGAGAGATTTTCTTTCGAGGAGGACCAAGTATCTTTGGGAATCAGGACTATGATCGTTGGAGCGTCGAAGATTGAGCAAAAATAGATGGGTCTCTTGAGCATCAGACATTAGGTTCCTTCTAAGGTAGTATATTCTTGAAAAAGCAGTATAATAAAATTACTTGAAAACTTTCTCCATAGATTGTATAAACGATAAGGAAGAGTAAGGAGAAAAAAGATTTTTATTCAATTAAACTTGTGACAAGCTTTCGGGCAGTCACGCCCTTCAACAGGTAACTAATATAAAAAGAACAATTGACTATTAAAATAGGAAACAAACTGAGCTTTAAACAAAAATGATACAACTGCAGCCTGGCCGCGAGAAAACGTGAATTCGGGAAAGTAATGTGAGGAGGGGAGGGGGTTTATCCGGTTTTTAAGTTAATACATATATCATGATATTGGTTAGGTAAATCTATATGTCGATTAATACTGTCATTAGAAATGGATAAAATGGCCTCTCTGATTAATCTCTGGTGTTTACTGGGAATGTTATTGTACAAGGTGGTGGGAGAATCTAAATTGAAATGTTGTCACATGTAATGGCCAGTATTATGGGTGTGGTTGTATATGAAGGCGTACCTGGATCTGTAAAGAAAAAAAAACAATTTTTTTCTTAAAATATTTCGAGAGATAGCTCCCTCTTTATCAATTTATTGCACAGTGAATTTAATTTACAAATTATTGTACATCATATGAAAACAAATGTTTTTTTTTTTATGTTTTTTTTTCTTTACAGATCCAGGTACGCCCTTTTATATAATCTTAATTAATGGATCGCCTCTTGACTCAAACTTATACTACTATTAATCAAATTTGAAAGAGGGAGGGCATGGCTGATCAGTGATAAACCCCAGCGGTATCGCCATTTTTAACAGAAATAATATGCACCATGAGCTAGTTTTTAGCTATAGATATTTGTTGTTTAGCAGATGAAAAATGACTTCTACAATCATCAAAAATAAAATAATTTAAAAATAAAATATATAAATCTGGCACATGTGGAAAAATAGCAGACTACCTGGTTTTAAATTTTAAAAGAGTTCTATTTATACTTTCTTAAATCAAATTTCGACAAAAACATTAGATAATTGTTGTTTAAATATAACCTGATGGCTAAAAATGCAATACTTCGGCACAGATGCCAACGCACAAAGTCGTGCGCAATTTTTGTTATCGTCGGATGTTTTCGGCACCGTTGATTTAGAAACCAAACTTAAGCGGCCGCTAGCAATGAGCTGCTGTTTTAAAGAGGAATATTCTTCTATTTGAAATAACTTGCGGAAATATGAGAAAAGACTTACATGCCTTTTGAAGATTGATCAGCCAGAATGCACACTAAATAGGGTTCTAGCCTAAAAGAAAATAACCATAAAGGATTTATTTATATATATAAAGATCATAATTTTAAAAAATAATAATTTAACGCATTTTCTTTATTTCTAAAATTTATTCACTTTCTTCCCACTGCAATTATTCCTATAGGTAAAAATATTACTTGTAATTTTTCATGTTTATAAAATCAATTTTGTTTCTCGCTAAAGTTAATCATGAAACATTCTAAATGAAATTTAAAAAAAAAAAGCCCAATGGTTTAAATTTATATTAATTGGAAAATATGACAAGAATATTTTTGAAAATTATCTTAATGATTTAATATTTATATGTTCCAAAAATTTTTAAAATCTTTTGTAAATATAATTCTTTTCTCTTCTTAAGAAATGTGGCTAGTGAAGAAGAGGAAGTTAACCCTATCCATATAAAGCCCTGTGTCCAATTAACTTAATGAAGGGAATTAGAAAATTACCCAGTGATTATTTGGCTCATCTGTCTTTTGAAGAAAGAATTTGCAGCTCCACATGTATCTTGCACAATGTAAACTCTACATTTAAAACTTTAAATCAAGAATGAAAGTTTTATATATATATCAGATCCATATAAAATTAATTTTATGAATTCAGATGAAAATAAACTATTTACTATATACCAGAAAATAAGACCTAATCCAAATAATTTAATAGTGTGACATTTCTGTAACAACATTGTTACCATCATCAGACAAAAGAATAAATGATTTGAATTATAATTTTGTCTGATGATGGTAACAATGCTGTTACAGAAATGTCACACACTATTAAATTATTTGGATTAGGTCTTAATTTCTTGTATCTATAATCCAAATTGTGCTTTATCGTAAACTCTATATATACAATTTTTAATCAAGAATGAAATAGAATTTTTAAAAATATCAGATCCTTATAAAAAATCATTTTGTAAAAATGCATATTAATATAAAGTATAAAAAAGCTTCAATACCATTTCTAAGATTCCATCCTTCAGTGTACATATATAAGCAGAATGATCCAATACAGTTTTAGAGCTCTAAAGAAGCGGTCTGGTAGATTAAATTGGTGAAACTGTTGGGAGAGTTCACCACTGATGAACCAAGCCCTCTCAATATTTTTCATCGCAGTAAAGACAGTAGAAGTTTGATTTATTTGTGAAAAGAAACACTCGTGTCTCAATGTTTTCATTTGTTATATAAAACTTTTATATTTTTATCTACTTTGACTTACTGGAAGTGAATGACCAGCCAATTTGTATTTTGTACTTTGACTTACTGGAAGTGAATGACCAGCCAATTTGTATTTTGTACTTTGACTTACTGGAAGTGAATGACCAGCCAATTTGTATTTTGTACTTTGACTTACTGGAAGTGAATGACTAACCACTCTGTGTTGTTCCAAATGTCCCCTAGATGAGAGAATGTGATGTGGCAGGAGTTCCATGTTGCCTATGTCTTCATCAAGATGGGTAACTCCCCACGGCCCAAGGTCTGGGTGTTGGAGAGATCCATTGACAACGGGACAACCTACAAACCCTGGCAGTACTTCGCTGACAACCCCAATGACTGCATCCAGTACTTTGGTACTGAATCCATCCATCCTCTTACTGAGGATGACTCAGTCACTTGTGAGACCAAGTTCTCCAAAGTTGTACCTCTGGAAGGTGGAGAGGTAAGATCTGACAAATCCTTCTCTTCTTCTTCTTTCTTATCTCCACTCAATCATATTAAGATATAAAGCTTGTAAAACTTGTTGATGGTGTCTGCTGGGGAAGAGTAGAGCTCATCAATGGATGAGTCAATACAGTCAATTAAGTGTTTTTGGGGTTGCAGGTTGACACTTAGTACATAGTGGGAAAACCTTGCAACCATTCTGGAAAGTCATTGTTGTAGATGACCAGATTAAAGTCTGGAAATCAAAGACTGTTTGTGACAAATCTTGATGTTCTGATACTAATCCAAAACCCGTGTACAAGCAATTAAATGTATATGCACTCATGGGGGGGGACAAAACTTAAGGAAGTTGAAAGTCTTTTATGTCGCCGTCCATCTATTTTTTTTTTGTAGGAGACAGAAGCATTTTGTTCACACTTGGTTATCTCGTGTGTCTTCAATAAAGGTCACTGTATATCTTTCAGAGTTATTGTCTGAATCCCCCAATATACCTGCGGAAAGGTACAACTTCCTTAAGTTTTGTCTATGAGTGTACATGAACAACCCATATTTTTTACATTCTCACAATTAACACAAAGCAATAACGCGCCATCTACAGTATACATATAAAATGAAAGGATTTAAAAGCACGAATGTTTCTTTATACATAATACAAACTTCTACTGTCCTTACTGCGATGAAAAAATATATTGGGAGGGCTTGGCTCATGTCCTATAAGTTTATGTCCATAGTTTTCTTGAAAACCATTTCTGAGATTCCATCCTTCAGTGTAACATATATAAGCAGAATCGTCCAATACAGTATTAGAGCTCTGAGAAGCGGTCTGGTAGATTAAATTGGTGAAACCGCTGGGAGGGTTCACCACTGATGAGCCAAGCCCTCCCAATATATTTTTTTTATCGCAGTAAGGACAGTAGAAGTTTGTATTATGTATAAAAGAAACATTCGTGCTTTTAAATCCTTTCATTTAACATTCTCACAATACTTAGAATTTCAGACCATAGTTGGGTTTGGATATGAGCCAAGCAGCCATAGTCAGAAATGTTGGCACATGTATTTTGGTTGGTTTGCTGACCTACTTCTTTCTCCGGAAGTCTCTGGAAGATCCTGTATAGCTTTTTATTCTCACTTTTCAGTCGCTACGACTCGGAATAGAATCTCGCTTTAGGCACTATTTTTTCTAATTAAAAAAATGCTCCAAAGGCCCCTGATTATTGCAAAAGTCCAACTTCAACAGCGAGTGCAACTAACTAAATGGGCTCTTGTAAGTACAAAAGTCAAACTGATTTTTACATGTGGTGCAAGTAAAGGTAGTCATCAACTTCTACCCACCATGATTATCATGGCCTGTACTATGTATTAGGTATAATAAAAAAAATTTACAGCCTGATTTTATGGAGTTTTTATTTAGTGAAAAAAAAAAAACTATGAAAATGATTCCATAAAATATTACTTAAAAAATTTATATTATTATTAATTAGTGAAAATTCTGGGTAAAAGCGCTGTGTGTTAACAATAGAGAAATAACATTGAGTCAATACTAAATACATACACACAAACTTATCAACACATAAAAAATTGTAGGATTTCATCTACTATTGTGAATGAACACAAGGTAATGAGACCAAATCCAAATAAATAAATAGTGTGTGACGTTTCGGTAACAGCGTTGTTACCGAAACGTCACACACTATTTATTTATTTGGATATGGTCTCATTACCTTGTGTTTATAATCTATAATCCAAATTGTGCCTCTTCTTCTTCTTCTTTCTTATCTCCCCTCAATCATACTAAGGTATCAAGCTTGTAAAGCTTGAGATTTTTGATGGTGTCTGCCAGGGAAGAGTAGAGCTCATCAATGGATGAGTCAATACAGTCAATAATATGTCTTGGGGTTGCAGGCTGAGAAGGAGATTTGACAACCATCATTGTGCTTTATTATTGTGAATGAAGTATTAATACAGTGCTGAACTGTGGGCAGATTGTTGTATCCCTCCTCAACGAGCGGCCAAATGCAGACAACTTCACCTACTCCGCAGTACTCCAGGAGTGGACCAAGGCTACTAACATCCGGCTCCGCTTCCTTAGGACCAAGACTCTACTGGGACACTTGATGTCAGTGGCTCGGCAGGACCCCACTGTGACTCGTAGAGTAAGTCTTCTTCCTCTTTTTTTACCTCCACTCAATCATATTAAGGTATCAAGTCTGTAGAGCTTGAGATGATGTCTGCTGGGGATGAGTAGAGCTTATCAATGGATGAGCCAATACAGTCAATGATGTGATAATTTGACAACCAACATGACTGGGTGAAGTAGAATGCATCTGCCTTTGTCATTAAGACTGGAAGCACTACTCAGTAGCAGGCCACTGACTTAGCTCCAATATAAAATGCCTGCCTCTGACATGAGGAACAGATGCTATAGGCAGCTTCTCCTAACATGAAGTACAGACTCATCCTGTATTCCTGGAGCCTTTACAGGGTACTATCAACCAGGCCAGCTGAGCCCAGGTTTTTAAGCAAGCTTGTTACTGCTCTTCCTCCTTTTTCATCCGAGCTTGGGACTGATAAAGGTGGAGTTCGAAGAGTAATTATAGCTGGATATAGCTCGTCAACCCATTGCCCCTATCCTTAAGAACAGATCTAAAGAATTTACTGGCAATATTTCACCTCTTTCTAGGCTTTTTTTTTTTTAATTTTACCTTTATTATCAATTTTTTTCCCCTTCTTCTATTGACTTTGAAATCTAACATAGAGCTAATTTCGATAAGGCACAATTTAGATTATGAATTATAAACACAAGGTAATAAGACCAAATCCAAATAAATAAATAGTGTGTGACATTTCTGTAACAGTGTTGTTACCATCATTGGACATTCGGTCTTTTGTCTGATGTTGGTAAAAACGCTATTACCGAAAGTCACACACAATTTGTTTATTTAGATTTGGTCTTATTACCTTTTATTTATAAACTACTAGACGAATGGCCCGGGCAACGCCCGGGTTTTACCCGAGTGCGTATATATATTTTAAAAACGTTTTAATTCAAATACTATTCGTTACAATTATAAATTGCCGCCATGGATGTCACTCTTGTGAAACGTCCCGTTCCAAACTGTGTGTTTTTAAAATGTTTTAATCAAAATACTATTCGTTACAATTATAAATTGGCGCCGTGGATGTCTCTCTTGTGAAACGTCCCGCCCCAAACTGTGTGTGTCTTGAAAATATAAAAATAAAAATGTGAATTTTCATAAAGATTTCATCATGTCGATTTTTTTTTTGCATTTCACCTACTAAATCGATAGAGATAATTACATTTGCAACATGAACTTAGGTATATTGACTAAATAGAAAACTGCATAGTAATAAAGATCATTTTTTAAAGGCACCATATCGTTTTTTTTTTTTCAATAAAATCGAAACAAAAATTAACGATAAATAATGATAATTGCCTTAAAAAGAAATTGCCTTAAAAAAAAGAAACATTCGCGGTGATTATGTCTTGCATTCGTTTATACAATTATTATATACGAATGACCCGGGCAACGCCCGGGTTTTACCCGATTAAATGCTTTTATTCAAATACTATTCGTTACAATTATAAATTGGCGCCGTGGATGTCATTCTTGTATAATATATAAATGAGTTTTAAAAATTGTAAAAAAAAAAAAAATGCATCGGCCGGGAATCGAACCCGGGCCGCCCGCGTGGCAGGCGAGCATTCTACCACTGAACCACCGATGGTTATGAAAAATCCCATCCGTGAGCTTCAAACAGACAAACAGACAGAATAAGGCAAATATATAAGTAGATAATCCAAATTTTACCTTATCATGATTCAATTAGTCATTAATTACTTCCTAGGTAAATAAAAGAAAATAAGACCTAATCCAAATAATTTATTAGTGTGTGACGTTTCGGCAACAACATTGTCACCATCATCAGACAAAAGAATAAATGAGAAAAAACACCACAGCAAGTTCTTAAATAGTACTGTTATCAAGTGTTTTTTTTTCTTTTGTCTGATGATGGTGACAATGCTGTTGCCGAAACGTCACACACTAATAAATTATTTGGATTAGGTCTTATTTTCTTTTATTATAATCTATAATCCAAATTGTGCTTTATCATTCCTAGGTAAATGATAAGAGGCACAATTTGGATTATAGATTAGAACCACAAGTTAAATTTATTTGGTCTTGTTACCTTGTAGTACTTGCTAGGTAAAAAAGAAAGTGATGTGTGTGTCCAGTACTTCTACAGTGTGAAGGACATCAACATTGGTGGTCGGTGTGTGTGCAATGGCCACGCTGACACCTGTGATTTGACCGACCCCTCCAATCCCTACAAGCTACTCTGTCGATGCCAACACAACACCTGTGGAGCTCAGTGTGAGCAGTGTTGCCCCGGCTTTGTGCAGAAGAAATGGAGCCCTGCCAAGGTGGAGCATCCGTTTGAATGCGAGGGTGAGTTTTTTTTTGGTTCAATCTGCAAGATATTTATTTTGTAGCAAGATCATGTTTCAGGTTCAAATCCTTGAGTTACAGAAATTTTTGGTTCTACAGATTCCATCTCAACTAGCTAACCTTCTTCGGCCATTCTTTGAACAATCATTCTTGATTGATCATTAACATTATTTGATTAAAAAGTTTTATTAGAATAAATGGAATCTCTCAAAGACTCTACTATTTGATATATTTGTGCCCAATGTTTTATTGAGTCTTAACACATTTCTGTGTTTTGACCATCCTCTCTTATTGCATCTACACTCATGGAGACAAAACTTAAGGAAGTTGTACCTTTTAGCATGTACAGCTAAACCTGTCTATAGCGCCCCCTCTTGGGACTCACCAAAATTGGGTGCTATAGAGAGGGGGTACTATAGACAGGTCACTTTTAATGTAAATCGCATCTTACTATTTTTATCATCGCAGTTAGGACAATAGAAAGTTAGTTCTATTTGATAAAGAAGCATTTATGTTTAATGGTTTTATTTCTTATAAATTCATTTATATCCTATGAATTCTGTCACTTTTATCTTGGATTCAATTGAGTATCTTCAATAAAGAATATTCTTGAGGAACTTGAGAGAGTAATACTGAGGAATTAAAAGACTGCGATTTAAGATCACCATCATTCTAATTTATCTACAGGAGTCAACAACAAGGTAATAAGACCAAATCCAAATAAATCGTGTGTGACATTTCAGTAACAGTGTTGTTACTATCATCAGACAAAAGTACTGAATGAGATAGTAACAAAGCTGTTTATTGAAACTTAATAAACTATTTATTTAGATTTGGTCTTATTATTATGTAGTTATACAGTTACGAGCGTCATGCGTTCTTCATCTCTGTCACCGTTTGCTTTTTTTTTTTGGAATGGCGCTCTCCTATTGGTTCGCTACGATGGCACCGCCACTGCGCGAGACACTTTGTTTTTGACTTTGCCCCCCCCCCCCCACTCGCTTTTTGGTTTTTGTAACTATTGTGTTGGAGCGGGTCGCTCCTTAAATAAATGCATATATTAGTTAATAACTAAATGGAATCCTCTCTTTCTTTTTCCCAGTAAGAGACGCCTACGGAAGCCAACAGTACATAGACAGATAAAGCACATAGGCTATAGTTATTAACTAATATATGCATTTATTTAAGGCGCCAATTTATAATTGTAACAAATAGTATTTGAATAAAAACATTCAATCGGGTAAAACACGGGCGTTAATGATCCAACAGGTCCACGTGTCTAAATTAAAACACGGGCGTTGCCCGGGTCATTTGGCTAGTGTAGTTATAATTTACAGGGGTCAAGTTCTTTAGCATCTGATGCTTGGTATTATATCTTGCTCACATCATATTTCCATATATCTCTTTCTCTCTCCATATTTGTCTGGATCAGTGCATGGTCCGATAGCTCAGGTTTCTTGGAGATAGAATAGATTATTGCAGCTAGTATAAACTCCTTCTTAGGATTCATTTTCATTCCATTTCTATTTATACCATTTAGGTTTTTATCAACTCTTTCTAAGACTTATTACTAAAATAATACTTCTAAAAACTATTGAAAATCTCATCAATTTTATTAATTTTTTAAAAAGCTAATGTAGAGAAGAATGTGCTAAAACGTATACAGTTAAACCTGTCTATAACGTCCCCTCTAAAAAGGGCCTTCCTCTTTATAGCGTCCGATTTTAAATACTTAGTATGATGCATTTTACATTAGAAGTGACCTGTCTATAGCACCCTCTCTCTATAGCACCCTATTTTGGTGAGTGCCAAGAGGGGGCGCTATAGATAGGTTTAACTGTATATTGTAATGTAGAAAATCAGGAAAGATAAACTTCAGGATGACACAGCAATTTATTTAAGGCAAGAACACAAAATCAACATTTATAAGATATAAGATAAGCAATGAGGGAAGTTTCCAGAGTAGCAAAATATAAATAATATAAATATATATATTTTTTTGCTTATTCCTAGTACACGTGGTACAGGCCATGGTAATCATGGTGGGTAGAAGTTGGCGACTGCTTTTACTGTAAGTACACCACATGTCTACACATGTGAAAAGCAGTTCGACTTTGTACTTACAAAAGTGCCAGAGCCCCATTTGGTTACTTGCACTCGCTGGTGGGGTTGGACTTTTGCAAGAATCGGAGGCCATTGGAGCATTTTTTTTTATCACAAAAAAAGTTCCCAATGCGGGAATCGAACCCGGGTCGTGTCGTAGCGGTCGAAAACCAATGGTTTAGACCATCCTTCCACCGACCCCCTTATAAACAAATTAATAATATGTACGTATAAAATATAATAAATACTTTACTACAATAGGATCAACTTGGTTAACTGAGTTAATAGAAGGCTGTTCTGTGCAGCCTGTAACTGTTTTGGACATTCTGAGGAGTGTATCTACAATGCGGAGGTGGAGACCAAACATCTCAGCTTGGACCTGTCCGGACGTTTCTTGGGAGGAGGCATCTGCCAGAACTGCCGGCACAACACCATGGGCATCAACTGCAACCAGTGCAAGCCTGGCTTCTACCGTCCCCAAGGCCGCCCACTGGATGTACCTGATGTTTGTGCCCGTAAGTCTACCTTTCTTCTTTATTGTATTTTATCCAAAGTAGTAGTACAGTAGAACCTCCATGAGAGGATACACATTTCTACCTTAAACACAAGGTAATAAGACCAAATAAATAAATAGTGTGTGACGTTTCGGTAACAGCGTTGTTACCATCTTCAGACAAAAGTAAGGAATGAGAAATTTTACCACAGCATGTTTTAAATAGCTACTGTTATCAAGTGTGTAAACAAGATAACAGATAAGAAGAAGATGGTAACAACGCTGTTACCGAAACGTCACACACTATTTATTTATTTGGATTTGGTCTTATTACCTTGTTTTATAATCTATAATCCAAATTGTGCCACATTTCTACCTTCTTATTTGCTATTAGACTTAAATTAGTGCAAAATATCAAATGTTAATTTTGACACAAAGGACAAATTGGCTGGTGTGTGTTGCAGCGTGTCAGTGTGACCTGACATTCTCCACTGGCAACTGTGCCGAGTCTACAGGACAGTGCGAGTGTAGACCACAGTATCAGCCTCCACTGTGTGACCGCTGTAACGTAGGCTACTATGGCTACCCCACCTGTAATCCTTGTGACTGCAACTATAACGGCACTGTGGGCCCTGTATGCAATGTAGATGGAGGCCAGTGCCCCTGTAAACCCAACTTCCAGGGCCATCGCTGCGACCAGTGTGCTCCTGGCTATTACAACTTCCCTCTCTGTCTCCGTAAGTTCTCCTTTCCAAACATACTAAAATCTTCAGTGAAGTGAATACCATCAATGCCATCTTTGTGCAAAGAAAAAAGAGAACTTTGATTCTGGTGTTGAAATTAACACTCAGGTTCTGGCTTAGAATATTCTGAAAATGGACAATAACTGACTTTCCCAACTACTGGAGATATCAAGAATGAGAAATATCAGGTTTGCGGAAAGTTAGGCCAACATACTCAATTCAACCGGATTTTCTTGGTTAATTTACTGCAATAATATAAGCATGGGTCCAGAGGGAAATTCCATCAATAGTCAAGATATCAACAGAACAATCTATTTAAAATGATCAGGTTTAAATAGAAATTTCTAAATTCTATCCTCACTATAAGTACTTACATAGTTCAATTTTGAATGAAAGCTATTTACTTAGAAACCTTCGTAGTGGTAGAATTCATTGGAGTATTTAGATGCCTGTTGATGGGACATCTGATGTAGGTAGGAATGTTAACTGGACATAGTGGGACAGCCTTCATGTCTTGGGTACCAGGAGTTCAAAACTCCAGATATACTTCACCTGTCCCGTCCAGGGTCACCCCCCCCCCCCCCGCCACTTTGAGGCAGTTAACAGGTCTTGGGGAGGGTGAACTTCTTAAAATGGTATATTGCACAACAGAGAATACTCCATTTGTTTTTTTCAGTAAAACCATACCAAATGCCATCTTTGCAAATTAAAAATTAGAAATTGAAATATTTCAATACTGGGTGTCAGTATATTAGCGAAGAAAGAGAGACGTTCTTCTCAAAAGTAAACGACAGCCAACTTACCTCAGTATAAAGTATTTTAACCAACGCCATATAAAGTCCAATGGTTGCTCTGTCCCTATAAAACTTTTACAGAGCAGCAAGTAGGAAAATAACTGGGGTTTATCTTTTTCTCCTCCACTACATGATGGTGATTGATCATTGTGAGGATATCATTGCAAGCCGGCAATGAGAGAGGTGAATCTGTATAAGACTGGTGTTTTAAAGGTTTTGTGTTTGTGTGTACAAGTTCTCCCTTCCATGATTGCCTCATCACAATGGCTGTGCAGCATGTGACTGCAAGCAACCTGGAGCCATGACATCTGTCTGTGATGCCTCCACTGGCCAGTGCGAATGCAAGGATAGCTACAATGGCCGCCGATGTGAAACCTGTGCTATTGGATACTACAGCTACCCTCAGTGTGACTGTAAGTACTGTACTGCCTGCTCCATACATCACTTTCTTTTTAATTGGACTGAGGAAAGCTTTTTTGTAGTTCCTATTATAAATACATAGTCCCAACACACAAATATGCAAATATGTAAGAATACGTGTATTTCATATGCAAATAGATGAGAATAGATGTATTTTAAATGCACATTTTATAGGTCATATGCAAATAGGTGAGAATAAGTATAATTTAAATGCACGTTTTATAAATATAATATATATATATATATATATATATATAAAAATAAATAGTTGTATAGTTTTATAGTTAAGTATTCTATTAAAATTATCTTCATTAGTTTGATTATTTAAATTCAAATTATAAATTTGTTAATTGTTATTATTTAGTATAGATAGAGAAAAAAAAAATTCTTTACTTCTAAAACATCCTCTAGTTAATTATATAATTATAATTAATAACAATAAAAAAATTAACAAAGTAACGTCTATTACATCGGCTTTTACACGTCATTCAGACATACTCTAATCCTATATATAGAATAATCGAAGAGATAATATATATAATAGTTAGAAAAAAGATAGAAAGACAGAACCATGTACTATTAATCAAACTAATAGAAAGAAAACAAAAAGTTTTGTAAATAAGGTAGATAAGATTGTTAGTATATATATATATTTTTTTATAATTTTATATTTTATTCTTTTTTTTAAAAAGATTTTTTAGATTTTTTTATTTTAAAATATGAATATAAAAAGTTGTATTTAGTAAAATATCTATAATATGAATTAACTTTTATTATAAGTTTGGTTATTATGTTTTGAAACCCTAATGGTAGACCAGACATATACAAAAAACTTAAATTGGAGTAATTATTGAAAAAAGAGGTCTGCTGAACCGGGACTTCTCAAATAGAAATTCAGCTTTTCAACATTTCATCCCTTCTCTATTATGTCTAGACCTCCTTTCAACCGTATTTTATGTGTTAATATAAAGTTACTACAGTGAAACATTTATATGAACAGATATAATGTGTACCTACCTTGTCCGCGAACGCCTTCAACTGTAAACAACTATTTCTGGATAACACATGTTGTGGGGGGGTGGGGACAAATTTAGACCGAATTGTGGGAGAACAAGACATTCAAAGAATAAAGATAAGATAGTTAAGGGAAGAAATCCAAATTTTATAATCTTTACAGTCAGTTAAAATTAAAATAATTGATTCAACACTTATTCATCTTTCAATATTCCTTTAAAAAGGTAAATTATTAGAGTTTAATAAAGCTATTAATTGTGAAAATTCACTTTTATTTAATTTTTATTTAATTAATAAAAAAAAAAAATTTTCTCAATAGAATAACAAACTAAAAAACTAAAAAAAACTACCAACATATTAGGGTTAGCACCTCTTTTATGTTAATTCAAACTCGCTAAGAATTGCCTAAGAAAGAATTGTCAAACTTGTCCCTCTCTTAAGAACCATGATACATTTCAAACGACTAGTTGTAAATTAGTAAATACTATTTATAAATTAACATGCCAAATTTGTCAATTATCATATATAGGACAAACATGTAATCCATTAAATATACGAATAAACCTACATAGAAACCACGCTAAAAAATCAATTGGTAATATATATATGAAAGAACACAATAAATTACATACTTTTAACAACTTTAAGATAGAAATACTAGACATATGTCAAAACAAAAAACAACGACTATTATTAGAAAACAACTACATTTATAAACACAACACATTATTCCCTTATGGACTTAATGACGAATTAAACTACACATACAAACCACAAACAGAAGAAATTTCAACTTATGAAATCAGCTGCAAATACAAAAAAAATGAATTCAAAACTAAACCTAATAAAACTAGAGGTAAAACTACCAATAAATTAGGTTACATTGAATTTGAAGAATTACTGGACCCAAAACAAATGTACACTAACAACTTCGTCGATAAATTTATTAAAACATTATTTAAACTAAATAATAATAAATTTATCAAACTTATAGAATATATTAAAATTCATAATCTGACTAACAGATTAATAGATATCACACACGACATCTTTAAATACAGAAAAATTAAACAATCTACTAATAACATTAATATTATCATTAAATTTAATAACAATTTATTTAATCATATTAAGTTTAATGATATTTTTAATAACCAAAACATTAATAATCTTTTCCCTATAAAAAATTTAAATTTCAAAACAATCTGGAGATACAACAAAAATATAGGTAATTTAGTTTGCAATTATAACCAATTTATTAATAATTTGGCAAATTATAAAAAAATTAAATGTAATTGCAACAACTATATTGATAAATATAAGTTTTCAGGTCATATATTAACTAGCAATTTTTCTTTTTTAAATCCAGAATATCAGGATATTTTAAATAAAGGGTATAAATATATACCTCAAATTAAACACAATTATAATAATACAATTAAATCTATATTAAAAGATATAGATATTTTCATAAATAAAACTAGTATAAAATACAGTATTCCAGAATTTACTTTTCTGGAATGGAAACATAATATTAAAAAGGAAATTATAAATTATTATAATAATACACTTAAATACACAAAACCTAATTCAGATATTCCTTCTTTTAAAGAAAATATAATTAATTTACAGAAGGACTTTATTATCACTCCTATAGATAAATGTTCCAATAACTTATCTATAATTTGTAAAAATCTATACCACGATATACTAAAAAAGGAAATTGATAATAATCATAAATACACTTTTGCTAGAACTACAGCCACAAAAATCAAAAAAGACATCAAAAATGTTGAAAATTCACTAAAAATTTATAATCACTACAAAAATCCAAACATACCAAAGTTCTATATAATTCCTAAACTACACAAAAAACCTATTTCTTTCAGAACAATCACATCTGGTATAAATTCAGTTATAAAAAACATTGATATACAATTAGCTTCAACACTACAATTTATTATAAATAAATTAACTAATAAATATAATTATAAATTTATCGACTCAAATAAAAAAATCATTAACTATTTAATGAACAATTGGACAAACATGGAAACAGTACACACATTTGACTTTGAGGACCTATATTCTAAAATAAATTTAAGAGATCTAAATAATAAAATAACCAATTTATTTAACGAAATCATTAATGACAAAACTTGCCACATTAAAATTATTCATAACAGATATAAAACAATTAAATTAGATCTTAAAACAGCAAAAACTCTACTGGAAACATTTTTAAATTTTAACTATATAGAATTTAAAAATAAAATATATATTCAATCAGAAGGAGTTCCCATGGGAACGTCTTCTAGTCCGTTATTAGCAAACTTAATATTATTCTGGTACGAAAGAGAATACTTTCTACAAAATAATGTTAACTGGCAAATGTTCCGTTATGTAGATGACATTATAATATTTAATAATCCACAGTTCAAAAATTTAATACCTAAAATTTATCCTAAATACTTGAAACTTAAAAACAATGAAAAAATTTATAGAAACAAAAAAGTTAACTTTTTAGACCTAAATATAGACCTTACAAATAATGCTATTAAAATTTATAATAAAAAAAGTAATTATAATTTCAATATTATAAAATACTGTAATATGAATTCTAATATTTCATTAAATTGCTGTAAAGGTATATATTTTGGTCAGTTTCTAAGATTTTATAGAATAAATAATATATTAGAAAATTTCATAGAAGATGTTAAAAATTTAAACATGGAATTTATTAAAAACAAATTTAGTATCAGACAAGTAAAATATTTCAACAGTATATCAATTATAAAATACTTAAAAAAAAATAAATGGAAGTATCCATTTATTAAATCAACTTTCTATAATTTCTTTCAATAATCAATACTACAAATTTATAATCTTCAACAGTTAGTTAAACTTAAATTAAATAGCTGATTTGAAGATTTTTTCACAAGATTTTTAAAGTAATATTGTATATAATTCATTTTGTTTATTCTCCAATTTCTGGGGAGGAAAATGGAAATTAAATAAAAGTGAATTTTCACAATTAATAGCTTTATTAAACTCTAATAATTTACCTTTTTAAAGGAATATTGAAAGATGAATAAGTGTTGAATCAATTATTTTAATTTTAACTGACTGTAAAGATTATAAAATTTGGATTTCTTCCCTTAACTATCTTATCTTTATTCTTTGAATGTCTTGTTCTCCCACAATTCGGTCTAAATTTGTCCCCACCCCCCCACAACATGTGTTATCCAGAAATAGTTGTTTACAGTTGAAGGCGTTCGCGGACAAGGTAGGTACACATTATATCTGTTCATATAAATGTTTCACTGTAGTAACTTTATATTAACACATAAAATACGGTTGAAAGGAGGTCTAGACATAATAGAGAAGGGATGAAATGTTGAAAAGCTGAATTTCTATTTGAGAAGTCCCGGTTCAGCAGACCTCTTTTTTCAATAATTACTCCAATTTAAGTTTTTTGTATATGTCTGGTCTACCATTAGGGTTTCAAAACATAATAACCAAACTTATAATAAAAGTTAATTCATATTATAGATATTTTACTAAATACAACTTTTTATATTCATATTTTAAAATAAAAAAATCTAAAAAATCTTTTTAAAAAAAAGAATAAAATATAAAATTATAAAAAAATATATATATATACTAACAATCTTATCTACCTTATTTACAAAACTTTTTGTTTTCTTTCTATTAGTTTGATTAATAGTACATGGTTCTGTCTTTCTATCTTTTTTCTAACTATTATATATATTATCTCTTCGATTATTCTATATATAGGATTAGAGTATGTCTGAATGACGTGTAAAAGCCGATGTAATAGACGTTACTTTGTTAATTTTTTTATTGTTATTAATTATAATTATATAATTAACTAGAGGATGTTTTAGAAGTAAAGAATTTTTTTTTTCTCTATCTATACTAAATAATAACAATTAACAAATTTATAATTTGAATTTAAATAATCAAACTAATGAAGATAATTTTAATAGAATACTTAACTATAAAACTATACAACTATTTATTTTTATAATTAATTTAGATTTAGCTTGCTAATCTAACCAAATCTACTTGATATGATTTATCATTCTGATCAGATTGCTCCTTAAGTTTTAAATGTAGTATCACTGTTATATTTTTATTATATAGTTTTTACACTATATATATATATATATATATATATATATATATATATATATATATATATATATATATATATATATGCATATATATATGCATATGCATATATATATGCATATATATGCATATATATATGCATAAGTCATATGCATTGGAAATTATGTTGCACATCCTTGGATTCTCAGATTACAATGACATGTTGAAGAATAAACACAAGGTAATAAGACCAAATCCTTAATAAGACATAATCCTTAATCCAAATTGTACCTTTGTTGAAGAATAAATGAAAATACAATGCGCTCCGTTGCTCAATGTACTTTTTATAAGCTAAAGCACCATATTTAAGATTAAATATAAACTGCCCAAACTTTATTCCAATATATTGGTCAATCCAACAAATATCTTGATTGACAATATGCTTTTGAGATTTGGATTCTCAAACTCTGGCAGAATATGTGTTATAGTGCAGGGAATATTTACCTGTGTAAGTTTTTATAACAATTTTGCAAATGAAAAACTGTCCTTTGTTGAGAGGTGTCCTCCAGCGGGGTGTCCGCTAAAGGGAGGTTCTATTGTATATGCTGATAGGTGATGTTTTATAGGTATTTCAGTATAATAATTCCCCTGAGAAAGAGTGACAGCCTGTCACTGAAACGTCAGGAATTAAATAAATGATGTTCAGTGCCCTACCAAATGTGAAATGTCACTTGTCAGTAGCTGGTGTGTGTGTGTGCTAATGGCTCTGTGTGTTGTCCCCAGTCTGTGCCTGTGACCCAGAAGGAACCACAGAAGAAGTCTGCCACAACAAGACTGGCTCTTGTATCTGTAAACCAGGGTTTGGAGGTCCCAAATGTGGGCAGTGTATCAATGGATACTTTGGCTTCCCCAACTGCAGAGGTGGGTGGGTTAACTTAGACCCAATAGAGCTGGGAGGTTACAATGATTAAGTCAAATTAAGCTTGTACAATGAAGTCTTCTTTCTTATCTCCACTCAATCATATTAGGGTACCAAGTTGTGACCCTTGATGGTGTCTGTTTGACAACCATCATGACTGGGTGAAATAGAATGCGTCTGCCTTTGTCATTAAGACTGGGAGCACTACTCAGTGGCCGACTTAGCTCCAAAAGAAATGGCCGCCTCTGACATGAGGAACAGACGCCATGTGTAGCTGCTCCTAACATGGAGTACAAACGCTGCTCATCCTGTATCCCTGGAGTCCTTACAGGGTACTATCAGCCGGGCCAGCTGAGCCCAGGTTTTTTAGTGAGCTTGTTACTGCTCCCCCTCCTCCTTTTTCATCCGGGCTTGGGACCGGCAAAGGCTGAGTTTAATGAGTACAATGAAGTGAGCCCAGGAAGAGCTCTGTAGTGATGTAACAGAGATGGGTGTTCGATAAAACAATCCCTTAAATCAATATTAAAATAAGAACATTAAGCCTCCAGGGAAAAGTTTCTTTTTTAAAAATATTTTTTATTTACAAATCTCTCAAGCTTTTAGACAAGAAAGCCCTTTTACTGGAGAAAATATTTTACATAAAAACGGCTTTAAAATAAGATATAAAAATAAATAAAGTGCTTTGGGTGTTTACATTTGTTACAATACAGAATCAACAGATATATGTATTACAGAGTGTGGATGTAACACTGATGGAGCCATCAATATCCTGTGTGACACCACTGGACGATGTCGGTGCCACCCCAACTTTGCCGGCATGAAGTGTGACCGGTGCTCCCCAGGCCACTACAAATATCCTGATTGTTTCCGTATGTATACCTTCTCTCACCTGAATTCTCCTTACAATTATTCTAATGATAATCTTTTTATTTTTTTTTTGCTTATTCCTAGTACAGGCCATGATAATCATGGTGGGTAGTTAGCGACTGCTTTTTAATGTAAGTACACCACATGTCTACACATGTGAAAAGCAGTTCGACTTTGCACTTACAAATGTGCCAGAGCCCCGTTTGGTTACTTGTACTCGCTGGTGGGGTTGGACTTTTGCAAGAATCAGGGGCCATTGGAGCATTTTTTTTTTTTTTTTTATCAGAAAAAATTGCCCAATGCGGGAATCGAACCCGGGTCGTAGCGGTCGTAAACCAACGGTTTAGACTATCCTTCCACCGACCCCTCATGATAATCATAATAATCACAAGTATAAATTTGACCGATATCCTAACCCTTCCTATTGTTGGATGGTATGAAATTGAAGCCACCCCTGTACTGATGAGGGACAAACCACAAAACTAGGGTAAACAGTTGGAAATTTTGCCGGGAGGATATTGATCTAAAAAGATAAAGGGCGTCTCTCCCGTCAAAATAGATGTCAAAGCTAGACGCCATCTATCGCCGCAAACTAGTGGCCTCGGATCAGTGACAAAGCCACAACAACTGATCCGAGTCCGCTAGTTTGCGCCGACGGTTAATAGATGCCATCTAGCTTTGACATCTATTTTGACGGGAGAGGGGACCTTTATCTTTTTAGGATATTCAAGTTGGCTTTTTATCTGATGTTCTCTCTTTATGTGTCTGAAGTAGGTTTGTAATATATTTAAATATTATTTTTTATAGTTATTATATACAATATAACCCCACTAAAATGAATCTGGGTTATAGTAAACCTTAAAATTTTACACAAATAATTTGGCGAAACCGCTGAGAGGGTTCACTACTGATGAGCCAAGCCCTCTCATTCATTAAATCATATCATTGCAGTAAGGTCTGTAGAGATTTATTAAAAAAAAAAAAAAAGAAACGCATTGCCAGTAAATTTATTTGTGTAAAATTTTAACGATAGAGGGCAATAAAATTTAATTTACTAATAGTAAACCTTCTCATACAGCGAAGCTGAAATAATTCCCATTTATATTTTATAATGCAGTTAACTATGGCTCTATATAATGAACCATGGCTATAGTGAACCACAGGTTCAGTCCCATTGGGGTTCGCTAGAGAGAGGTTTCACTGTTTTTTTTTTTTTTTGCTTATCCCTAGTACACGTGGTACAGGCCATGATAATCATGGTAGGTAGAAGTAGGCGACTGCTTTTACTGAAAGTACACCACATGTCTACATGTGAAAAGCAGTTCGATTTTGCACTTATAAATGTGCCAGAGCCTTGTTTGGTTACTTATTATATATATATTATACAGTTAAACCTGTCTTCAGCGCCCCCTCTAAATAATGCCTTCCTCTCTATACGCCCGATTTTAAATACGTAGTACGATGCGATTTACATTAAAAGTGACCTGTCTACAGCGCCCCCGCTAAATAGTGCCTTCCTCTCTATACGCCCGATTTTAAATACGTAGTACGATGCGATTTACATTAAAAGTGTCCTGTCTATAGCACCCCCTCTAAATTACGCCTTCCTCTCTATAGCGCCCGATTTTAAATACGTAGTACGATGCGATTTACATTAAAAGTGACCTGTCTATAGCACCCCCTCTCTATAGCACCCTATTTTGGTGAGTCTCAAGAGGGGGCGCTATAGACAGGTTTAACTGTATATACTATTTGGTTTCTAGTATTACTGTATTTTATATAATTGAAAGCCTAACTTTGAAACAAAAAACTATGGACATGTGATTATAAGAGTGAGAGGTAGTTTGAACTATTGGTGGTTTTCAGCTTGTGGGTGCGGCCATGTGGGGTCAGAAGGCAGGTCGTGCAATGATGACGGCATTTGTCGCTGCAAGCCCAACTTTGACGGAGACAAGTGCACCATGTGCAAGGAGAACTTCTATAACTACCCCAGATGTGAAGGTGAGTAACTCTCTACACTTTACTACAAGGGAGGAGATACACTCATGGACAAGACTTAAGGAAGTGGGAAGTCTTTGATGTTGCTAGTCGTCTATTTATTATTATTATTATTTTTAAGGAGACAGAGGTTGTTCACACCTAGTTATCTCGTGTGTCTTCAATAAAGGTCACTGTAATATCTTTCAGAGTTATTGTCTGAATTATTAGGAATATTGTCTGAATTAAGGAAGTGGAAAGTCTTTGATGTCGCTGGTCATCTATTCTTTTTTTTTTTTTTTGAAGGAGACAGAGGTTGTTCACACCTAGTTATCTCGTGTGTTTTCAATAAAGGTCACTGTAATATCTTTCAGAGTTATTGTCTGAATCCCAATATACATGCTAAAAGGTACAACTTCCTTAAGTTTTGTCCATGAGTGTAGTTCACAATTGGTTATCTCATGTGTTTTCAATAAAGGTCACTGTAATATCTTTCAGAGTTATTGTCTCAATCCCGATATAAATGTTAAAAGTTGCAACTTCCTTAAGTTTTGTCTATGAGTGTACATACACAAGATAATTTGCTTTAAAAATAAAGCAATCCATTATATAATATATCTTTTATTAAATTTGGTTTAATTTTGTATAAAAAAATAATTTATTTACCAATATTTCAGTTGGCTACTGTTATCAAGTGTTATTTATAATCACTATTATACACTTGATATAATATTAATAACCATTTAAGAACACATCCTGTGATAGTTTTTCTCATTCAGTACTTTTTCCTGATGATGGTAACAATGCTTGTACAGAAACGTCACACACTATTTATTTGTATTTGGTCTTATTATCTTTTTTTTTTTCTAATCTATATATATAAATCCAAATATTATACCTTAAAGTTTTAAAAAAATAATTTTAAAGAGTGTTATAATGTGTCAAAGATGCTAGAGGTGACAACCACTCATTGTCTGGTTGAAAAGAATTTATTTTACAGCGAGAAGAATTTACATATTGGAAGATTGCCATGGATTTGCATAGTCTTAAAAGATAAAATTTACATATGAATGAAAATAGTTGATCATATCAAAGGGACAAAGTGCTTAGTATATGATGATTTACCATACCATATACAGTTACGAGCGTCTTTCCTAATCAATCAGTCATTGGCCGATCAGCCGACTCTGTCACCGTTTGCTTTTATTGGTTGGCTCCTCTCACGCCACCTTTGCCCCCCCCCTGCCGGCGGCGCGCGCCCGTTGGCTGCTGGCGAGCACGTGACTTCCCTGTGCGCGCGCATGGCGGGCGGTAGGCTATAGTTATTCTATATACAGTTACGAGCATCTTTCCTATGGAAGCCAACAGTACATAGGCAGATAAAGCACATAGGCTATAGTTATAGATCGAGGGAGAAAGGGTTGAAGCTAGTTTGCGGATTTGACTAATCTATGGTTGTTCACATTATTGAGGATTGGACTTATCTGATGGTTGGGAAGATGGGGTTGGCTCCAAACTGGTCTCAACGGCGGCGAGCTCCTGACTGGTCTCAATGGTGCCACGTTCCAGACTAACTAATCTCAGTTCCCGATTTAACACGAAAACTTCTCAGGGCTCCGATTGGTTGGTGGTCGAGTCGTGTAAGCTTTCTATTGGTTCCTAGCTAATCCTCCTGGACTCTGATTGGATCTCTACTAATTCTTTGTTCTTAGCTTGTTCTGACCTGATCCCGGAAATACTAGGTTCTTGAACCCAGTTTTTGAGTTCCTGGATAATAAAACCTGCTAATGACTGCTTCCTCTTTGATGGCCTTTCTCTCTAAACCTTTCTCCCAGATTTCTAAGCCTTGTTTTTATTAAAATCTTTTAAAACATACATTGCATACATATTGTGGTGGGATTACATCCAGTTATGTACAAATTATGACATATATGCATTTATATAAGGCGCCAATTTATAATTGTAACAAATAGTATTTGAATAAAAACATTCAATCGGGTAAAACACGGGCGTTGCCCGGGTCATTCGGCTAGTATATCATAACAGAGAGCAGTTAGATCAATACAAAGTGTATGTTCCAGAGTGTAACTGCAACCCGGCTGGAGTCCTCCCTACATTCGGAGGATGTGGCAGTTTGACCAGCGGAGAACTGTGCGAGTGTAAGGAGAGAGTGATTGGTCGGATCTGTGACCAATGTATTCCCCTCTACTGGAACCTTAGGTCCGGAAACATGCTAGGATGTGAAGGTAACAAGTCCGTCTAGCCATTGTATGTTGTTCCTCATGTGCTGTTCCAGAGTGTGATTGCTACAAGCCGGGGACCATCAATGCTGTGGGTCTTTGCGAGGGGACCTCTGGACAATGTCTCTGCAAACCCAATGTGATCTCTAGACGATGTGAGACTTGCAGGGATGGCACCTACAGACTGGAGGAGGAAAATCTCTTTGGCTGCCAGAGTAAGTCATCAGTGACAACATACCACAGTTCTGGAAATTTTAAAACTATTATAGACGTGTATGATTCTTTTTGAAATTAAACAATATCTACTATCCTTACTGCAATGGAAAAATTATAGGGAGGGCCTGGCTCATCAGTGGTGAACCTTCCCAGTGGTTTCGCCAGTTCAATCTACCATACCGCTGTTATTTTTCGATCTTCCTTTTATAGTGATCTTCTTCTTTCTTATCTCCACTCAATCATATTAGGGTATCAAGTTGTGACCCTTGATGGTGTCTGTTTGACAACCATCATTGACTGGGTGAAGTAGAATGCATCTGCCTTTGTCATTAAGACTGGGAGCACTATTCAGTGGCAGGCTGACTTAGCTCCAAAAGAAATGGCCGCCTCTGACATGAGGAACAGATGCCATGTGCAGCTGCTCCTAACATGGAGTACAAATGCTACATATCCTGTATCCCTGGATCAGGAGCCTGTTGAACCCAGGTTTTTTTAGTGAGCTTGTTACTGCTCCCCCTCCTTCTTTTTCATCCGGGCTTGGGGCCGGCAAAGGCAGAGTTTTTTTATAGTGATACTGATGCTGGACTCTTGAAATGGGTATTTTAGATGAACTATGGACATAAGCTTTGAGAACAGTAGAAATACACACCATTATATATATATACCACAGTTCTGTCTAAGCTATTTACATATAGATTGTTTTGATTGGTCAGTTTTCTTATATGGACATGGAGCTTACACAATGGCCAAAGGCAATGAAATTTTGCTAAGTGTAAAGCTTAAATCATTAGAAAAGGTAACCATTCGTAATCTTTTTTTTTCCTCTTGATTAATTAAAAATGGGTATTTGTCTGATTCTGGAATAATTAAAAATCAACAAATAATTGATATTTATTCCGATAGATGGTGCAAGCCATCAGCAACTTTCAGTTGCCTGATAAAGAGATGCCTTTTTTTTTTTTAAATAAAAAATTAGTTTTAAAAAAAATTATCTCTAGTACACGTGGTACAGGCTATGATAATCATGGTAGGTAGAAGTTGGTCTGGTAGCTTTCTTGACCCCTTATTGCCAGCTCATTGCAGGTCTTCCTCTCTTCCTTTAATTTTCCCAACATCAGCATCTTTTCTAATCTATTTGTTCTCATTATGTGTCTGAAGTAGGTCAGCTTTTGTTTACATATACCTTAGAACCTCCTTGTAAAGGACAACACCTAATTGCAGAGCCAAAGTGTCCTTTAGGGAGAGGTGTCCTCTTACTGGAGAGTTGCTAAATAGTAAAAATGGTAATTTTGCAAATAAAAACTGTCCTTTGTGGAGAGGTGTCTGCTAGCGGGATGTCCGCTAAAGGAGGTTCTGCTGTATATAGGATTCTAAGGATTTAATAGGATTAATTTCATTTAAGATTGAAATATACTCATAAAGACGAAAATTGTGTGTTTCCAAGTTTTGCTAATGGATGACACCATCTGTGTCCAGCTTGTCACTGTGCCATCGGAGGATCCATCACTCCCATCTGTGACAAGGTCTCGGGCCAATGTGCCTGCAAGCCCCGCATCACAGGCCTCAACTGTGACCGTCCTCTCCAGATGCATTACTTCCCCACTCTCTTCCAGCACAAGTTCGAGATTGAAGATGGCCGTACTCCAGAAGGAGCCGATATCCGCTTTGATTTTGATGAGTCCATCTTCCCTGGATTCTCCTGGAAGGGCTATGCAACTTTCCCAGAGAAATACCAGGTCTGGGTCCTCTACTAATTTCACACTCTTTGAAAAATGTGACGCTGATAGGAAATTTCATCATCTTCAGCTCCTTTGAGTGGAGAATAACTTCCTAGGTTCATTTTAAAGTATGGAAAATATAAGAGATTGCAAGGAAGAGTTAGAAATAATTCTGGTATTATGGCGAGCTAACTTTGGTAGTGGCTAGGTGATCAGCTAATGTAGTTCTGTAATATACTCATGGACCAAACTTAAGGAAGTGGAAAGTTTTGTTCACACATGGTTATCTCATGTTCCTTCAATAAAGGTCACTGTAATACGTTTCAGAGTTATTGTCTGAATCCCAATATACATGCTTAAAGGTACAACTTAAGTTTTTACCATAACTGGTTGATAGTCAAGTTAAATCAGAGTGCAATTTTAGCTTCCCCTATTACTAGTGGAGGTCACTCTTGGGAAAATTGATCAAACATTGCTTTTGAGATACTATGGATATATAATCTATAATATGACTAAGAGGACAACAATGGAAAGATAACAATGGGATTGCTATGGAAACTTGTCATATTATATTTGAAATATTATGGCTTTTGTCTATGCTAGTTCAGGACAACAATGGAGAGATAACAATGGGATTGCTATGGAAACTGGTCATATTATATTTGTGATATTGTGCCTTTTGTCTAAGCTAACCTAGAGCAACAATGTGTAAATAACAATGGCTTGATATAGAAACTGGTCCTAAATAAAGTGTATTGTATTCAAGTATCAACATTATGAGAAAAGTATAGATGATCAACAATGAAAAAGAGAGCAAAGAAACTCTTGTGAAAATAGATCCAAAAAAACCTTTCAGTTTTTGTTTTATAGATCCCTAATGGCCTTTATTTTGACCCTGTCATACTTTATAAACACAAGGTAATAAGACCAAATCCAAATAAATAAATAGTGTGTGACGTTTCGGTAACAGTGTTGTTACTGAAATGTCACACACTATTTATTTATTTGGATTTGGTCTTATTACCTTGTGTTTATAATCTATAATATAATCCAAATATCTGCCATACTTTATGTTCCTCTGCAGAAATGTTAAAGTCAATATGTGTGCAGAAAGAAATCATGCTGGACATCTGGATTGAGAAACAGAGCCTGTATCACGCCATCTTCCACTATATCAACCTGGGAACCGAGCCTGTCACTGCCTCTCTCAGCTTCATCCCAGAGTCCACTCATGGTATGCTGATGCCCTCACTAGACCCCATTCTATATAAACATTATTTTGATTTCATAATATAGTAGAAACTTCCTGGAAAGGACAACTATTTGTAGAACCAAAATGTCCTTTACAGAGAGGGGGGTGTCATCTTACTGGAAAGTTTCTAAATAGTAAAAATGCTAATTTGAAAATAATCTGTCCTTTTTAGAGAGGTGTCCTCTCTCATGGAGGTTCCAATGTTTAAAACATGTCATCTCCATGTAAGAATAAAAGCAATATATTGTGTTAGTGTCCATCAAGTTGACTTTTGGTGACACTATGGACAAATATATTCTCCAATTTGAACTGCTAGTGACCATCACTTGCTACTCATCCATTAGCTTTCTTGACCCATTTCAGGTCTTCTTAGGGTATCAAGCCTGTAGAGCTCGAGATGGTGCCTGCTGGGGATGAGTAGAGCTCATCAATGGATGAGCCAATACAGTCAATGATGTGATAATTTGGCAACCATCATAAATGGGTAAAGTAGAATGCATCTGCCTTTGTCATTAAGACTAGGAGTACTACTCAGTAGCAGGCTGACTTAACTCCAAAAGAAAATGGCCGCTTCTGACATGAGGAACAGACACCATTTGCAGTCGCTCCTAACATGGAGTACAGACTCATTCTGTATCTCTGGATCAGGAGCCCTTACAGGGTACTATCAGCTGAGCCCATGTTTTTTAGTGAGCTTGTTACTGCTCTTCCTCCTTGGGACTGGAAAAGACAAAGTTATGGAGGTTCTACTGTATTTGATGGTTCTAAAGAGAGAAAGGTTGGATTCCAGCCACAGGGTGGTATGACTGCAGATAGCCAGCAGAGCTGTGACATTGTCTTCCCACCTACCACACAGCCCAGGCTGCTCAAGGTCTCCACCAAGCAGGGTCTGGAGCCTTTCCACTTTGTGCTGGAGCCTGGCCGCTGGGTGGCTCTCATCCATGTGGATAGATCAGTCTACCTGGTAGGTTGGCATTCCATCACTGTACTGCAGAGTAGGCAACAACTGCTGTTCAGGACTACCTCGTCCTGCTGCCACAAGCTTTCTACGAAGCCACCATCCTACAGGAGGTGGTGGAGACCCCCTGCCAGCTCACCAACCATGCCATGTGCCGCCATTACGTCTACCCTCGTCTACCCTTGGACAGTTCTGAAGTCACCACCTTCCCTGATGATGTCCAACTCTACAATGAGCAGGATGTCCTCAAGGTCACTACTTCCTCATTTACAACTTTTTTTTATACCTTTAATAGAATAAAAGAAAATAAGACCTTATCCAAATAATTTATTAGTGTGTGACGTTTCGGCAACAACATTGTCACCATCATCAGACAAAAGAATAAAAGAGATTTTATTCTTTTGTCTGATGATGGTGACAATCTTGTTGCCGAAATGTCACACACTAATAAATTATTTGGATATGGTCTTATTTTCTTTTATTATAATCTATAATCCAAATTGTGCTTTATCATTACCTTTAATAGAGTTTAACTTTGAGGTTTATATGGAAGATAAATGTCTATAATTTATGCAATATGTTCTTTAGAAATGCTCATCTTTAAAACTAAATTATTGTTGAGTTTACACACTGAATGGTTAATGTAATATATTTGTAAATATTTAATATAGTTTTGAATAGTCATAGAATCAGAATATCCAGTTGAATTAAAGTCAATGTTTCTTCTTCTTCTTTCTTATCTCCGCTCAATCATATTAGGGTATCAAACTTGTAAAGAAGTCAATGTTTAATTATTGTTGGTTAAGATGATTTTCAATCCATTGCAATATTTTGTGTTGTTTCTTATCCCCTTGTGTAAAGATTACACAAATTCCATGAGTTCATGATCCTCGAGTTGTTTTATGATAAGCACTTGCCTCTCCCAAAGGTCCTGTTTAGTGCATCTAATTGCAAGCCAAAATGTGTTCTGGAGCTGCAGGTGTCAAGTGTGTTGTTATCCAAGACGAGGCAAGATTAACTAAGCATTAGTTTATTACCTATTATATTATATTATATATTATTATATACAAGTCAAAAGAGATCACTAGCAGAGTATTATTCCTTTTGGTTTCCAGAGCTCAACAATCTATGAGCCTAATACTCTGCACATCTCCTCCCTTAACTTTACAGGGACCTTCAAGGTATCTTGACTGCCCTTCCATCTTGTATGCACGGCTGGCATTGAAGGGAGGCTCTTCTCTGGATCCTGGTCTTGGTTGTCCCTCTGCATCCTTCCATCTCTTGTAGATGAGGCCGTTGGTGTAGGGCAATCCTCCTCGGTCTCTTGCTCCTGGTCATCCTTGCATCTCCTTGAGAGCCAGGTTGATGACGAAGTGGGGGTCTCCTCATTTCTCTGCTCCTGGCGCTTTCCAGGGGCATCGTCCTATATGCTTGAAGAGTCAGATAGCAATCTTCTTCTTTCTTCTTGGACTTCTTAGATTTCTTCTTGGGAGGTTCTTCAGCTTCTACTTCCTCCTCCTCACTGTCCTCAGCTTGCTTCCTCTTCTGGGGAGTCTCTTCCTCCTCATTGTCCGAGGACTCCTCCTCATCTCCGGACTCTTGAGTTCCAGATTTGGGGCAGTCGTCCTTCTTATGGCCAAACTCCCCACAGGTGTAGCAAGCCTTCTTGGACTTGCGCTGGTTCTCCTCCTGTCCTCCATCTTCAGCCGTGTTGTTGGTACTCTCATATTTACGGTGGCCAACTTCTCCGCAGTTGTAGCAGGTGTTGTTGCTGCCTCCATCACGGCTCTGTCCACGGCCACGTCCACCACCACGGGCAGGTTTGGTACATTCAAACTTGCGGTGGCCTTCTTCCCCGCAGTTGTAGCAGCCTCTGTTATCTCCACTTCCGAGTCTACCACGCTGTCCGCCGCGGCCTCCTGATGAAAATTGCTGAATCATTCTCACAATGTTTAATTTTTCACTTGTCTCCCCAGAGAGAAGTGGCTGCTTTAGTTTATCAACAATGTATATTTTCGAGTTTAAGTGCTGGCCTTTATTTTGAAGTTTTACGTGGATCATTCCAACTGTTTCCAAGGGTATTCCATTTGGACCTTGTAATATTTTATCAGATTTTTCCAGTTTTGTTCTTTGGAAACTTTGATAATAATTTTGTAGGGGGAGCACGTTGACATCAGCTCCGGTGTCAATTTTAAAATTAATTTGTCTATTATTTACCTTAATTGGTACTATCCATTTCTTGGAATTATCCTCTACAGATCCCAAAAAAGCTATCTCTGATTTTATTTCATTTATGGCTTCTGATCTACATACTTTGGCATAATGGCCCTTTTTCTTGCATTTACTACAATACGAGTTCATAGCTGGACAATTTTTCCAATCATGATTATTTTTTATTTTTATTTATTTATATATATATATATTTATTTTTTTGCTTATCCCTAGTACACGTGGTACAGGCCATGATAATCATGGTGGGTAGTTAGCGACTGCTTTTTACTGTAAGTGCACCACATGTCTACACATGTGAAAGCAGTTCGACTTTGCACTTACAAATGTGCCAGAGCCCCGTTTGGATCATGATTATTTGAATTGCCACACCTGGTGCATCCATGTGATGACCCTCCCAACTGGTTTGACTTGAATTGTCTTATTTTTGGTTCGTGCCTTTTTGCTTCTTTTATATGATTAGGCATTTTCTTTATTTGATCTACAGAATCTTGTTGGTAAAGGCTAGACTGCTGTTCTTTGACACTTTCTAATTGCTTTGCCATTAGTGTGGCTTTTACTAAGGTCAAGTCTGTATCAAGTTGCATTCTTTCAGATAATGCTCTATCCCTTACTCCAACAACTATCCTATCCCTAATCAACTCATCATGTAACATCCCAAAATTGCAGTGCTCAGCTAGGCTATGGAGTGCTGTGATAAATTCATTCACCTTTTCCCCTTCCTGCTGACATCTTTGATTAAATCTTGCCCTTTCATAAATTATATTACGTCTTGGAATAAAGTGACTTTCAAAGCATTTAACAACTTTATCATAATTTTCTAGTTGGTCACTTGCTATTTTACATGACAACAAAATGTCATCTGCATTATCACCCATGCAGTACACGAGCATATTAACTTTCTCATTTTCTGGGTTATTAATTAACCCGCTTGCCTGCCTAAAACGTTCAAATCTCCTAATCCATTTTGACCAATCACCTGGATTTGAAAAATTAAAAGGTTCTGGGGCTACACAATTATAATTTTGGGACATTATAAAGATTTACTTATAATATAATATAACTTACCAAAAAGTTTGCTTGATGTCAAGTTTCAAATTTTCTTCGAACAACGACTTTTTTTATGAATTCAGTTTACCGCTTCTAAGCTTGCTTGATGTCAAATTTCAAATTTTCTTCGAACAACGACCTTCTTTATGAATTCAGTTTACCGCTTCTAAGCTTGCTTGATGTCTAATTTCAAATTTTCTTCGAGCAACGACCTTCTTTATGAATTCAGTTTACCGCTGCCACCATGTGTTGTTATCCAAGACGAGGCAAGATTAACTAAGCATTAGTTTATTACCTATTATATTATATATTATTATATACAAGTCAAAAGAGATCACTAGCAGAGTATTATTCCTTTTGGTTTCCAGAGCTCAACAATCTATGAGCCTAATACTCTGCACATCAAGCTACATTTTGGGCAAGTGGGGTAGATTTTGTTATTATTTTCTATCTTCAATGGCTTGAGATGGCCCCATTGCAATGTTCTCACTGCTAGTGGACATTTTTATAGAACATTTTGTTATCATACCATAGAGGGAAACATGGTTATAGTGAACCAAGAGTCAGTCCCATTGAGGTTCACTATAGCAAGTTTTTTTACTATATTTATACATTTTTCTAATAAAATTCTCTCTTGTAAAGGGTTAAAATACGCCAAGTTTGACACTTGTAAGTTGATTAGTTGACATTTGAAAGACTTAACACCAAGAGTGTGACAAAAATAAAGAGTAATGTTGGTTATGCAGGACTTAGAAGTGGAGTCCATGGTGTGGTTGAACCCAGAACAAACTGAAGTGGAGCTGGAAGTGGAAGGTTTGGTACCAGACCAGCGGTACGTCCTGGTCGTGCTGTACCACACACCCGAGGGGGGAGTCAAGACAACCCTCAAGGTAGAGGCATTCTCAGCCTCCAGCACAGACGACGAGGAAGTCTCCCTGCCCCTGACAACTGCTGAGATGATTGCCTATGACTGCAGTTATACCTTCCTCTGCCGGGCTGTAGGCACAGACCACCTGGGAGATCTAGCTAAGGTCCAGGCGGACTCAGACAAACTGAAGATCCGGCTCTCTGTGGACCCCTCCATTGTGTACCTGGGTGTGGAGAGAGTGGTGTTGGTACCGGAGGAACAGTGGCATCTGGGATACCTCACTCCACAGCCCAAGTGTGTGAGGAAGGATGGAAGCTGTGTTCCTTCTTTCTTCCAGCCTGTACCTGATGGAACAAGGGTGAGTTCATCTCACTGCTACTGATGCTCTTAACATTCTCTTTGTTGTTATCTTTATTGATGGCAACAATTATACAATTAGAAGATTTTTAATAAGATAGAAAGCAATGAAAATATTTTTTTCAATGTAAAGTGAGGAAAAATAAATATATAAATTCAATATTTATATTATTAATTCAATAAATTATTGAATAAATTAATACAATAATTCAATATTAATTAAAGAAACTCTTCTTCTTTTATTTCGTCTTGTCGTCTAAATTCAATATTGCCATTTATCATTAAAATATGTAACTAATTGAGACTTTGTTTCTTCTTATGTACACTCATGGACAAAACTTAAGGAAGTTGCATCTTTTAGCATGTATATCGGGATTCAGACAATAACTCTGAAAGATATTTCAGTGACCTTTATTGAAGACACACAAGATAACCAAGTGTGAACAACCTCTGTCTTTCAAAAATGATAACTTTCTGCTTCCTTAAGTTTGTCCATGAGTGTTTATTATCAAATAATATCTCTACAGACCTTACTGCAATGGTAATAATTATTAGATGAGCCAAGCCATCTGATATAAGTCTGTGTATAATAATTGACATATAAGTAAGAGAGTGGGGATGTATCCAGGTGGAGTTTGAGAGCGGTGTAGCTGGAGCGGAGAGAGCTGTTCACTCCATCCCAGATTTCCACCTCCAGGACCCTCTCTCTACAGTGATGGTGCCTCTCTCCAATGAAGATGCCACCGTAGACCTCCCAGGTGTAGTGCCGGAGGCTGGCACCTATATTCTGGTCATCCACTACTATCAGGTAGGTGAAACATCCTGTGGGAGAGACAGCTCTCTTGAGCTCAACTAAACCAACCTCCAATAAGAGACCACCTCCAGGAGAAACCAGAGTGCTAGAAAAATATTAATTCTCATTATGTGAAAGATAGTACAAAAGTGAAATTGTGTATACTGGAATCAGGTAAATAAATTAAGAAAAAAAAAAGGCATATCCTGATTGTGTAACTAAAAGTTGCTGATGGCTTGCGCCATCTATTGGAATAAATATCAATGATAAGGTACAATTTGGATTATAGATTATAAACACAAGGTAATAAGACCAAATCCTAATGATAAGGTACAATTTGGATTATAGATTATAAACACAAGGTAATAAGACCAAATCCTAATGATAAGGCACAATTTGTATTATAGATTATAAACACAAGGTAATAAGACCAAATCCTAATGATAAGGTACAATTTGGATTATAGATTATAAACACAAGGTAATAAGACCAAATCCTAATGATAAGGTACAATTTGGATTATAGATTATAAACACAAGGTAATAAGACCAAATCCTAATGATAAGGCACAATTTGTATTATAGATTATAAACACAAGGTAATAAGACCAAATCCTAATGATAAGGTACAATTTGGATTATAGATTATAAACACAAGGTAATAAGACCAAATCCTAATGATAAGGTACAATTTGGATTATAGATTATAAACACAAGGTAATAAGACCAAATCCTAATGATAAGGTACAATTTGGATTATAGATTATAAACACAAGGTAATAAGACCACATCCTAATGATAAGGCACAATTTGGATTATAGATTATAAACACAAGGTAATAAGACCACATCCTAATGATAAGGCACAATTTGGATTATAGATCATAAACACAAGGTAATAAGACCACATCCTAATGATAAGGCACAATTTGGATTATAGATTATAAACACAAGGTAATAAGACCACATCCTCCCTTGGCAGAGCTGACTGCTATAGGGCGCGTCCCCAGGTGGCGGATAGGGGAACGACCTTCAGATATGAAGGCCAGCTGCGAAACAAGCAGAATAACTCTGACAAATAAGCAGTCGCGGACCAACAGCAGCATTGTTAGAAGAGGAGTAGACCTCTTTAAAAATCCTGACTTCAACTGACCCGGTTGATAGACCTCAGCAAGTGTCCCACTCCAGGGATACGGAGGAGCTGTGTCTGTACTCATGTTAGAGTCGGCAGCAAAGGCGTCTGCTTCCATGTTAGGAACGGCCTCAAACTACAGGCAAAGTCAGACTTTCACCAAAGTGTGCCTGGATCATGGTGCCATGATCAACGAAAGCTGCACCCCTATACCCCATTCCATGAGATCAGATGTTGATTTGCATGCTGCATCGCCCGTCGCGCAGAATAAACAGGGGCGCGTTCAGGACTTAGGTAGAGGGTTCTGTCCGATAAGTATAATACAGTCTCCACAAACTTCACACTTTGCAACTTCCAAGCAATTGAGCATTCTGCAGTGCAACATAAATGGATTGTGCTCAACAGCAACAAAAATTAAATTAGAAGAAATAATGGAAATAGCTGAAAAACAAAAGATACAAATTATAGCCCTACAGGAAACCAAATTAAATGAAAAGTACAATCTCAAATTTAAAAACTACAATATCCTCAGAAAAGACAGAAATAAAGAAGGGGGTGGCCTTGCATTTTTAATCAAGAATTTGTACTATGAAGACATAGCCATTAATATTCCAAACACATCAGACCTCGAAGCCCAAGGTATCAAAGTCTACCTAAATCAAAATAAAACCATCAACATATTCAATATGTATCACCCACCAAACAATAAACTTATTGACGATGGAACAATGGCTCAATTTCTTACAGACAACACTATTATTGTAGGTGACCTTAATGCCAAACATCAACTATGGGGATGTTCCACGCCAAACCCAAGAGGTAAAATACTTTCAAACTTATTTGACGACAATGCCTTCATGTGCTTAAATGATGGGAATCCTACCCACCATTCCTACAGTTATAATACCGCACAAGCCCTTGATATAAGTTTCTCCAGTCCTGACATTTTCCACAAATGCAAATGGCAAATATTAAAAAGTATTGGAAGTGATCATTTGCCTATTTTGATAGAAATTAGCACCAAGACCAAAACCAGCTCAATTAAAGAAAAATTCTGGAACTTCAAAAAGGCTAATTGGAATCTTTACCAGCAAAATACCAATGAAGACTTTAGAAAAGCACCCACTAGGATAAAAGATCTGGAACAAAATTGGATATCTTTCAAAAACACCATTATTAAAGCAGCCAAAGTTTCAATACCAAGAGGTAATATTAAGAAATGGATTCCAAATTATACACACCAGGCAAAAGATATTCAAATACTTATAACTAAAAGAAATGAACTACAAAAAAAGTGCACCCAAAACCAAACAAATTGTAGAACTGAACTGAACATTGTGAATGCAAAAATAAAAAGATTATACGTAAATATGAAAAGGGAAAAATGGAAACAAACTTGTGAAAACCTGAACCCAAGAAACCCAAATACAAAACTTTGGCATTTGGCAAAACAAATTGACAGAGCCCAGCCACAAACTGAAAACACAAATATGATTAAGAATACGGATGGTACCCCAGCAACTAATGACAAAAATGCTGCTAATCTTTTAGGTAATTCATATCAAATAAGTAGTAAAATCAAATTTGAAATAAAAGATAAGAAAGTTGAAAAAAAGGCCCGAAAGATTATCCATGACTGTAAAAACGTCACTAGCACTCATAATATTTTCCATGAAAAAATCAATATGAAAGAGCTAGATTATGCATTAGAAAACACTGACCTGAACAAGACTCCTGGGCCAGATGGAATCCATGGCCAAATGATATCAAACTTGGGCAAAAATGGCAAAGAAAAACTTCTTGATATTTTCAATAACTCCTGGAAAACTGGAAAATTGCCTCAAGACTGGAAAACTGCAACAATAATTCCTATTAAAAAACTTGACAAATCTGCTGATGACCCAAAAAACTACCGACCTATCTCCCTCACAAGTATTTGCTGCAAATTAATGGAAAAAATTATACTCAGACGACTCACCTACCACCTCGACACAAGAAATCTCTTACCAAAAGAACAATATGGATTTAGGAAAGGACATGGGACAATAGACCAACTCTTATTTTTCACACAAAAGGTAAAAGATGCACAAAACAGAAAACCAACTAACCACACAATAGCTGCTTTTTTAGACCTTACACAAGCTTTTGATAAGGTATGGAAAAACAAGTTAATTACAAAATTATACAAACATTTCAAAATTGATGGAAAAGCTATCACTTGGATAAATGATTTCCTTAAAAATAGATACATCAGGGTCAAATATAATGGCACTCTATCTAAAACCTTCAAATTGTACCAAGGATTACCACAAGGATCAGTCCTTAGCCCAACTCTCTTCACCCTATTTATTGCAGGCATAGAAGAAAAAATTTTACATAAAACCAATATTGGACTTTTCGCTGATGACATAATTCTATGGAGCAGCAATACTAACTGGAAAAAGGCTGAAAGAGATTTGAACAAGACTCTTTTCCACCTAGAAAAATTTGCTAATAAACATAAATTAGAATTTAACCCTCAAAAATCTGAAACCTGTCTTTTTACTACCGATAAGAAACTATACAAAATAAGACCAAAAATTATTCTGAAAGAACAACAATTACAATATAATAAACATCCTAAATATCTTGGCTACACCCTGGATCCAGAAATTAACTCCAGTAAACATATTGAAGAAGTTATTAGAAAAGGAAGAGACCGACTAAAAATCCTGAAATATATTTCAGGAAGAGAGTGGGGAGCCGATGCAACCACACTAAAATTAACTTACACATCTCTAATTAGACCTATCCTGGAATATGGATATCAAATCTATGGTACAGCATCTGAAACAAATCTAAAATCACTGGAAAGGATACAACTAAGTGCAGCTAGAATTATTACAGGTCTTCGAAATACCTGCCCTAATGATATTGTACTTTACGAGGCAGACATTATGACCTTAAAGGATAGAAGAAGCTACAATCTGCCAAAATATATAAACAAAATCAAGAGTTATGGAAACAAACACAGAACTTCCAAGTACATACTTAATTGGGAATCCAATTTAAGACTCAAAAAAGAAGGCCCTCTACACCTGGCCAAAAGAAATGAATTTTTAAAATATAAAGTGGAAAAAAATTATTTAGCAGAAAAAATTTCTCCATGCAAACCACTACAAAATGTTATTTTTAATGCCACTTTAAATGAACCCACCAACAAACAATACCAAAATTCAGAATACTTAAAACAATTATCATTAGAAATAATTAATAACATTCCTAAAAATGCAATAACTATCTATACCGATGGTAGCAGAGACGAGCTAGGACACACTGGCAGTGGCTGTCTCATCAAAACCACAAATGGCATTGAAAAAATGAACAGAAGAAACCCAGATTTTTGCTCAGTCTTCAGATCAGAACTTATAGCCATCTATGAAGCCTTAAAATCCATCAGAAATACTAATTATCAAAATATCTGGATTCTTACTGATAGTAGAAGTGCCATACAACACTTGAGTCACACAGGGGAACTCAGAGACAAAGTAAGCAGGAACATAATTGGTTATCTCCAAAAACTCTCAAAAACCTCAAAAATTTACCTTCAATGGATACCCTCACACGTTGGCATTGAAGGCAATGAAGCTGCTGATGTGCTAGCGAAAAAAGGCACAAAAGAACCCTTGCCACAGAAAAATAAACTTACTTTTAAAGAAATAGAAACAATAGCCAAAACAAAAATAAACAAGAACTGGAGGATCCCACCTAAGCACAGTTGGTACAGTGGAGTGAACCCAGGAGAAGCTCTGAAGATCAGAAATAGACAGCATCAAACAACACTAACAAGATTTAGAACAGGCCATCTCAAGCCATTGAAGATAGAAAATAATAACAAAATTTATCCCACTTGCCCAAAATGTAGTTTGGTACCTGCAGCTCCAGAACACATTTTGGCTTGCATTAGATGCACTAAACAGGACCTTTGGGAGAGGCCGCTGCTCATCATAAAACAGCTCGAGGAGCATGAACTCATGGAATTCGTGTAATCTTTACACAAGGGGATAAGAAACAACAACAACAACAGACCACATCCTAATGATAAGGCACAATTTGGATTATAGATCATAAACACAAGGTAATAAGACCACATCCTAATGATAAGGCACAATTTGGATTATAGATTATAAACACAAGGTAATAAGACCAAATCCTAATGATAAGGCACAATTTGGATTATAGATTATAAACACAAGGTAATAAGACCAAATCCTAATGATAAGGCACAATTTGGATTATAGATTATAAACACAAGGTAATAAGACCACATCCTAATGATAAGGCACAATTTGGATTATAGATTATAAACACAAGGTAATAAGACCAAATCCTAATGATAAGGTACAATTTGGATTATAGATTATAAACACAAGGTAATAAGACCACATCCTAATGATAAGGTACAATTTGGATTATAGATTATAAACACAAGGTAATAAGACCACATCCTAATGATAAGGCACAATTTGGATTATAGATTATAAACACAAGGTAATAAGACCACATCCTAATGATAAGGTACAATTTGGATTATAGATTATAAACACAAGGTAATAAGACCACATCCTAATGATAAGGCACAATTTGGATTATAGATTATAAACACAAGGTAATAAGACCAAATCCTAATGATAAGGCACAATTTGGATTATAGATTATAAACACAAGGTAATAAGACCACATCCTAATGATAAGGTATAATTTGGATTATAGATTATAAACACAAGGTAATAAGACCAAATCCTAATGATAAGGTACAATTTGGATTATAGATTATAAACACAAGGTAATAAGACCAAATCCTAATGATAAGGTACAATTTGGATTATAGATTATAAACACAAGGTAATAAGACCAAATCCTAATGATAAGGTACAATTTGGATTATAGATTATAAACACAAGGTAATAAGACCACATCCTAATGATAAGGTACAATTTGGATTATAGATTATAAACACAAGGTAATAAGACCACATCCTAATGATAAGGTACAATTTGGATTATAGATTATAAACACAAGGTAATAAGACCACATCCTAATGATAAGGTACAATTTGGATTATAGATTATAAACATACAGTTACGAGCGTCATTCTTCATCTCCTAATCAGTCAGGTTTCACCTCTGTCACCGTTTGCTTTTTCTTTGGAATGGCGCACTCCTATTGGTTGGCTACGATCACACCACCTTTGCCCCCCCCCCACTCGCTTTTTGTTTTTGTAACTATTGTGTTGGAGCGGGTCGCTCCTTAAATAAATGCATATATTAGTTAATAACCAAATGTTATCCTCTCTTTCTTTTTCCCAGTAAGAGACGCCTACGGAGGCCAACAGTACATAGACAGATAAAGCACATAGGCTATAGTTATTAACTAACATATGCATTTATTTAAGGCGCCAATTTATAATTGTAACAAATAGTATTTGAATCAAAACATTCAATCGGGTAAAACACGGGCGTTGCCCTGGTCATTTGGCTAGTAGATTATAAACACAAGGTAATAAGACCAAATCCTAATGATAAGGTACAATTTGGATTATAGATTATAAACACAAGGTAATAAGACCAAATCCGATTTGGTCTTATTACCTTGTGAATAAATATCATATAATTGTTGATTTTGAATTATTCCAGAATTGGCCAAATTTCCATTCTTGATTAATCAAGAAATAGTATTTAGCCAAAATTTTGAAATAATCAAACATCAATGATTAGTTGATGTTTTTTCTGACAGATGGCGTAAGCCATCAGCAACTTTTAGTTGCACGATCAGGATATGCCTTTTTTTCTCTTAATTTTCACAATGCCATAAGTCAAAGTGGCTATATTGTTTACTGATCCATATTTGTCCTCAAGTAACAGGGAGTTGTGAAATAGAATTTCTCCCAAAGTTGAACAGATCCATGCCTCTGATAATAATTTCTAGAAAATTCTTAAACTACTAAATATAAGGTATTAGAATGCTGCCATCTATATATAAAAAATAAACTATTTTAATCCATGATAAAGCACAATTTGGATTATAGATTATAATAAAAGAAAACAAGACCTAATCCAAATAATTTATTAGTGTGTGACGTTTCGGCAACAACATTGTCACCATCATCAGACAAAAGAATAAATAAATAAATAATAATAAAATCATTTATTCTTTTGTCTGATGATGGTGACAATGTTGTTGCCGAAACGTCACACACTAATAAATTATTTGGATTAGGTCTAGTTTTCTTTTATTTTAATCCAAAGTGAAGACATTGATTAAAGGAAAGTTATTTTACTAGCTTTCCATCAACTCACCTAATCAATATCTTTGCTTTACCAGAAATGTGTTTCTGGAACACCTGGGTAAAATTGGGTGAGAAAAATATTTTAATTCAAGTTTTTTTTCTTTTACAAATAAGACAGTTTCCTACTGCCCTCCCAACAGTTTTTCAATGCAGTAAGGACAGAGTAGGAAGTATGTAAATTGTAAAATAAAAATTTGCCCTAAATGATTTTTTTGTAGGTCATCATTTGAAAAGATGATGAAGTACATTTACTTATTTACAGAAATATACCTATTATAAATAAGAAACACATCTGCACAAAGTGGTAAACAAAAGATAGTCAAGAAGACAAAGTAAAATTGGCGGTTGCTGGCGGGCAACACCCATTGGTCAGTTCTCAATACAGTGCCATCAAGTGTTGCTGGTTGCAACTGTCCATGCTTCCTTCAATCAGATTTCAATTCTAGAAATATTGTTTCAAACTACACACAGAGAGTAAAAACTCTCATATGAGGTTACTTCTGGTTATTAGAAAGGTTGGGTGAGGTCTTTTTAAATTTTCTTTTTGATTTTACAAAGGTGCAGTATACACTCATGGACAAAAATTAAGAAAGTTGAACCTTTTAGTATGTATTATGGGGTACAGACAATAACTCTGAAATATATTACAGTGACCTTTATTGAAGACACACGAGATAACCAAGTGTAACAAAACGGCCTGTCTCCAAAAAAAGAAATAGATGACTGGTGATATAAAAGACTTTCCACTTCCTTAAGTAGGATTATTGCCTGGAGCAGTATAATATCAAAGGAGCAAAATCGTGAGACGAAGAGTTCCTTGTAAGGTTTTTATTTAGCTAAGCTTTCAAGAATTTCTGCCCTTCTGAAATTTTCTATTCCTGTAGAAGAGCAGAAATGTTTGAAAGCTCAGCTAAATAAAAACCTTACAAGGAACTCTTCGTCTCACGATTTTGCTCCTTTGATAATATACTTTCCACTTCCTTAAGTTTTGTCCATGAGTATAGTTGGGCTGCTACTGTGTTGTTGTTGTTGTTTCTTATCCCCTTGTGTAAAGATTACACGAATTCCATGAGTTCATGCTCCTCAAGCTGTTTTATGATGAGCAGCCACCTCTCCCAAAGGTCCTGGGGCTGCTACTGTACTTTGGAGAAGCAGATGTAGAGAGTGAGGTGTGTGCAGCCCAATGAACCCAGACTCTCCACCAAGGGACTGATCCAGAACGGACAGTTCTATGAGGTGGAGGTGGACTTCACTCACTGTCCCAACACTGCAGGGTGCCGGGTGGTAGTCCAGAACAAGGGCACAGATAACACGGCCTTCAACATCCTGGAGAACTTTGTCATTGGCCTCAACCTGCCGCAGTCCTCTGGCAATGGCACAGTGTGGCTGGACTACCTCCTAGCCATCCCGGCCCACCAGTTCAAGGACTCCTACCTTCGACCCCTCCCACAGGACAGGGCCGGACTCTTCCTTCTGGAATGTGGCCAGAACTACTTCCGCCTTGACCCCAATATTCAGGGTATTGTTGCTTTCTCTTGATTCATACCACTTAGAATTAATGGGGTTAACAAGGAAATATATTTTAAAAATCATATCTCTAATATATGCAGTAGAACCTTCATGAGAGGACACTCATGATAAAGGATATTTCTACAGTAAAACATCCATAAGAGGACACTCATGATAAAGGATATTTCTACAGTAAAACATCCATAAGAGGACACCTCTACAATAGAACAAACTCCATGAAAGGATACTCATGCTAGAGGACAGTAGGACCTCCATGAGAGGACACTCGCGCTAGAGGATACCTCTTATAATAGAACAAACTGTAGTGGCTATAATTTTCAATTAATTATTAAAATGAAGCATTTTACCACTTGATTTTGAAATACATGATTTTTTAAATAAAAAATAACTATGAAAACTAACTAAACTGGAAATTTACATACATGTTGACTGCTTTAAAATTTACAAATTAAAGATTTATATTGTACAATTGAATCAAGGTAATAAGACCAAATCCAATTAAATGAATAGTGTGTGACATTTCGGTTAACATCATAGGACAAAAGTACTGAATGAGAAAATATATCACAGCATGTTTTAAATAGCTACTGTTATCAAGTGTGTAAAAATGCTGTAATATATTTTCTCATTCAGTACTTTTGTCTGATGATGGTAACAATGCTGTTACAGAAATGTTACACACTATTTATTTATTTGAATTTGGTCTTATTACCTTGTGTTATAATCTAAATTGTACCTTATCATTTTTGACTAATGGGTTTCACACTTGCCATCTATAAAGAAATGTAAAAATTTTTTTTTTTTTTTTCAAAAATAAAAACTTGACATCTAAGATATATTTGTGATGCAGGCTTCTGTAGAGAGGCAGCCTTTTCCCTCTCAGCGGAGTACAACAATGGAGCGGTGCAGTGCAACTGTGACTTTGAGGGTTCCCTCAGCTTTGAGTGTGCTGAGTATGGAGGCCAGTGCCAGTGCAAGGACAATGTGATTGGCCAGCAGTGCACCCAGTGCCGTATGGGCTACTATGGCTTCCCTCGCTGCACAGCCTGCCAGTGTCCCTCAAGTGCCACCTGTCACGCCCTCACTGGAGACTGTATCTGTCCCCCTCGTGTTACAGGCAGAGCTTGTGACACCTGCATGCCTTTCACCTTTGGATTCAACTCTGTTGTTGGTTGTGAGGTGAGTTGGTCTTGTTAACCTAGTGGTTCTAAATGGATAGAAATATTAACTTTAGCTTTCTTTGGGGAACTATGGCACTCTAAGGACTCAGATACAGTAGAACCTCCATGAGAGAACACCTTTCTATGAAATACAGTTTTCATCACGAAAATAACCATTTTTATTATTCAGAAACCCTCTGGTAAGAGAAAATTTCCTCCTAAAGGACACTTTGGTTCTGAAATTAGGTGTTTTGTCCTTTACAGGGAGGTAGTTCTACTGTATCAGCATTGATTCAAAAGTGTATATCACTATTTGATTGGATTAGTTTATTAGAAGAAGTGTGTTGGTACAGTGAAATCTCTTACTCTTGTGGTTTCTTTGAGTAATATTTGTTCAGTGCTGAGAATGGTAAGAATAACACTCTTCTTTCGGTAAACTTGCCCTAGATAAATGAATGACAGTGGAAGGGAATATTAAGGAAAGATTGGTTGGTGGTGGTGTCTTGTCCATGGAGCAGATCGGTCCATGCATCCTGATCACAATACCGGCCAACTGAGGTGGTGGTGGTGTTTTGTCCATGGAGCAGATCAGATCAGTCCATACACCTTGATCTTGTGATACCGGCCAACTGAGGTGGTGGTGGTGTCTTGTCCATGGAGCAGATCAGATCGGTCCATACACCCTGATCACAATACTGGCCAACTGAGATGGTGGTGGTGTCTTGTCCATGGAGCAGATCAGATCGGTCCATACACCCTGATCTTGTGATACCGGCCAACTGAGGTGGTGGTAGTGTCTTGTCCATGGAGCAGATCAGATCAGTCCATACACCCTGATCTTGTGATACCGGCCAACTGAGGTGGTGGTAGTGTCTTGTCCATGGAGCAGATCAGATCAGTCCATACACCCTGATCTTGTGATACCGGCCAACTGAGGTGGTGGTAGTGTCTTGTCCATGGAGCAGATCAGATCGGTCCATACACCCTGATCTTGTGATACCGGCCAACTGAGGTGGTGGTAGTGTCTTGTCCATGGAGCAGATCAGATCGGTCCATACACCCTGATCTTGTGATACCGGCCAACTGAGGTGGTGGTAGTGTCTTGTCCATGGAGCAGATCAGATCGGTCCATACACCCTGATCTTGTGATACCGGCCAACTGAGGTGGTGGTAGTGTCTTGTCCATGGAGCAGATCAGATCAGTCCATGCACCCTGATCTTGTGATACCGGCCAACTGAGGTGGTGGTAGTGTCTTGTCCATGGAGCAGATCAGATCGGTCCATACACCCTGATCTTGTGATACCGGCCAACTGAGGTGGTGGTAGTGTCTTGTCCATGGAGCAGATCAGATCGGTCCATACACCCTGATCTTGTGATACCGGCCAACTGAGGTGGTGGTAGTGTCTTGTCCATGGAGCAGATCAGATCAGTCCATGCACCCTGATCTTGTGATACCGGCCAACTGAGGTGGTGGTAGTGTCTTGTCCATGGAGCAGATCAGATCGGTCCATACACCCTGATCTTGTGATACCGGCCAACTGAGGTGGTGGTAGTGTCTTGTCCATGGAGCAGATCAGATCAGTCCATACACCCTGATCTTGTGATACCGGCCAACTGAGGTGGTGGTAGTGTCTTGTCCATGGAGCAGATCAGATCGGTCCATACACCCTGATCTTGTGATACCGGCCAACTGAGGTGGTGGTAGTGTCTTGTCCATGGAGCAGATCAGATCAGTCCATGCACCCTGATCACAATACCGGCCAACTGAGGTAGTGGTGTCTTGTCCATGGAGCAGATCAGATCAGTCCATGCACCCTGATCACAATACCGGCCAACTGAGGTAGTGGTGTCTTGTCCATGGAGCAGATCAGATCAGTCCATACACCCTGATCACAATACCGGCCAACTGAGATGCCTTGTCCAAAAGATTGGTTCAATAATCTAATAGAATGGTCTGAAATTTGAAGAAGAGGTACTAAGGCATTTTCTTAAAATGGGTGAAACGGTGTTCCAAGATGCCAAACCTCCACATCGGAGAAGGCTGGACTACATGAAATGAAGGAAGATATTGTGGTTATTCTAGCTCCATATAAAAGAATGGACAAAGGTTTACTTATTTCTTACAAGGGTTTCTGTGATTGTCCAGGCTTGCAACTGCAATCCTCAAGGAGTCCAGAGGAACAACATGCAGTGTGATCTGTTAACTGGACAATGCAGGTAATGTGTCACGCTGTCCTTATATCCAACATCTAGCTGTGACTTCTGGTGCAGCTGCAAGACCAACATTGTAGGTCGCAAGTGTGACCGCTGTAAGCCAGGGTACTATGCCTTCCCTCACTGCCAGCTCTGTAACTGTGACTTGAGAGGAACTACTGAAGACATCTGTGACCAGTCCACTTCCACTTGCTTCTGCAAGGTAATATACACAAGCTGTCTGTTCATTAACACTGTATTACGGATTTCAGGAAATTACAAAAAATCATAAGGCACTTCAAATCTTTTTATTTACTTTTTTTTTACTTATCCCTAGTACACGTGGTACAGGCCATGATAATCATGGTGGGTAGTTAGCGACTGCTTTTACTGTAAGTACACCACATGTCTACACATGTGAAAAGCAGTTCGACTTTGCACTTTAAAATGTGCCAGAGCCCCGTTTGGTTACTTGCACTCGCTGGTGGGGTTGGACTTTTGCAAGAATTGGGGGGCCATTGGAGCATTTTTTTTTTTAAACCGAAAAAAGTGTCCAATGCGGGAATCGAACCTGGGTCGTAGCGGTCGTTAGGTTTTATTTACTTGATTGAAGGAAGCTCTCGAGCAAGCCCTTCTTCAGCTAACTAAAATGTTTAGTTTTAGGACTTGCCTGAAAGCTTCCTTTAATCAAGTAAATAAAAAAGTTGTGGCATCTTATGATTTTTGAAAGCTGTCTATTGCTACTTGTAGTGAACTTTGTAGCTGTTTTAGCATAGAGTAAAATTGATCAACAGTGTGATCAGTTCAAGGAAGCCTCCATCACTCACCAATGGTGACCTCTCATTATTATCAAAACTAAAATAGACATTTTTGTTGATCTATAAAAGAAAGGGTCGTCTCTCTCTCTCTTCCATCAAAATTGATGTTAAAACTAGAAGTATCTTTTGACTGTTGCCGAAAACTAGCAGCCTCAAGTCAGTGACAAAGCCACAACACTAGCTTTTTGTTGAGGTACCAAGTGTGTCAAAGCCCCGTTTGGTTACTCGCACTTGCTTGTGGGGTTGGACTTTTGAAAGAAACAGGGTCTATTGAAGAAATATAAGTAGATGGATTCAATTGATAAACAGAATAGTGATCCTTGTTACTAAAATGGTAATTCCCAGTATGTGTGTTGTTTGGATGACAAGAGCTGCTTGTAAACACAAGGCAATAAGACCAAACCCAAATAAATAAATAGTGTGTGACGTTTCGGTAACAGCATTGTTACCATCTTCAGACAAAAGTTCTGAATGTATTATAATAAATTCAGTACTTTTGTCTAAAGATGGTAACAAGTCTGTTACCTAAACGTCACACACTATTTATTTATTTGAATTTGGTCTTATTACCTTGTGTTTATAATCTATTATCCAAATTGTGCATTATCAAGAGCTGCTTGTGTCCAGGAAAATGTGTACGGAGAATCCTGTGACCAATGTAAACCTGGCACCTTCCACCTGGAAGAAAGCAACCCATTGGGCTGCACCAAGTGTTTCTGCTTTGGAGCCACAGATCGCTGCACCAGTGCCTACCTCTTCATTGTCCAGGTATGTGTGTCTTCTTAGCTTCATTCCTAGTGTGGATGGTTGAACTGACAAAAGTTTTACGGGTTTAGACACAAAGTACTAGTGCCTAAAGTAAAAGTAACACACACAGAAAAGTATACACTCAAGAGTACAAAACAACAAAAAAAGAGGACCTAAAAGAAAACTCCGATTAGTTATAAAAAAAAATAGTACTTGTATTTTATTTCAGCATTGATAAGGAGCAGACTGAGGTTACAGGTCGCCAGACATGGACTAAGTGTGCAGAGAATATTTTGAGAATATCCAAACAACTCACTCCTGGAAGAGGCCTCCTATACTTTATATATAAACATGACCACGTTTGTCCAATCTTGGAGATTAGTTTTCTAATTAAATACACATATAAACAACATTCTTTCCACCTAACTGATAATCAAACAAATGCCACAGGTTTCTGGAGATGAGTTTCTTTTTCGATCAAATAATACCTTGAATTAATATTAAAATAAAAACATAAAGCCTCCAGGGAAAAGATTCTTTTAAAAATATTTTTATTTAAAAAATCTCAAGCTTTCGGGCAAGTACGCCCTTCTACGGGAGAAAATGCTTTATATGATTAATACGCCAATGAAATATGATTTAAAATTAAATAAAGTCCATTTACTGTTTACATTTGTTTTAAAGCATGATCAACGCGGGCTTCTGTTGCGCGTGCTTCTGCTGAGCCCAGCCCATAACCTCCAAGTGAAGCACGCGCAACAGAAGCCCGCGTTGATCATGCTTTAAAACAAATGTAAACAGTAAATGGACTTTATTTAATTTTAAATCATATTTTATTGGCGTATTAATCATATAAAGCATTTTCTCCCGTAGAAGGGCGTACTTGCCCGAAAGCTCGAGATTTTTTAAATAAAAATATTTTTAAAAGAAACTTTTCCCTGGAGGCTTTATATTTTTATTTTAATATGAGTTTCTTTATTAAATGTATTCCCGAGCTTTCGGACATCTCTGCCCTTCTACAGGAGTACATAAAAAAACTATATATATACAGTAGAACTTCCCTGTAAAGGACAACACCTAATTTTAGAGCCAAAGTGTCCTTTAGGGAGAGGTGTCCTCTTACTGGAGAGTTGCTAAATTGTAAAAATGGTAATTTTGCGAATGAAAACTATCCTTTGTGGAGAGGTGTCTGCTAAAGGGAGGTTCTACTGTATATAGATATAAATATTAGAATATATTTTGCATATTGCATATCGCAATGAGATGGCTAGAAGGGGTCAAGAAAGCTACCAGAAGGTCACTAGATGCGAGTGATGGTTACTAACAGATCAAATTGGAGAATATTTGTCCACTAAACTTGATGAACACTAGCAACAACAGAGATGTGTGGTGGTCAGATTGTGGAGATGGAAGGCTGGACTGGAGTGACCCTCACTAACCACTTTGAGCCTTTCACCCCAACCCAGGACATCCAGGTTCACTCCTCCTCTGGCAGCCTGCAGGTGACCTTGCCTGAAGACCTGCCCACAGGCTCCCTCTTCTACTTCTCTGCCCCTGACTCCTACCTGGGGAACAAGGTATTCTAAAACTTGTGATATATATATTTATAAATGTATGTAATTCTGCTGTCCTCAAAGCTTATGTACATAGTTCATCTAAAATACCCATTCCAAGAGTCTAGCAACAGTATCACTATAAAAGGAAGATCGAAAAATGCAATATAACAGCAGTATGGTAAACTGGCGAAACCGCTGGGAGGATTCACCACTGATGAGCCAGGTCCTCCCAATAATTTTTCCATTTCAGTAAAGGCAGTAGCAATCTTTTAATTTTTAAAAGAATCATACACATCTATAATAGTTTTGAATTTTCACAACTTGTGATGTTGGTTTATAGAGCCAAACATGGATTGTACTTCTAGTTTGTTTATGCATTCCTAATGACCCTCACAATTTAACGTTGCTCTTTCTGCTTATATTTCTGGTTCTTTCTGGAGAGACCTAATGATCTTGTTTGATATAAATAGCTCATAAATTGTGGAGAAGTTTCTTGAGGTGAAATTATAGTAATTTTGGCAATGGACACTGTCCTTTGTAGAGAGGTGTCCTCTCATGGAAGTTCTACTGTATAATACTTGTTATAGACACTCATGGACAAAACTTATGGAAGTGAAAAGTTTTTTATGTCACTGTTCATCTATTTTTTTTTTAAGACAGAGACAATATTGCTCACACTTGGTAACCTCAAGTGTCTTCAATAAAGGTCACTGTAATATCTTTCAGAGATATTGTCTGAATCCCGATATACATGTTAAAAGGTACAACTTCCTTAAGTTTTGTCCATGAGTGTATATTATAAGAAACATATTGCCAAAAATACTAATTACAAATTTTAATTTTAAAACTGCTACTACTAATAATAGAATACTTTCAGGTTGATAAAGCACAATTTGGATTATAGATTATAATGCAAGAAAATAAGACCTAATCTAAATAATTTATTAGTGTGTGACGTTTTGGCAACAACATTGTCACCATCATCAGACAAAAGAATAAAATGCTTTATTATTCTTTTGTCTGATGATGGTGACAATGTAGTTGCCGAAACGTCACACACTAATAAATTATTTTGATTAGGTCTTATTTTCTTGTACTTCCAGGTTGAATTTTGATTAAATTGAGTTGTATGTTTTAATCAACCTTTTTATAAACTTTTTTTTCCTTTTGACATTTTGGTGACCCACTGTTGTCTTTTTTAAATAAAGTGAAAAACTTATTAGGGAAATATTGCCTAATAAATTTTCCACCTTTTTTGAGAAAGGTAACAGTGTGTTGCCGAAACACTAAAGGACAATAAACGTTTATAAAAAGGTTAATGAGAGAAATCTTCAACTTGAATTAATAATAAAATAATAATTAGCATTTGTTAAAACAATATTCATTGGGCAAGGATTCACCTGTAAAGAGAACTCATGTGAAGCAGAGTCAATTGACTACTACAATCATCTAATCCTATTTCTGGTTTCATTGAGTGCTAACATTACAGTAGAAATGATAATGCACAATTTGGATTATAGATTATAAACACAAGGTAATAAGACCAAATCCAAATAAATAAATAGTGTGTGATGTTTCTGTAACAGCGTTGTTACCATCTTCAGTACTTTGGTTCAGTACTTTTGTCTGAAGATGGTAATAATGCTGTTACCGAAACGTCACACACTATTTATTTATTTGGATTTGGTCTTATTACCTTGTGATTACAGTAGAACAAACTCCGTGGGAAGATACTCTCCCTAGAGGACACCTCTTTACAAAGGACAGTTTTAAATCACCTAAATGACCATTTTTACTTTTTAGCATCTCTCCAGTAAGAGGACATCTCTCCCTAAAGGACACTTTGTCTTTGCAACTAGGTTTTGTTATTTACAGGGAGGTCTTCGTCTTCTTCTTTCTTATCTCCACTCAATCATATTAAGGTATCAAGCTTGTAAAGCTTGAGACTTTTGATGGTGTCTTTGACAACCATCATGATTGGGTGAAGTAGAATGCGTCTGCCTTTGTCATTAAGACTGGAAGCACTACTCAGTGGCAGGCCGACTTAGCTCCAAAAGAAATGGCCGCCTCTGACATGAGGAACAGACGCCATGTGCAGCCGCTCCTAACATGGAGTACAAACACTGCTCATCCTGTATCCCTGGATTAGGAGCCCTTACAGGGTACTATCAGCCGGGCCAGCTGAGCCCAGGTTTTTTAGCAAGCTTGTTACTGCTCCCCCTCCTCCTTTTTCATCCGGGCTTGGGACCGGCAAAGGCGGAGTTACAGGGAGGTAGTTCTACTCTACATTATTTTTCCCACAGTTTCCAGTGAAAGCCATTGGGCTCCTCCAGTTAATAGATTGTTGGGTGGTGTTCAGGTGACATCCTACGGTGGAGACCTAGCCTACACTCTACTGACTTCTGTAGACCCGGAGCTAGCTGCTGGCAATCTGGTGGGACCTGACATCATCCTCATGGTATGTTGTTCTACCTTGACTGCACCTTCCATGCCACACTGGTTTTTGACCTTATTCTACGACCCGGGTTCGATTTCCACACTGGACACTTTTTTTTTTTCTGATAAAAAAAATGCTCTAATGGTCCCCGATTCTTGAAAAGTCCAACCCCACCAGTGAGTGCAAGTAACCAAACGGGGCTCTGGCACATTTATAAGTGCAAAGTTGAACTGCTTTTCACATGTGTAGACATGTGGTGCACTTACAGTAAAAGCAGTTGCCTTCTACCCACCATGATTATCGTGGCCTGTACCACATGTACCAGGAATAAGCAAAAAAAAAAAAATTGTGAAAAACAAGCTTTCCAGAAAACTTTACAGACTCTTTATAAAATCAAAGACTTACCTGCTTATGCGTTGGCATGCATATTGTGTATTTCTCCTTATAACTTCCATTAGTCAATAAAAAAACATTTATGCTGAAAAGCTTGCTTTTATCACATTAAAAAATAAATTTATTAAAAATTTCAATTAATTTCTAAATTAATATTAACAATTTTACATAATATACAGTGTACAATTCTGGCCTTAACTACCCATTACATGATTTTTCAGGATGCCTTAATGACCAATTTTTTTCATCGTTGAGGTACAGCTTGCACCACGCTGATGAGGGCCAACAGCCCGAAACGCGTCCGTGGTTAGCTTTTCTTGATTAATCAAGAATGGGTATTTGGCCAATTCTGGAATAATTAAAAATCAACGAAAATAGTTGATCTTTATTCTGATAGATGGCGCAAGCCATCAGTAACTTTCAGTTGTACGATAAGGAGACGCCTTTTTCTAAACAGTGTAATTATCTAAAAACTATAGAGCATTAGTCCATAGAATTCTTATCAATAATGATAAGGTACAATTTGGATTATAGATTAGAAACACAAGATAACTAGACCGAATCCAAATTAAAGAAATGTTTGCAGGCCATTGAAGACTGTAAAAAATGATGGGTTACAATTTGGATCATAGATTAGAAACACAAGATAACAAGGCCAAATCCAGATTAAGGAAATGATAAAGCACAATTTGGATTATAAATAATAAACAGCATTGTTACCAAAAACATCACACACTGTTTATTTATTTGAATTTGGTCGTATTAATGTGGATTAATGAAATGTTTGCAGCCCATATTAAAGTCTATCAAAAATGATAAATTACAATGTGGATTATAGTTTAGAAACATAAGATAACAAGACCAAATTAATGAAACGTTTGGAGAGATTTGATCTTGTTACCTCTTCTTCTTTCTTATCTCCACTCAATCATATTAGGGTATCAAGTTTGTAGACTTTGACAACCATCATACTGAGTGAAGTATAATTTGCCTGCCTTTGTCATTAAGACTGGGAGCACTACTCAGTGGCAGGCCACCTACTTAGCTTCAAAAGAAATGGCCGCCTATGACATGAGGAACAGACACCATGTGCAGCCGCTCCTAACATGGAGTACAAACACCGCTCATCCTGTATCCCTGGAGTCCTTACAGGTTACTATCAGCCGGGCCAGCTGAACTCAGGTTTTTTAGTGAGCTTGTTACTGCTCCCTTGTTACCTTATGTTTTAAAGTAGCCTGTTGTTATAAAGTATGAAACACCAAGCAACTTGTGCCATGTTGATGTGTGTAGGGCAACAACCTGACTCTGGTACATGACAACGTGGAACAACCAGCTGGTGGCCTAGCACTGGAAGTACGGTTCTCTCTGGTGGAGCAGGAGTTCACCCACCTCACCACAGGCCGGGAGGTCTCCAGGGAACAACTCATGATGGTGCTGGTCAGCCTGAGTCATCTCTACATCCGGGGGTCCTACTTCCACCCAGCCTCTGACATCAAGTAACTATCTACTTACATCTCTCAAATGTCACACTGAAGATCCTACTCTATTTGCCCAAACTGAAGCTTGCAGCTCCAGAACACATTAGGCTTGCATTAGATATACTATACAGGACCTTTGGGAGAGGCTGCTGCTTATTATCAAACAGCTCGAGGAGCATGGAATTTGTGTAATCTTTACACAAGGGGATAAGATTACACCTCTCAAATGTCACACTGAAGAATCTACCCCTCTTGCCCAAAATGTAGCTTACAGCTCCAGAACACATTAGGCTTGCATTAGATGTACTATACAGGACCTTTGGGAGAGGCTGCTGCTTATCATCAGACAGCTCGAGAAGCATGGACTCATGGAATTTGTATAATCTTTACACAAGGGGATAATGATAAGGCAAAATTTGGATTATAGATTATAAACACAAGGTAATAAGACCAAATCCAAATAAATAAATAGTGTGTGACGTTTCTGTAACAACGCTGTTAATGGTATCATTCAATACTTTTGTCTGAAGATGGTAACAACGCTGTTACCGAAACGTCACACACTATTTATTTACTTGGATTTGGTCTTATTACCTTGTGTTTACAAGGGGATAAGAAACAACAACAACAATCACACTGATGCCTTTATAACTGACTCCCTCACTGGACAGTTCACACATGGATCCAGAGAAATAACTAATAACCCCCCATCTATACACAGGAAATGAAAGCATTGAAGCATGAATGTTTCTTTTACACATAAAATAAACTGTCCTTACTGCAATGAAACCACTGGGAAGGTAACCACTGATGATCCAAACCTCCCAATTGTTTTCATTGTAGTAAGGACAGTAGAAGTTGATTTTTTATGTGGAAAAAAAAGATTTGTGCTTCACTGCTTTCATTTCCAATATACATTGCTTTATAATAAACATACTAATATAAACTGGATTAATAGGATAATAAGGTAAAATTTTTGGATTATTGATTAGAAATATAAGGTAACAAAGAACCAAATCTCCATAAAAATAAAGTATTTTTATTTAAATTCACTACTTTAATCTGATGATGGTAACAACGCTGTTACAGACACATTATACACTATTTATTTATTTATTTGAATTTGGTGTTATGTTTCTAATCTATAATCCAAATTGTACCAAACTTGAACTTTTGGCTGATAATGGTGACAATGCTATTACCAAAATATCACACTATTTATTTATTTGGATTAGGTCATGTTACCTTATGGATAATATGACTCCCTTACCAAAATTAAAAAATAAGTGATTTCAATAACCTACAAATGGAGAGAACCCCCCCCCCTGTACCAAATGTCATGATGAACCCACCTAGTCATATATTCTTTTGGCGAAACCACTAGGAGGGTTCACCACTGATGAGCCAGGCCCTCCCATTAATTTTTCCATTGCAGTAAGGGCAGTTAAAATTGTTTGTTTTCAAAAAGAATCATACACGTCTATAATAGTTTCAAATTTTGATAACAGATGGCGCGCTAATGTATCATAATATATTCTTCCCTATTGACAAGGTTTGCTGGATTGAATTAAGGTTTAAAATACCAGACTTCTATGTGGTCAGGAAGTATGCTAAAAATTGTATACAAAATATACATGAAATGGAAATATTTCAAAAAATAGTTCCTCTAACCGACCACTCAAATATTATAGTGACCTTTATTGAAGATACATGAGATAACCAAGTGTGAACAAAATTGCCTCTTGTCTCCTTCAAAAAGAAACAAACGACCGGCGACATCAAAGACTTTCCACTTCCTTAAGTTTTGTCCATGAGTGTAGATGTGAGAGAGTTGTGCGTGCAAGTAGAGAACCCACAATTTCTACAACTGTAGAGACAGATTGAGATTGAAACTACTTTATTTCAAAGTCCATATAAGATTATATAAGGTTAAATACAGAATAAATATAGATATGAATAAATAATTGATAAATATATTAATAAATAGATATAAATATATAAAACAATTGATAAATATACATATATATATGTCGTCATTGGTGGCGCCCACTGCGGGAAAGACTCTGCCACAGATGGACTGCGAGAGTTCTCTCCCACAGATTGGGCAAGTCGATGTGTTGGCTGGCATTAGAGAGAGAGACTGTTAGATGGAGAGGATATGGTGGATTTAATGTTTGGCAAAATTCAAGGAAGTCTATATCCATCCTGCTGTTATTGCATAATAATGTAAGCTCATAGAATTACAGTTAATATCGTGTGTTTGGAAGAATTCTGGACATATTTCAAAGTAAAACACACATTCCCTTTCGAAAGTTAATAAAAAAAAAGGGACTATAAGATGGTAAAACGACATTACTGACAAACGACAATACTATCCCGCATGTGTTTCTTTTCAACGAAAAATCAAAATTTATTTAAAGGAGAAATAACGATTATTTCTAACCTTTTGGATGAGGTATGAAAGGGTGAATTGTGAAGAGTAATGATAAACGGAAAAATAAAAGTGTCCAGGGATGGGAATCGAACCCACAGTGTTCCGCTTACTGGGCAGATGCCATGTCCACTAGGCTACCCTGGACATATTTTTCCGTTCGTAAATAATACATTAAGTAATTTATAATACAATATCATATAATACGGCTTATGATTGTAAAATGACATTTGAAATACTATCCCGCATAGACTATAAGATGGGTGGTGATGTAGGATCAGCAATGTGGTGCTGGACATGATTGAAGAGGGCTATGTAGCGGACGCCCCCCGAGCTCTGAGAGTGGAGCAGTGCCACTGCCCCCCCAACTACCGGGGAACTTCCTGTGAGGTGAGAGCCTGGTGTTGCCCAACTGGCTGCAGGATGTAACAGTGATGATGCAGGAATGTGCCCCTGGCTACTACCGTGCCAAGACTGGCCCCTACCTAGGGTACTGTGTACCCTGTCAATGTCACGGTCACACTGACACCTGCGATGTGGACACTGGGAAGTGCATTGTATGTTATCTTTCAATCTTTATACTTCCTTTCTTTAATGTGGTTTATTATTATTATTTTTTTTTTGCTTATCTCTAGTACACGTTGTACAGGCCATGATAATCATGGTGGGTAGAAGTTTTCTTCTTTCTTATCTCCATTCAATCATATTAGGGTATCAAACCTGTAAAATTTGAGATCATGACTGGGTGAAGTAAAATGTGTCTGCCTTTGTCATTAAGACTGGGAGCACTACTCAGTGACAGGCCGACTTAGCTCCAATAGAAATAGCCGCCTCTGACATGAGGAACAGATGCCATGTGCAGCCACTCCTAACATGGAGTACAAACGTTGATCATCCTGTATCCCTGGATTATGAGCCCTTACAGGGTACTATCAGCTGGGCCAGCTGAGCCCAAGTTTTTTACCGAGCTTGTTACTGCTCCCCCTCCTCCTTTTTCATCCGGGCTTGGGACCGGCAAAGGCGGAGTTGTGGGTAGAAGTAAGCGACTACTTTTACTGTAAGTGCACCACATGTCTACATAGGTGAAAAGCAGTTCGACTTTGCACTTACAAATGTGGTTATATAAAGCTGTTATATTCTCTCCACATGCTTTTCAAAGTTATACATGAATCCAACAGTTATGAAGTTTTTGAAATTCGAGATTTGATAGTGCAGTGTCGTATGAATAAAGTTTTGAATAAAAATAATTATTTACTCTATCAAGAGTAGTTATTTTTAAATATACTTGAGAAAAGTTACGTTGAAGTATTTTAACATTTATATATATATGATATATAAAAAATTAATCCTATATTTAGTCAATTAGAATAAATTAAAAGAGGCAACTTTGAGCATCTGTCAGAATAAATATCATTTTCTTGATTAATCAAAAAATGGTATATGGCCAATTCTGGAATAATTAAAAATCAACGATTACTTAAAAGACAGATGGCGCAAGCTGTCAGCAACTTTTAGTTGCACAATCAGGAGATGCCTTAAGATATATACAGTAGAACCACCGTGAGAGGACACTTCTCTATAAAGGAGAGTTTTCATTGTCAAAATTACCATTTTTACTATTTAGCAACTCTCAGGTAAGAGGAAACCTCTCTTTAAAGGACACTGGTTCTGCAATCAGATGTCCTTTACAGGGAAGTTCTACTGTATATAGGCATTCTAAGATAGATTGAATGTGTTGTAGGGATGCAGACACAACACCATAGGGGACCATTGTGAGAAGTGTGGAGCTGGATACCACGGGGATGCTACTCTAGGCACTCCCTATGACTGCCTCATCTGTGCCTGTCCACTGCCCATAGAGTCCAACAAGTAAGCTTGCCTACCATCCCATAACAGTTCCATCTAACAGCCATGGTGTTCTAGCTTTGCTGACAGTTGTGAAGTCTCCCCCAATGGCCTGGAGATCAGTTGCCAGTGTAAGCCAGAGTACTATGGACCTCGGTGTGAAGTGTAAGTAGTAGATTCAGTACTTCACTGCAGTTCTGACATCCTATGTGTGTGGATAGGTGTTCAGCTGGATTCTATGGTAAACCGGAGATACCGGGAGAGTACTGTAAGCCTTGCCAGTGTAGTGGCAACATCGACAATGGCAACCCTGCCAGCTGCGACTCTGTCACTGGGGAGTGTGTGCTCTGTCTCAACAATACCTTCGGCTCTGCCTGCCAGATCTGTGCTCCCGGCTTCTTTGGAGATGCTGTCACCCTCAAGGACTGCCAGAGTAAGCTTCTTTCTTTTAGACTTGAGCATTTCATGTATCTTTTTTGTTTTTGTTTCTTATCTCATTGTACAAAGATTATACAAATTCCATGAGTCCTTACTCCTCAAGCTGTTTAATGAAATGCATGTATCTTTTTAATTGGGTTATCTATTAAAAAAGGGCATACACATTTGGATCGGTAAAAGAAATAAATAATATTTTAGAACGACAGCTAGTTCTGAGTCTTATTAGTTTTATCTTTATACATATATATGACATACATTGACACATTTATATACAGAGAGATATAGTGAAGAAATTATATACAGTTAAACCTGACTATAGCGCCCCCTCTTGGGACTCACCTAAATATGATGCTATAGAGAGGGGGTGCTATAGACAGGTCGCTTTTAATGTAAAATGTTAACATTTTAATGTTTAAAATCGGGCGCTATAGAGAGGAAGGCGCTATTTAGAGGGAGCGCTATAGACAGGTTTAACTGTATATCTATAATGATATTTGAAGTATTGCAGCATTCTTTTTTCAACTAGAAAAAAAGTGCACAATTTGGGATTCGATCCCGGGTCATAAAGGTTGAAAACTAAGGGTTTATATCCTGTGTTGGATGACCCTTTTGAATATTCTAGAAGTTGTTGTGTGTGTGTAGAATGCCCCTGTGACTCCTGCGGTACCAGGTTGTGTAACCACGATGATGGAACCTGTGAATGTTGGCCCAATGTGGTGGGGGAGAACTGTGATGAATGTGCTGTAAGTACAACTTTGGTTAACACATGTGACATTGAAGTGCCATCTATTTAATGTATGTACACTCATGGACATAAGAAAGTTGTACCTTTTAACATGTATGTCAGAATTCAGACAATAACTCTGAAAGATATTACAGTGACATTTATTGAAGAAACACGATATGTGTGAACAAAATTACATCTGTCTCCTTCATAAATAGAGGTACTGCAACATCAAAGACTTTCCACTTCTTTAAGTTTTGTCCATGAGTGTGTACATATATATTACAATCTATACATAGTATGAGAAATCACACAAAGGTATTTTTTTTAAATTGTCAGCACACAGCACACATATTTTTATGATAGATAAGTCGGTAGACAAGTGGGTAACACCCTTGATTCCCGACAGTCATGAGCCGGGATTAAATCCCACGTTAAAATTTGTATAATATGTGAATAACCTTCACATATTATTCATTGTTCAATTATCATGAACTAGGTTGCTCTTGCTGAGCGGTACCTATTTATATGATTTGAACCAGACACTCAATTACCCAGTATTTACTGGTAAAAATCAAAATGTAACAAAAAAACAATCATTTCAGCATCTTGTTGTTTACATACAGAGATAGCATTTGTTCTAACACACAATGACGTGACCTAGCCGGACCACTGGGGCTACATGAGCTGCCGAGGATGCCGGGAGTGTAACTGCGGACCTGCAGCAGTCCATGGTCAGTGTGACCGGGACTCTGGGCAGTGCGAGTGCCAGCCAGGAGCTGCTGGACTCACCTGTGACATCTGTCTCTCCGGTTACTGGCAGTACTCCAGTGCCGGCTGTGTCTGTGAGTGCTCTCTCTACTTTCCTACAGACTTAACTCTCTCTTAGCTTGGATCTAGTGGGGGAGGCTAATTAATATACACTCATGGACAAAACTTAAGGAAGTTGTACCTTTTACCATGTACAGTTAAACCTGTCTATAGCGCCCCCTCTTGGGACTCACCAAAATAGGGTGCTATAGAGAGGGGTGCTATAGACAGGTCACTTTTAATGTAAATCGCATCGTACTACGTATTTAAAATCGGGCGCTATAGAGAGGGAGGCGTTATTTAGAGGGGGCACTATACACAGGTTTAACTGTATATTGGGATTCAGACTATAATTCTGAAAGATTTTACAGTGACCTTTATTGAAGACGCAACGAGATAACCAAGTGTGAACAGTCTCTGTCTCCAAAAAAAATCGGATGACCAGTGACATCGAAGACTTTCCACTTCCTTAAGTTTTTTCCATGAATGTATTTTACTCTTAATCAAATCTCTATTGATAATCCCCTGTGCTCAATTAAATAAATCAAGACCCATCCTGAAATAAGTTTCTTGATCGGTTTTTATTAACTCAAGCTTTTGGGCCCTTCAACAGGAGTAAAATAATACAGTAGAACCTCCCTGTAAAGGACACCTAATTTCAGAGCCAAATTGTCCTTTAGGGAGAGGTGTCCTCTTATTGGAGAGTTGTTAAATTGTAAAAATGGTAATTTTACAAATGAAAACTGTCCTTTGTGGAGAGGTGTTTGCTAGTGGAGTGTCCACTAAAGGGAGGTTCTACTGTAATTAAATAAATGAAGTGTAGGATTAGTTATTGTGTTACTCTCATCAAAGGGCTGATGAACCTGAAAACTTGAGTTAATAAAATTTCGGAAAGAAATCCAAGAGGGAGATCTTCGATTTATTTAATATAGTTAGTAACAGCACAAGGTTTTCTTGTAGTTATAATCTATAATCCAAATTGTGATTTTTCATTGTTGACATTCTAATTAGCAACAGCACAAGATGTTGTTGACATTCTAATATAAATCAACTCCAGTATAAATATAAGATTTGTACAAAATCTATTTGACCACCAAAAGGTTCTTAGAAACTGTAGACCCCACATACTTGAAGTCTTTCTATATGAGAAATGTGTGTGTAATGTATGAATGTTATGATGCATTAACGTGCCATCTGTTATCAAATTATAATAAAAGAAATAAATTGATATTTGCGGAAGAGCAATTGTTCAAAGCATATTATACATTTATAAATGTATGTAATTCTGCTGTCCTTAAACCTTATGTCCATAGTTCATCTAAAATACCCATTCCAAGAGTCTAGCAACAGTATCACTATAAAAGGAAGATCGAAAAATGCAATATAACAGCGGTATGGTAGATTAAACTGGTGAAACCGCTGGGATGGTTCACCACTGATGAGCCAGGCCCTCCCATTAATTTTTACATTGCAGTAAGGGCAGTAGAAATTGTTTATTTTTAAAAAGAATCATACGTGTCTATAATAGTTTTGAATTTTGATGTATGAATGTAGTATGACAGTGTGGTATGTGTGATGGCAGCTTGCAACTGTGAGGAGAAGTACAGTGCAGGAGTGGGCTGTGACCCACTGACAGGAGTATGCCAGTGTCTGCCAGGAGTGGTGGGAGACAAGTGTGACAGTTGTCCTCACCGCTGGGCCTTTGTCAAGGATGTCGGCTGTCATGGCAAGTAGCTGTTGTTGTTGTTGTGTGGCCACTAGTTAAACTAGGAAATCAGAGTAACATGGCCCAAATACAAATCACCACACATTGATTTTTCTCATCTAGATTGGTGGTGTTGTTACAATCTCACTTAATAAGAAAAGAACTGTAAAGAACAACACCTAGTTGCAGAAGTGTTCTTTAGGGAGAGCAGCTACAGTAGAACTACCTCTCTGTAAAGGACAACACCTAGTTGCAGAGGTGTTCTTTAGGGAGTGCAGCAATAGTAGAACTACCTCTCTGTAAAGGACAACACCTAGTTGCAGAAGTGTTCTTTAGGGAGAGCAGCTACAGTAGAACTACCTCTCTGTAAAGGACAACACCTAGTTGCAGAAGTGTTCTTTAGGGAGTGCAGCTACAGTAGAACTACCTCTCTGTAAAGGACAACACCTAGTTGCAGAGGTGTTCTTTAGGGAGTGCAGCAATAGTAGAACTACCTCTCTGTAAAGGACAACACCTAGTTGCAGAAGTGTTCTTTAGGGAGAGCAGCTACAGTAGAACTACCTCTCTGTAAAGGACAACACCTAGTTGCAGAAGTGTTCTTTAGGGAGTGCAGCTACAGTAGAACTACCTCTCTGTAAAGGACGACACCTAGTTGCAGAAGTGTTCTTTAGGGAGAGCAGCTACAGTAGAACTACCTCTCTGTAAAGGACAACACCTAGTTGCAGAAGTGTTCTTTAGGGAGTGCAGCTACAGTAGAACTACCTCTCTGTAAAGGACAACACCTAGTTGCAGAAGTGTTCTTTAGGGAGTGCAGCTACAGTAGAACTACCTCTCTGTAAAGGACAACACCTAGTTGCAGAAGTGTTCTTTAGGGAGAGCAGCTACAGTAGAATTACCTCTCTGTAAAGGACAACACCTAGTTGCAGAAGTGTTCTTTAAGGAGAGCAGCTACAGTAGAACTACCTCTCTGTAAAGGACAACACCTAGTTGCAGAAGTGTTCTTTAGGGAGTGCAGCTACAGTAGAACTACCTCTCTGTAAAGGACAACACCTAGTTGCAGAAGTGTTCTTTAGGGAGTGCAGCTACAGTAGAACTACCTCTCTGTAAAGGACAACACCTAGTTGCAGAAGTGTTCTTTAGGGAGTGCAGCAAAAGTAGAACTACCTCTCTGTAAAGGACAACACCTAGTTGCAGAAGTGTTCTTTAGGGAGTGCAGCTACAGTAGAACTACCTCTCTGTAAAGGACAACACCTAGTTGCAGAGGTGTTCTTTAGGGAGTGCAGCTACAGTAGAACTACCTCTCTGTAAAGGACAACACCTAGTTGCAGAAGTGTTCTTTAGGGAGTGCAGCAATAGTAGAACTACCTCTCTGTAAAGGACAACACCTAGTTGCAGAAGTGTTCTTTAGGGAGTGCAGCTACCGTAGAACTACCTCTCTGTAAAGGACAACACCTAGTTGCAGAAGTGTTCTTTAGGGAGTGCAGCTACAGTAGAACTACCTCTCTGTAAAGGACAACACCTAGTTGCAGAAGTGTTCTTTAGGGAGTGCGGCTACAGTAGAACTACCTCTCTGTAAAGGACAACACCTAGTTGCAGAAGTGTTCTTTAGGGAGTGCGGCTACAGTAGAACTACCTCTCTGTAAAGGACAACACCTAGTTGCAGAAGTAAAGTGTTCTTTAGGGAGAGCAGCTACAGTAGAACTACCTCTCTGTAAAGGACAACACCTAGTTGCAGAAGTGTTCTTTAGGGAGTGCAGCAATAGTAGAACTACCTCTCTGTAAAGGACAACACCTAGTTGCAGAAGTGTTCTTTAGGGAGTTCAGCTACAGTAGAACTACCTCTCTGTAAAGGACAACACCTAGTTGCAGAAGTGTTCTTTAGGGAGTGCAGCTACAGTAGAACTACCTCTCTGTAAAGGACAACACCTAGTGGCAGAGGTGTTCTTTAGGGAGAGCAGCTACAGTAGAACTACCTCTCTGTAAAGGACAGCACCTAGTTGCAGAGGTGTTCTTTAGGGAGTGCAGCAATAGTAGAACTACCTCTCTGTAAAGGACAACACCTAGTTGCAGAAGTGTTCTTTAGGGAGAGCAGCTACAGTAGAACTACCTCTCTGTAAAGGACGACACCTAGTTGCAGAAGTGTTCTTTAGGGAGAGCAGCTACAGTAGAACTACCTCTCTGTAAAGGACGACACCTAGTTGCAGAAGTGTTCTTTAGGGAGAGCAGCTACAGTAGAACTACCTCTCTGTAAAGGACGACACCTAGTTGCAGAAGTGTTCTTTAGGGAGTGCAGCTACAGTAGAACTACCTCTCTGTAAAGGACAACACCTAGTTGCAGAAGTGTTCTTTAGGGAGTGCAGCTACAGTAGAACTACCTCTCTGTAAAGGACAACACCTAGTTGCAGAAGTGTTCTTTAGGGAGTGCAGCTACAGTAGAACTACCTCTCTGTAAAGGACAACACCTAGTTGCAGAAGTGTTCTTTAGGGAGTGCAGCAATAGTAGAACTACCTCTCTGTAAAGGACAACACCTAGTTGCAGAAGTGTTCTTTAGGGAGAGCAGCTACAGTAGAACTACCTCTCTGTAAAGGACAACACCTAGTTGCAGAAGTGTTCTTTAGGGAGAGCAGCTACAGTAGAACTACCTCTCTGTAAAGGACAACACCTAGTTGCAGAAGTGTTCTTTAGGGAGAGCAGCTACAGTAGAACTACCTCTCTGTAAAGGACAACACCTAGTTGCAGAAGTGTTCTTTAGGGAGTGCAGCAATAGTAGAACTACCTCTCTGTAAAGGACAACACCTAGTTGCAGAAGTGTTCTTTAGGGAGTGCAGCTACAGTAGAACTACCTCTCTGTAAAGGACAACACCTAGTTGCAGAAGTGTTCTTTAGGGAGTGCAGCAATAGTAGAACTACCTCTCTGTAAAGGACAACACCTAGTGGCAGAGGTGTTCTTTAGGGAGAGCAGCTACAGTAGAACTACCTCTCTGTAAAGGACAACACCTAGTTGCAGAAGTGTTCTTTAGGGAGTGCAGCTACAGTAGAACTACCTCTCTGTAAAGGACAACACCTAGTGGCAGAGGTGTTCTTTAGGGAGAGCAGCTACAGTAGAACTACCTCTCTGTAAAGGACAACACCTAGTTGCAGAGGTGTTCTTTAGGGAGTGCAGCAAAAGTAGAACTACCTCTCTGTAAAGGACAACACCTAGTTGCAGAAGTGTTCTTTAGGGAGTGCAGCTACAGTAGAACTACCTCTCTGTAAAGGACAACACCTAGTTGCAGAGGTGTTCTTTAGGGAGTGCAGCTACAGTAGAACTACCTCTCTGTAAAGGACAACACCTAGTTGCAGAAGTGTTCTTTAGGGAGTGCAGCAATAGTAGAACTACCTCTCTGTAAAGGACAACACCTAGTTGCAGAAGTGTTCTTTAGGGAGTGCAGCTACCGTAGAACTACCTCTCTGTAAAGGACAACACCTAGTTGCAGAAGTGTTCTTTAGGGAGTGCAGCTACAGTAGAACTACCTCTCTGTAAAGGACAACACCTAGTTGCAGAAGTGTTCTTTAGGGAGTGCGGCTACAGTAGAACTACCTCTCTGTAAAGGACAACACCTAGTTGCAGAAGTGTTCTTTAGGGAGTGCGGCTACAGTAGAACTACCTCTCTGTAAAGGACAACACCTAGTTGCAGAAGTAAAGTGTTCTTTAGGGAGAGCAGCTACAGTAGAACTACCTCTCTGTAAAGGACAACACCTAGTTGCAGAAGTGTTCTTTAGGGAGTGCAGCAATAGTAGAACTACCTCTCTGTAAAGGACAACACCTAGTTGCAGAAGTGTTCTTTAGGGAGTTCAGCTACAGTAGAACTACCTCTCTGTAAAGGACAACACCTAGTTGCAGAAGTGTTCTTTAGGGAGTGCAGCTACAGTAGAACTACCTCTCTGTAAAGGACAACACCTAGTGGCAGAGGTGTTCTTTAGGGAGAGCAGCTACAGTAGAACTACCTCTCTGTAAAGGACAACACCTAGTTGCAGAGGTGTTCTTTAGGGAGTGCAGCAATAGTAGAACTACCTCTCTGTAAAGGACAACACCTAGTTGCAGAAGTGTTCTTTAGGGAGAGCAGCTACAGTAGAACTACCTCTCTGTAAAGGACGACACCTAGTTGCAGAAGTGTTCTTTAGGGAGAGCAGCTACAGTAGAACTACCTCTCTGTAAAGGACGACACCTAGTTGCAGAAGTGTTCTTTAGGGAGAGCAGCTACAGTAGAACTACCTCTCTGTAAAGGACGACACCTAGTTGCAGAAGTGTTCTTTAGGGAGTGCAGCTACAGTAGAACTACCTCTCTGTAAAGGACAACACCTAGTTGCAGAAGTGTTCTTTAGGGAGTGCAGCTACAGTAGAACTACCTCTCTGTAAAGGACAACACCTAGTTGCAGAAGTGTTCTTTAGGGAGTGCAGCTACAGTAGAACTACCTCTCTGTAAAGGACAACACCTAGTTGCAGAAGTGTTCTTTAGGGAGTGCAGCAATAGTAGAACTACCTCTCTGTAAAGGACAACACCTAGTTGCAGAAGTGTTCTTTAGGGAGAGCAGCTACAGTAGAACTACCTCTCTGTAAAGGACAACACCTAGTTGCAGAAGTGTTCTTTAGGGAGAGCAGCTACAGTAGAACTACCTCTCTGTAAAGGACAACACCTAGTTGCAGAAGTGTTCTTTAGGGAGAGCAGCTACAGTAGAACTACCTCTCTGTAAAGGACAACACCTAGTTGCAGAAGTGTTCTTTAGGGAGTGCAGCAATAGTAGAACTACCTCTCTGTAAAGGACAACACCTAGTTGCAGAAGTGTTCTTTAGGGAGTGCAGCTACAGTAGAACTACCTCTCTGTAAAGGACAACACCTAGTTGCAGAAGTGTTCTTTAGGGAGTGCAGCAATAGTAGAACTACCTCTCTGTAAAGGACAACACCTAGTTGCAGAAGTGTTCTTTAGGGAGAGCAGCTACAGTAGAACTACCTCTCTGTAAAGGACAACACCTAGTTGCAGAAGTGTTCTTTAGGGAGTGCAGCAATAGTAGAACTACCTCTCTGTAAAGGACAACACCTAGTTGCAGAAGTGTTCTTTAGGGAGTTCAGCTACAGTAGAACTACCTCTCTGTAAAGGACAACACCTAGTTGCAGAAGTGTTTTTTTGGGAGTGCAGCTACAGTAGAACTACCTCTCTGTAAAGGACAACACCTAGTTGCAGAAGTGTTCTTTAGGGAGAGCAGCTACAGTAGAACTACCTCTCTGTAAAGGACGACACCTAGTTGCAGAAGTGTTCTTTAGGGAGTGCAGCTACAGTAGAACTACCTCTCTGTAAAGGACGACACCTAGTTGCAGAAGTGTTCTTTAGGGAGAGCAGCTACAGTAGAACTACCTCTCTGTAAAGGACAACACCTAGTTGCAGAAGTGTTCTTTAGGGAGTGCAGCTACAGTAGAACTACCTCTCTGTAAAGGACAACACCTAGTTGCAGAAGTGTTCTTTAGGGAGTGCAGCAATAGTAGAACTACCTCTCTGTAAAGGACAACACCTAGTTGCAGAAGTGTTCTTTAGGGAGAGCAGCTACAGTAGAACTACCTCTCTGTAAAGGACAACACCTAGTTGCAGAAGTGTTCTTTAGGGAGTTCAGCTACAGTAGAACTACCTCTCTGTAAAGGACGACACCTAGTTGCAGAAGTGTTCTTTAGGGAGTGCAGCTACAGTAGAACTACCTCTCTGTAAAGGACGACACCTAGTTGCAGAAGTGTTCTTTAGGGAGAGCAGCTACAGTAGAACTACCTCTCTGTAAAGGACGACACCTAGTTGCAGAAGTGTTCTTTAGGGAGTGCAGCTACAGTAGAACTACCTCTCTGTAAAGGACGACACCTAGTTGCAGAAGTGTTCTTTAGGGAGAGCAGCTACAGTAGAACTACCTCTCTGTAAAGGACAACACCTAGTTGCAGAAGTGTTCTTTAGGGAGTGCAGCTACAGTAGAACTACCTCTCTGTAAAGGACAACACCTAGTTGCAGAAATGTTCTTTAGGGAGTGCAGCTACAGTAGAACTACCTCTCTGTAAAGGACAACACCTAGTTGCAGAAGTGTTCTTTAGGGAGAGCAGCTACAGTAGAACTACCTCTCTGTAAAGGACAACACCTAGTTGCAGAAGTGTTCTTTAGGGAGTGCAGCTACAGTAGAACTACCTCTCTGTAAAGGACAACACCTAGTTGCAGAAGTGTTCTTTAGGGAGTGCAGCAATAGTAGAACTACCTCTCTGTAAAGGACAACACCTAGTTGCAGAAGTGTTCTTTAGGGAGAGCAGCTACAGTAGAACTACCTCTCTGTAAAGGACAACACCTAGTTGCAGAAGTGTTCTTTAGGGAGTGCAGCTACAGTAGAACTACCTCTCTGTAAAGGACAACACCTAGTTGCAGAAGTGTTCTTTAGGGAGTGCAGCAATAGTAGAACTACCTCTCTGTAAAGGACAACACCTAGTTGCAGAAGTGTTCTTTAGGGAGAGCAGCTACAGTAGAACTACCTCTCTGTAAAGGACAACACCTAGTTGCAGAAGTGTTCTTTAGGGAGAGCAGCTACAGTAGAACTACCTCTCTGTAAAGGACAACACCTAGTTGCAGAGGTGTTCTTTAGGGAGTGCAGCAATAGTAGAACTACCTCTATGTAAAGGACAACACCTAGTTGCAGAAGTGTTCTTTAGGGAGAGCAGCTACAGTAGAACTACCTCTATGTAAAGGACAACACCTAGTTGCAGAAGTGTTCTTTAGGGAGTGCAGCTACAGTAGAACTACCTCTCTGTAAAGGACAACACCTAGTTGCAGAAGTGTTCTTTAGGGAGTGCAGCTACAGTAGAACTACCTCTCTGTAAAGGACAACACCTAGTTGCAGAAGTGTTCTTTAGGGAGTGCAGCTACAGTAGAACTACCTCTCTGTAAAGGACAACACCTAGTTGCAGAAGTGTTCTTTAGGGAGTGCAGCTACAGTAGAACTACCTCTCTGTAAAGGACAACACCTAGTTGCAGAAGTGTTCTTTAGGGAGTGCAGCAATAGTAGAACTACCTCTCTGTAAAGGACAGCACCTAGTTGCAGAAGTGTTCTTTAGGGAGTGCAGCAATAGTAGAACTACCTCTCTGTAAAGGACAACACCTAGTTGCAGAAGTGTTCTTTAGGGAGTGCAGCAATAGTAGAACTACCTCTCTGTAAAGGACAACACCTAGTTGCAGAAGTGTTCTTTAGGGAGAGCAGCTACAGTAGAACTACCTCTCTGTAAAGGACAACACCTAGTTGCAGAAGTGTTCTTTAGGGAGTGCAGCTACAGTAGAACTACCTCTCTGTAAAGGACAACACCTAGTTGCAGAAGTGTTCTTTAGGGAGTGCAGCTACAGTAGAACTACCTCTCTGTAAAGGACAACACCTAGTTGCAGAAGTGTTCTTTAGGGAGTGCAGCAATAGTAGAACTACCTCTCTGTAAAGGACAACTTATTTTAGAGTAAAAGTGTCCTTTTGAGAGAGGTGTCTTCTTGCAGAGGAATACTACTAATTAGTAAAAATGACTATTTTGGTGATGAAAAATGTCCTTTATAGAAAAACTAGCGGACGTACCCGGCTTCGCCCGAGGTTTTACCCGAGTAAAGGTTTGTCTAACGAACATTTGTTAAAACAATTCTCTATAAACTTATAAAAAAAAAAGATATATTTTGATAATTTGAAACTCGTAAATTTGAATCTCTCGATAAAGTGAACATTTTTTCCCGGTCCCTGTGGGCCGTGTCATCCTGAATTTTGTCTTTCATAATTTTCTACATTACAAAATCATCGTTTTATCTAGTGAACATATTTTCCCGGTCCCTTGAAAAATACTCGATAAGTTGAATAAAGTCATGGTCGTGAATCTCTCGATAAAGTGATTATTTTTTCCCGATCCCTGTGTGCCGTGTCATCCTGAATTTTGTCTTTCCTAATTTTCTACATTACAAAATCATCGTTTTATCTAGTGAACATATTTTCCCGGTCCCTTGAAAAATACTCGATAAGTTGAATAAAATCATGGTCGTTTATGGAAGATGGACGTAGTTCCCGGAGGTCACCCGCCCCCCGCGCGCCAAAAGCTACAAATCTGCAAATAACTCTAAGGATATTAAAGATATTCAAGATATTATTTTTCGTAAACCTTTCGGGGATATGCCTAATAATATTCCAAATTTTCACGGCGATTGGAAGTATGGTTTTTGAATCCATAGAGGACACACACACACACACACAGACAGACATTCAATTTTATATATATAGATTATAAGACCAAATCCAAATAAATAAATAGTGTGTGATGTTTTGGTAACAGCATTGAAACAGAAAGGTTGCACACTATTTATTTATTTATTTATTTTAGATTTGGTCTTATTACCTTGTGTTTCTTCAACTTGAATTGAACAAAATCCAATTATGGTGTATTCTATATAGTTCTGCCTATATTGGTCTGTCAGAGTTCTGACTCAGAGTTGCTGGGTGTCTAGAATGTGGGCCATGTGTCCACTCCCTTCTTGACGACACAGACGCCCTCGAAGCCTTCCTGCGGCCCACACTGGATGAGATGTCTGTCATCTCTGCCAGCTACCTGGCCAATCAGAAGCTTCAACAAGTCAACCAAACTGCTGATAAATTCAGGGTGTGTATAGTTACTAACTCTATTTTGATTTTCAAATTTTACCGATTCTATTGCTTTCTATTGCTGGAGATATCTGTTTTGCTTTTCATTGGAAAATGGGTGCCATATCCATGTTAGTCATCTTGGAAATGGACCAGAATTTGGTCGAATATTCCAAGGGTGTCATGGCGGGTACCACAGGGAGGTGTGGTCGTACTTCTCCCCCCCCCCCCCTCCAGAACCAACAGGACATGTAACAATTGTCCTGGTGTGGAACTAACACCTACCTACATATTCTCATGTCAAGCAATGGCCTTGCAGAAAATTGACCCAGAACAGCAGCACACCCAAGATAGAGAATAGGCCGTGATAGAGATGTACTGAGACTTCTGAGGCTCTTCATTGGACCCAACATTAACATTCACAAGCAGCTTTACACACCCGAGATATAAAAATATGCTGTGATAGAGATGTACTGAAACATCTGAGGCTCCTCATTGGACACAACAACAACCAATGCTATTTCATCTCTCACTCTCCCAAATAGGAGCTTGGCCAGGTTACATCCAGATCTGATAGACTTCTCCTGTCTTACTTATTGTCCTTTGTTGATACAGAACTCTTAGAGCAGCAATGTTGATCTTTCTCTAGTCAACAACAACAACAACAAAAGCCTTTATTAAGGGCATTCCGCCCCATATAGGATTCGCCGTATTTACACGTCAACAAGAGGAGAGGGAAGAGGAAACATTTACAACAAAATAAAGTTTGTCTCACATTCAGTTACCTATTTACAGATAGGGGGGTCATCCTCCAGTATCCTTTGCCCTGCATTCTTTCTCTGTGCAGAAGTATCTAACAATCAGTAATTCATCATCCAGAGCTGAAGAGAGAAGTTGACATATGCGATGGTATCTAAATTGACCAAAGTTAGGGCTTGGGAAAATTTCAGTACGTTTTTCTGCATCTTTCTCTAGTCAATAACACCAAATACCTTGGCAAAGCAATTTTATCTTTACCTCTACTTCAGGTAGAATTGAAGATGTTTTCCTATACAACATAAAGTTGTGGGAGGATGATGTAACAAAAGAGGCACCTCTCCCTTTAAATATACATCAGAACACAATGCACTTGTTTATCACCTTAGTAAACACGCTTTACTGGTGATGGTAAAGAATGATATGATGCACTAGCGCGCCATCTGTTATCAAAATTCTAAACTATTTTAAAGGCGTAAGATTCTTTTTGAAATTAAACAATTTCTACTGCCCTTACTGCAATGGAAAAATTAAAGGGAGGGCCTGGCTCATCAGTGGTGAACCCTCCCAGTGGTTTCGCCAGTTTAATCTACCATACCGCTGTTATATTGCATTTTTGGAACCTCCTTTTATAGTGATACTGTTGGTAGACTCTTGGAATGGGTATTTTTAGAAGAACTATTTACATAAGTAAAAATTTTTCCATTGCAGTAAGGGGAGTAGAAATTGTTTAATTTCAAAAAGAATCTTACGCCTTTAAAATAGTTTCAAATTTTGATAAAGAATGATCCTCAACACCAGTTTTTACAGGTTAGCTTTTGTTTGAATTTCCTAAATAGGTGTTGTGGCTTATTTTTTTATCATTACTAGTAACGTTTTTTTACTAAGAATATAAAAAAAGTGCATCGTTCTGATCATAATTAAAGGAAGAGATGCTTCTTTTGGTACATATTTTTCTATATATTTCTTCTTAAGCTTGTGGGATGGTTGTTTTGTGATGTGTTGGTGTGGCTTGTGGAAAGGCCACTGATAAAATTATAATTAAAATTAATTTATTTAAAACCAGAAATATATAAAGAGAAAAGAAGCAACGGCCGTTGGAGCAAGCCTTTTTGTTTACCGCGCCACACGCATGCGTAGTCAGGTTGACTATATAAGGATTAAATCCTCTCTCTTATTTTTCTTCCCTCCCTAGAATCATAATGTAACAAGACCAAATCCATATTAATGAAATGTTTGTGATGTTTAGGTAACAGCATTGTTACCATCATCAGACCAAAGTACTGAATTGTACAGAACAAGTCCATTAATTTGGTCCTGTTAACCTTATGATTCAAATCTACAATCGTATCTTATGAGTTTGACAAATGTGTTTGTTCATTCAGCCCCTGCTGATACTGTTGGACCACACAGACGGTGGTCTGGACATCTCCGGCCAAATTCTGGAAGTGGCACAGTTGAAAGAAGAAGCTGAGAAGCTCGGCTCTGATGTAAGTCTCCTTGCTTGGATTTCTTATATCACAACACTTAGTTAACTGTTTGAGTCAAAAGGTGGTCCATTGAATAGGTTTATACAGTAGAACCTCCCTGTAAAGGACAACACCTAATTACAGAGCCAAAGTGTCCTTTAGGGAGAGGTTTCCACTTACTGGATAATTGATAAATAGTAAAAATGGTAATTTTGCAAATGAAAACTGTCCTTTGTAGAGAGGTGTCCTCTCATGAAGGTTCTACTGTAAATGAACCACACAAGTGTTTAGAGTATCCACAATATGTTTCCAAAACTACCCAACAAAAATTGTAGAGAATTTTTGATAATAATAAAGCATCATATAAATTCACAAGGTAAAACAATCTCAAAAATAGGTAAATTATTTGTGACATATTAGTAACAGCATTGTTACCATCATCAGTACAGTAGAACAACCTCTCTATAAAGGGCAACACCCAATTTTAGAACTCAAGTGTCCTTTAGGGAGAGATGTCCTCTTACCAGAGAGTTGCTGGATAGTAAATATAGTCATTTTAGTGATGAAAAATGTTCTCTGGGTGGACACTTCTCAGTTTGCCAAAGCTGGTGTTATGGCTTTGTCACCAAACCTGCTAAGTTTGGCATCTAGTTTTGACAGGAGAGAGAACCTTTACTTTTCTATATCATATATGTATATGTGGCAATATCGTTGCGGGGTTTCTTGTTGTTGGATGCGAATGGTGAGATTTGGTTGAAGCGCAGTCGTTTGAGTGGAAGTTGCAGCATACAGTTAGGAATAATCAGGACACGTGATTGAGTTGGAAAATAAGAGGCAACTGTGTTGGAGGGAAGAAAGCTTGAGAAGAGTTGAGCGATTTGACTTATTAATTAGTTGATCACATGGCGATGATGAAATGAGCGGAGAGAGATATCTCTAGAGTAGATGTTACCTTGTTGGAAGCGAAGGAGCACTGTCCGAACTCGGCGAGAGCCAGTGAACCCTATAGGTGTTGTTCCTATGAGAGCTCAAGCGTAACTACCCATTCTTACTTTCCGATTTAACACCAAGCCTCAGTTTCTCTCTGATTGGTCGAGAGATGTCACATGATCCTTTCCTATTGGTTGACCTACTTGAGGTGTTGTCTTTTGATTGGTCGAGAGATGTCACATGCTCTTTTCCTATTGGTTGACCTACTTAAGGTGCTGTCTTCTGATTGGCCCGCGGTTTCCTTTGGTATTAGTTACGCCCGGCTTGGGTCAGGAAGTCTCGTGTTTGTTTGACCTTATTTACTTCCGCGGCTATCAAAATACATCCTGCTTTGTCAGGAAGTATTGAATGTTAGCTTTAACATTTATAACTTCTGGTCATTAGATACGTCCTGTTTTTCCAGGAAGTGTCGGTTTAAACTTAGCTCGCAGGGACCTGGGGTCAGAAGGTTAACTGCGACGTCTTCCTATGTCTTTTGTTACTTTCTTTCCTCCAGTTACCTTATTCTTTTATTAAATCTTTGAAAATCATACATGGTACATACATAGTGGGTCGGGGTTGCATTTAATTATATACAAATTATGACAGATGCGCCCCCTACATGTGAAGAATTCAAGAAGGGGTTAGCCTGAGAGAATTCTGTAAAGTGAAAAATAATTTTGTGGGAAAATTAGTTGTGGGTATTGAGGGGCTATATACAAGCATTGCTGGTGACATAATAAGTAAAATAGCATGGTGTTGATGATATAGGTTGAGTATAATTAATAGAAATCAAAAAATTTTTTAATTGTAAGAAATCAATGAATGTTATGGTACATAGTGGGCAAAAAAAAAGAAAATGCGCCTAAACGAATTCTACTCGAGTTAAGAAATGCATTCGAGGGGGTTCTATTAAGGCTTTTGAAATCAAAATAAAATAATATAAAATAGTTGAATGAAATCAAAATTGAATGTGTTTGGTTGAAAAAGAAAAATTGTTTTGTTGCATGGTAATAAGGGAAAATGCCTAGTTACCTTTTTGCTCGAATTTCGGAAAGGAATTCGAGGGAATTTCATAAGGTCTTTTGAAATCAAAATAAAATAAAATAAAAGGTTTTTGAGCGAAATCAAAGTTGAGTGCTTGGTTGAATGGTGAGAGAAAAAAAAAAAAGGAAAAATGCCTAATTACTTTTTTGCTTGAATTTTGGAAAGGAATTCGAGGAAATTTCATAAGGTCTTTTGAGAAATCAAAGTAAAATAAAATAAAAGGTTTTTGAGCGAAATCAAAGTTGAGTGCTTGGTTGAATGGTGAAAAAAAAAAGGAAAATGTCTAATTACTTTTTTGCTTGAATTTTGGAAAGGAATTCGAGGAAATTTCATAAGGTCTTTTGAGAAATAAAAATAAAAATAAGAGTTGAACGAAATCAAAGTTGAGTGCTTGGAAAAAAGAAAAATGAAAAATAAAAAGGTTTCAACAACAAAGTGTGATTTAATGTTTTTAGTTTAATCGAAAATCAATGATTTTTCGTTGATAATTGAATTGTGGCAATATAAGTCAAGTGGTAAATAGAATGATAATTGATAAATGAAAATGATAATATAAACTAATTGGTAAATAAAATGATAGTTAATGATTAAAAGTGGTAATAAGTTGAATAAATTGATAAATTGATTAAATATTTAAATTTTAATTGAGAGAAAATAATGAAAATGATTGATATGAAAAATAAGGTGTATTGGTTGGAACCCTTTGGTATCTTCATGCCCTGATCTACATGTATTGGTTGCTCCATTTTGCCCTATAAATGTTTTACTTGCTCAATTATGCCCTATAAATTTTTTGTCTCATCTGTAGTGACACTTAGGTGAAAAACGTGATTCTAGCCCTCAAGTGCGTTTATGCTGTGTGTACAGGAGACATGGAAATCTATATAACCTTTATGTGTAATTTTTTGTCTTTGTGTGTGTGTTGTGAAAAATGTTAGAAGTCGGTTGTGTAAGAGATGTGTGAGCTAGTTCTAGGTGTTGTTTCGTGGATGTGTAATTGGGTGGTAAAAATCGATATGTAGACTCGAACTGGAATCAAAACCGGTGGCATAGTGAGGTTCCCAGTCGACCTCAATAGGGGATCTTCTCATTGTAATTAGAGATACGGAAGTGGGGTGTGTCGGGCAAACGAGAGGGAGGGAAATTGGAGATCGGACGAAGGCGCTCCGCTTTGTTTACAGAGGCCGAATTTAACCGCCGCGGACTATACTTCCTGTCGTGGTGTTTCAAATCCTCATTTCCTGCCGTAAATTTATTTTGGGGTGTGGCTCGGGGCTTGTTTTTGGAGCGTGGTTTCTCCGACATTGTTTGGTCATCTTTTCAGTTACTGTTATCTCTTCGGAGTTTATTTAGATTTTCTGCGAAGATGGTTCCTAAAATTATGAGAAGTTTTATAAATGTTTGTCCTAGATTAAAAACTACCTCTTGTAGTTCGAAGATTTTCTGCGCGGGCATGGCATATATAAACAAGTAATTAATGAATAAAATTGGGATACAGTTGTACGGTAGAACTAATAAACAAAGGATAAAAATCAGATGAAAGATAGGATATTGCCCCATGTTCGTCCACATTTTTGTAACTGGGGACTCTGAAATATATGCTTGAACCTTATTAATTGTAAAATTTGAATGATTGGTAGGTTCGCAGTTCTCTTGTTTGATATCTTTAGGGAGTGGTGTGATATGATTGAGCTGATTGTCAGGTTTACAGTTCTCCTGTTTGATCGTCAATGGTTTTATTAGAGATATGTCGGCGGTAATTGGTTTAGGTTGAGATGTGTGATCGTTTCTCTGATGTGAATGTGGTAATTTTGGCATTGTTTGTGTTGTGTGTACGTTGTGCTTTATGTACGAATTTTGTTTTGCTTTGGTGCCTGTGTCGGTATTTTTACGTGAAGGTTGGTTGTATTCATCGATTCTTCTAGCGAATCGGCAGGTGGGGCAGGTTTTTACCTGTTTTGCGATGTCTTGTGTCATGTTCTGCCAATAATATTGTGACGAGATGAGTCTCGTCATCTTGGAGATGTTTGGGTGGTGGTGTTGAGTGTGTACGGATTTAAGAAGTCTGGTTGTAAGTGAACTTGGGACTATAGTTTTAAGTACTCCTTTTTGGGAGACGGTGCGCAGTTTATTGTGATCCATAGTCACGCGAGATTTTCCTGGTGGAGAAGACTGTTGGCTCTGTATGAGTGGCGCATCTAGAAAGCCCCAAAATGGGATACGAGTTCCAACGCCCGTTTCATATTGTTGTACTCCATTTATGCTACGGACCTCATATTCGTATCTTGACAATCTTAACCTCCATCGAAACAATCTGCCTGAAGGCGCTTTGATCTCTTTCAACCACTGCAATGCGGGATGGTCAGAAAATATTGTAAACTTTCTGTCCATTAGATAGGTGCGGAAATTATCCACACTTTCCACAATGGCTAGGCATTGTAGTTCCAAGTCTGAATAATTTCGCTCGTGACTACGTAGAGATCGGCTGAAATGTTGAACGGTGTATGTCTTCCCATCAGGGTAGACTTGTTTAAGAACGCCTGTAATGCTGAATGTTGAGGTGTTACAGTACACCTGGCATGGCAGACCTTCCTGGTAAAGGTGTAATGTGGGGTGTGTGGTAAGGTTTTCTTTCAGGTTAGTGAACGCTTTCTGGCATTCGTCATCCCAGACCCACACGACATCCTTTTTTAGAAGGTTGACAAGTGGTGTCCGCAAGCGGGCGTGGTCCGGAATGAACTCTTTAAAGACGTTCACAGCTTTTAGGAAAGATCGTAATGTTTTTCGATTGTGTGGTTGTTTGGTGGCGTGAATTTTTTCTATGTTTTGTGTAGACGGGATGATGGTATTATTCTTAACGGTTGTGCATGCGCTTGTTTGTTGTTGTTGTCTTTTGGCGTGCGTGTTGCGTTTGTTGTGCGGGTTGTGCGTGTTTGTCGCGTGGTGACGTATGGGTGCGTGTATGTTGTGAGGTACATTTGCGTAATTATGGTGTGGCGAAGTGTGGTCATGTGTGAATTTTGTGTGGTAAGTGGGTGAGCTGTGTCGGTGTACGGACACTTGTTTGGGCATTATTGGAGTTGTAGATTGAAGTCGTGGTGGCTTTATATGTGGTGGGCATAAAGTATTGGCAATTGGGTTGAGTGAAAAGTTGTGTGGTGTGAGATTAGAATGGTGGCATGTAAATATTTGGGGTTTGGGCAATGAATGCAGGTAAGGGTTTCCATGTGTGAAAGCTTTGGGTGCTGTGCGAGTCCTTTGGGACAGGTTTTGGTCTAGCCCGTGCTTGCATTCATTTGGTACATGTTTAGATACATTGTTAAAGGGATAGGTAGGATTAGATAAGAGTTCAAAGTCAATTCTTGACGCCATAGGGGTGTTGCCTACCTTAGTTTCGAAAGGGCTGCTCGGCTGGGACGTCTTGGCTTGAGTTGGTTGGCTTGGGGCTCGGGACTGCTCGATGTCGGCATTCGCTGTGCCAGTGTCTCGCGCCGCAGAACTTGCAGTTGGACGGCGGAAGAGGTGCATTCCATGCACCTGGGCGTCGGGGTGTGCCGTGGTACGGACCCGACATTGTGGGTGGTTGATCTTCTCTGGATCGCGTTGCCGGTACACTGGGCCCGTGGATCCGCTGTACCAGTCGGAACCACTCTCCTAGGTTCTCGGGAGGCACTACGCGGACTAGGCGCTGGTCGTTGAATGGCAGTCCTTCTGTCAGCGTCTCGAGGATCACCTCTTGTGGAAGTCCTAGTTGCAATCCCATGGCGGTTTTTTCCCGATAGTAGGTCTCTAAGTTGGCTTGTCCAGTGAGTTTCATGGCAAAATATTTCGCAAAGGACGCTTCGCTTGACTCAGGGTAGAGATCTAGGAGGATTTGTCTCACCTGGAAATAACTCCGGTCGGTCAGCCGAAGTTTCCTGAAGAGCTCCAGGGGTTGTCGCACCAGGTAGTTTGGCAGGCGCAATAATTTTTCTTGTTCTCCCATGGATGCGTCTTCCATTTTTCGGTCGAACGTCTGGAAAAACTGTGTCGCGCTGTATGCGCCGTCGAAAGGTGGGATCGCCGACTCCGCTCCATCAGAAATTTTTACTCACGTCAGGAATGTTGACAGTTGGTTGATGGCGTCCGCTAGGGGCGCAGTTGTCTCTCGGCCGGTCACCTCCTGTCTTTCTCTTGCCGATTCGCTCTCACTTACTTCTTGCCTTCTTTCCATTGTTTCCGTTGGACCGTCTGACTTCACGCCTGTGGGATCCTGATTTAATTCCATCTCACTATCCTGTCGACTTAACCGTTCTGTGGCAATATCGTTGCGGGGTTTCTTGTTGTTGGATGCGAATGGTGAGATTTGGTTGAAGCGCAGTCGTTTGAGTGGAAGTTGCAGCATACAGTTAGGAATAATCAGGACACGTGATTGAGTTGGAAAATAAGAGGCAACTGTGTTGGAGGGAAGAAAGCTTGAGAAGAGTTGAGCGATTTGACTTATTAATTAGTTGATCACATGGCGATGATGAAATGAGCGGAGAGAGATATCTCTAGAGTAGATGTTACCTTGTTGGAAGCGAAGGAGCACTGTCCGAACTCGGCGAGAGCCAGTGAACCCTATAGGTGTTGTTCCTATGAGAGCTCAAGCGTAACTACCCATTCTTACTTTCCGATTTAACACCAAGCCTCAGTTTCTCTCTGATTGGTCGAGAGATGTCACATGATCCTTTCCTATTGGTTGACCTACTTGAGGTGTTGTCTTTTGATTGGTCGAGAGATGTCACATGCTCTTTTCCTATTGGTTGACCTACTTAAGGTGCTGTCTTCTGATTGGCCCGCGGTTTCCTTTGGTATTAGTTACGCCCGGCTTGGGTCAGGAAGTCTCGTGTTTGTTTGACCTTATTTACTTCCGCGGCTATCAAAATACATCCTGCTTTGTCAGGAAGTATTGAATGTTAGCTTTAACATTTATAACTTCTGGTCATTAGATACGTCCTGTTTTTCCAGGAAGTGTCGGTTTAAACTTAGCTCGCAGGGACCTGGGGTCAGAAGGTTAACTGCGACGTCTTCCTATGTCTTTTGTTACTTTCTTTCCTCCAGTTACCTTATTCTTTTATTAAATCTTTGAAAATCATACATGGTACATACATAGTGGGTCGGGGTTGCATTTAATTATATACAAATTATGACATATATACTGTTGAACCTGTCTATAGCGCCCCCTCTAAATAGCACCTCCCTCTCTATAGCGCCCAATTTTAAATACGTACTACGATGTGATTTACATTAAAAGTGACGTGTTTATAGCACCTTCCTCTCTATAGCACCCTATTTTGGTGAGTCCCAAGAGGGCTCTTTAGACAGGTTTAACTTTATATATAGACAATGACAATTAACATAATTTTATTGACATCTTGTCAATATATGTAAAAGTATAAAGTCTGTACTGAATAAAATATTAAATATTTATATAAATACCATATCCTATGGTATCCCATGATGGCAATATAAAATACACCTCTACACTAGTTGCATATATAGCTGTAAGACCAATATGCATATATGTGTGATGCAACTCGATGCCCAAGAACTGACCTGTCTGTCCACTGACACAGGGAGAGGCCGTGGTGCTCCGGGCTGAGACAGAGGCTGCCAATGCCGACACCTGCAGGCAGGACGCCATCTTGGTTACCCAGATAATTCATAACACCACTATTACCACCAGAAGTAAGTTCTTTTATTTACATATGTAACATACTAGATTTACAAAATGACTACAATTAGTGAAATACTCATTCTGTTGTTGTTGTTGTTTATTATTCCCTTCTGCAAAGATTGCACAAATTTCATGAGTTCATGCTCCTTAAGCTCATGGAATTGGGTTGTAGGGTGCAGCTTTCACTGATCACATGGCACACTTTGGTGTAAGTCTGACTTTGCCTCAATTTGAGGCCATTCCTAACATGGAAGCCTTTGCTGCAGACTCTAACATGAGTACAGACACAGCTCCTCTGTATCCCTGGAGAGGAACCCTTGCTGAGGTCTAGCAACTGGGTCTATTGAACTCTGTATTTTTAAATAGGTCTTTCTCCACTTTCTAACAATGTTGCTGTTGGTCCACCACTGCTTATTCGTCTTATACTCATTCTTATAGCCCTCATTCCCATATGGGATTTTTTTTATCACTTTTGAAGTCTGGCCATTCTTAAACCTACTCCTTTCTTATGATCTACTTTAGACATATAATGGGAGCAAATGGGTCAGAAAAGATGTTGGATGTTGTGAAAAATTGAAGGAAGAGAGGAAGACATACAATAAGCTGGCTAGAAGGGGTCAAGAAAGCTACCAGAAGGTCACTAGATCAGCTACAAGTGATGGTCACTAACAGATCAAATTGGAGATATTTGTCTATAGTGTCACCAAAAGTCAACTTGATGGATACTAACATCAACACCTAATTCTATCCCAGTTTTAGATAGAGGAATCTGATTTCATTGAGTGGCAATGGTGACATTTCATTTAACAATCTGTTTCAATGTTTTAAAAATTATTTTTCTTGTTTATAATATAGTTAACTATTTTTGCAGTTTAACCATTTCCCCCCTAAAATAATTATGTTTTAATATACATGTAATTGGACATTTTTTTCGGATAATAAATATACACTCATGGACAAAACTTAAGGAAGTTGAAAGTCTTTGATGTCAACAGTCGTCTATTTTTGAAGGAGACATAGGCAATTTTGTTCACACATGGTTATCTCATGTGTCTTCACTAAAGGCCACTGTAATATCTTTCAAAATTATTATCTGAATCCCGATATACATGTTAAAAGGTACATCTTTCTTTAGTTTTGTCAATGAGTGTATATTTCAGTTTACAAAGTGTCTTTAACAAACAATTTTTATTGAAGGGTAGACCCAGGTATTTGTCTCTCTTCTTTCTTATCTCCATTCAATCATATTAGGGTATCAAGTTGTGTTCCTTGATGGGTGAAGTAGAATGCGTATTTGTTAAGGCCCAGTATATGGACTAACCTATGGTGTGTGTCCACAGAAATCCTGGAGGAGTTGAAGGAACTGGCTGAAGGCTTCGGCTCTACTCTGGGCCCCAACATTGAGAGACTCCTGGAGACTGCCAAGTCCTACTTGGATGAAATTGAGGCACAAGACTTCAGTACTGACCAAGAGAACGCTGAAAAAATAAAGATGGAAGCTGAAGATTGTGAGTTCCTCTCTTTGTCTGCCTTCTTTAGATGACAGTAGTGAAGATGCCTTCATTTTAATGGTGGTATAAATCTCTGTTTTTTGACAACCACACAACTTAGGATTGAATCTTCCATTGGGTATTTTTTTTCTAATAATAAATAATTGCTTCAATGGCCTAAAATTATTGTAAAGGTCACCTGCAAGGGAACTATGGCATACTTATAAGTGTAAAGGTCAAACTGCTCTTTCTAGATGTGTAGACATGTAGATTAATTACAGTAAAGGCAGTTACCAACTTCTAATCTTCATGATTATCATGGCCTGTTTCACATGTATTAGGGATAATAAATATATATATATGTAGTATAAAAATAAAAATCTCCCCCCTTCTATATGTAAATTGTAAAGCATTAATAAAGCCAACCTACAGGCAAACCAGACAGCGGGTAAAGTCCGGCAACTTGACATACCAGCAAAATTCCAAGGAGCGACCACTTGGGGCCTGTTAGTTAACACCCTAGAACTTTTTAGTAAAGTTGGGGATTTGGTGCGACACGAGAGGCTGTACCAGTCCTGTCCCTCTCTGGTTGGCTAGGTCCCTCATCTAACTTGTGATGTGTTTATTTCCCTCCTTCTTTCTTATCTCACTCAATCATATTAGAGTATTGAGACTGTGAATCTTGAGACTTTTGATGGTTTTTGCTGGGAATGAGTAGAGTACATCAATGGATGAACCAATACAGTCAATGATGTGGTTTGGGATTGCAGGTTGACACTTAGTACATAGTGGGGAAACCTTGCACCCATTCTTGAAAGTCATTGTCCATAGATGACCAGACTTAAGTCTGGAAATCAAAGACTGTTGTTCTCTTGGGAGGACAGAATTGGTGCTGGTCTCTCCTTCGCTGTACCAGTCATGTGCAGAAGTAGATTCCCATTCTTGCTGGCATTGGATTTTGATGGTATGGAGGAGGTCTCTTTCTCCTAGTTGGGTGGTAGATTTTCTAGCTTCAGGGTGACCAAGAGCCCAGACTTTGCCAGAGAGTCTACTATCTAATTTCCTGGAATTCCAACATGAGCTGGAAGCAACTGTACTGTGACAGAGCTGTTGGTTGGGAGTCGGTTTACAGATTAAATTTCCCACCTTTTATACCACATATATTATCAAATGTATATTACCTTACGAAAGTAAAAGATAAAATATTGGCTGTAATTAGGTAAAATTGCTACAGTTAAACCTGTCTATAGTGCCCCCTCTTGTGACTCACCAAAATATGGAGCTATAGAGAGGGGGTGCTATAGACAGGTCACTTTTAATGGTAAAATATTTACATTTTAATGTTTAAAATCGGGCGCTATAGAGAGGAATGCACTATTTAGAGGGGGCACTATAGACAGGTTTAACTGTATATAAGGAATCTTTTTCCATATTCACTCGGCCAGTGTAGCCTGCCATTCCTTGTTGAGCCATAGTGTGTATGTGTACAGTGCTGGAGTCCCTGCTAGAGTTCCAGAAGCCACTGATCATGAACCAAGATTTCCTGAAGAAACTGACAGAGCGGAATCTACTGGACCTTCTCCATGAGCTCAATGAATACAACAAGGAGGCTTATGAGAGTGCCGTGGAGGCCCAGAAAATTAACCTTCGACTTCAGGGTAGCTCTTTGAAGGTAACACTCACCTCTTGTCAGCAATACTGTGTCGCGCCATCTATATATAATAAATGAAAGCACAAATGTTCCCTTTACACATAAAATAAACTTCTAAGATTTCAAAGATACCCTCGGCAAAGTTGACTTCTACAGGGTGCGTCCCCAGGTGGTGAATAGGGAAACGACCTTCAGATATGAATGCCAGCTGCGAAACAAGCAGAATAACTGATGAATAAGCAGTACCGGACCAACAGCAGCATTGTTAAAAGAGGAGAAAAACCTCTTGAAAATCTTGAATTCAACTGACCCTGTTGATAGACCTCAGCAAGGGTCCCTCTCCAGGGATACGGAGGAGTTGCATCTGTACTCATGTAGAGTCAGCAACAAAGGCTTCTTATTCTTTGTTTAGGAACGGCCTCAAATTACAGGCAAGGTCAGACTTTCAATGTGCCTGGTTCATGGGGCCATGATCAACGAAAGCTGCAACCCTATACCCCATTCCATGAGATTGACTCGTGAAATTTATGTAATCTTTACACAAGGGGATAAGAAGCAACAACAAGATCCAACCTTTCAGTGTAGCATATATAAGCATGATTGTCCAATACAATATTAAAGCTCTAAAAAGAGGTCTGGTAGATTAAATTGGTGAAACTGCTGGGAGGGTTCACCACTGCTGAAACAAGCCCTCCCGAATTTTTCATCACAATAAAGACAGTAGATGTTTGTTTTATGTGTAATGGAAACATTGTGCTTTAATGCCTTCATTTTCTATCAAATCTTATTAGAAATCGAATAAATAGAACTAGATCAGGATGGTAAAGAAATAAATATTTCCTAGTTATTATCGATGGCTTGCACCATCCATTAGAATCTTCTTTCTTATCTCCACTCAATCATATTAGGGTATCAAGATTTAGAACTTGAGACTTTTGATGGTGTGGGTGAAGTAGAATGCATTTGCCTTTGTCATTAAGACTGGAAGGACTACTCAGTGGAAGGCCAACTTATCTCCAAAAGAAATGTCGGTCTCTGACATCAGGAACAGACACCATGTACAGTGCTCTTATGGTGTACAGACGCTGCTCATCCTGTATCCCAGGCTACTATCAGCCAGCCGGGACAGCTGAACCCAGGTTTTTTAGTGAGCTTGATACTGCTTCCCCTCCTCCTTTTTCATCCGGGCTTGGGACCAGCAAAGGCAGAGCTATCCATCAGAATAAATATTGTCATTTTAAATATTTCCACAATGTTGACTTCTTTCTTTCAAAGTGGTTGGATAGAACATTTCTCTCTCTCAAGCAGCGCAGATGCACGTGCATGCACACCGCCAGCCTTGGCATATTATTTTTGTTTATGCTTATTTCATTTTTTGTCAGTTTTTTTTTTGTTCATTCTCTTAGATATTATATATAATCCCCTATTTCCAGTTGTATTAACCAATGGCCAATCTAATGTGACATACCTTGTGTGCAGAACATCAACAAGGATATCACCCACTTTGCTGATATCATCAGGGACAACCTACGAGATGCCAACAACAATGTAACTGAGGCTGAGAAACTACTGGCTGACGCACACTCTGCTCTACAGGTAAAACTCCATGTGTGTCTGCGTAGATATTTTGTGAGAAAGATATTGTTATGCTGATACTGTACCGGGTTGGTTCTGGAGACACGCAGGATCACTAAGGATCTCTGTTTTACTCCTTTTTATTTACCGTAGGCATTGCTGGCAAACAAAGAATGTAAACAGTGAGCAGCTGCTGTACTCAACGGTGACACCAAACATACTCAATATACACTGCGTGACATTGAAAATGGAACACCAAGAAATAGTGGCCAGAAAATTATGCAAATTTCAGGGTAGACGCGCCTAACCGAGTTATGCAAATGATGTAAAATGCGCAGCTCTCGTGCGCACATGGCTTAAGATATAAGGGAAGGAACTTGCAGAAAGGACAGTATTCGTGTCGTTATTTCTTCAAGGAAAATCATTGTAGAAATTTTGTTCTTGTGTCAAAAGACACGTGTAATAACAGAGAATGCCAGGTCATCGTAAACGGAGGCAGTTCAAGCAGACAGACGCTTTTACAAGGAGCATGGTGATCGGACTGAAAAGGGCAGGTTGGTCCATACGTCAAATCGCAGCTGATACACACCTTGGTGCGTCCACGGTGCACCGACTGTGGAGAAGATGGTTGGAACAAGGAAATGTGGCAATTTATAGGAATGTCGGCGCAACCAGAGTGACGTCAGCATGTGTGGATCGGCGTATCCTTCGACAAGCAGTGGCGGCCCCACAAGCCACTTGTACCGCCATCCTGCAACATGTGCAAGACACCCTAGATCATTCCATCTCGACCAGAACCATTTCCCGTCGATTGGTTGCTAATGGCTTGCACTCATGCCGTCCGCTAAGAAGACTGCCATTGACCCCACCGAATAGGCGCCAACGTTTGGAATGGTGCCGGATAGATCGACGTGGATGACGGAATGGCACAGGGTCGTGTTCTCAGATGAGTCGCGTTTCTGCTTGTCCAGTGATAGTCGCCGTGTACGCGTGTGGCGTCGACGTGGAGAAAGGTCCAATCTGGCAGCAATTGTGGAACGCCCCACCGTGCGACAACGTGGAATCATGGTTTGGGGCGCAATCGCGTATGATTCCAGGTCACCTTTACTTCGTATTCAGGGCACTATGACGGCCCAACGATACGTTGATGATGTGCTGCGACCGGTGACACTCCCCTACCTTCAGGGGGTACCCAATGCCCTTTATCAGCAGGATAACGCCCGACTGCACACTGCTGGCATTAGCCAACAAGCTCTGCAAGATGTACAGATGCTTCCCTGGCCACCGTACTCTCCTGATCTCTCACCAATCGAGCACGTCTGGGACATCATTGGACGCCGTTTGCATGCCTTGCCACAGCCGTGTTCAGAAGACGAACTGTGGCAAATGGTTGAGAGGGAATGGAGAGCCATCCCTCAGGACGCCACCCGTACTCTGATTGACTCTCTACCTAGACGTGTTGCTGCGTGCATCGCCGTCCGCGATGGTCCTACTTGCTACTAAGCCGACGCCGTTCTCGCTCTGTATTATGACTCATTTTGAAATAAAGATCACTTATTGTTCGTCCCTGTCTCTCTCTGTCTGCCGAGTTTCATCACTTTCTGGCCACTATTTCTTGGTGTTCCATTTTCAATGTCACGCAGTGTAAATGTCCTATATTTACATAAATTTATCTTTAAAATACTATATCATCTCTCCATTATACCTTGTTTATATGTTTTATTTAGCTGAAGAAGGGCTTTTTTTTTTAGGGGGGTCGGTGGAAGGCCGGTTAAACCGTTCGGTTTTCGACCACTACGACCCGGGTTCGATTCCCTCATTGGACACTTTTTTCTCTTAAAAAAAAAATGCTCCAATGGCCCCTGATTCTTGCAAAAGTCCAACCCCACCAGCGAGTGCAAGTAACCAAACAGGGCTCTGGCACATTTTTAAGTGCAAAGTTGAACTGCTTTTCACATGTGTAGACATGTGGTGTGCTTACAGTAAAAGCAGTCGCCAACTGCCCACCATGATTATCATGGCTTTGAGATAAGAAAGAAGAAGAAGAGGGCTTGCCCGAAAGCTTCCTATTTTTTTTGCTTATCCCTAGTACATTTGGTACAGGCCATGATAAAATCATGGTGGGTAGAAAAGGGTGACTGCTTTTTACTGTAAGCGCACCACATGTCTACACAGGTGAAAAGCAGTTTGACTTTGCACTTAAAAATGTGCCAGAGCCCTGTTTGGTTACTTGCACTCGCTGGTGGGGTTGGACTTTTGCAAGAATCGAGGGCCATTGGAGCATTTTTATAACACAGCAAATAAAAAAGAGTTTCAGTTTCTTATGCTTTGTTTGAAAATGTGTTTTGAATACCCTCTTATTTGGTTGTAAAGAGAATGATATTCTCTACAATGTATCGATGTTTGCAGAGATTGGACAGTGACAAGCTGAAGCAAGCCAGCTCCAGCCTCGAGGAGAACCTCTACACCACCCGCAAGGATCTAGAGGAACTGAAGGATTTGGTGACTGATGCTAAGGAACATGCTTCTGACCTGATGAACCAAGCCTCCCACTTAGACAGGTAGATATGCCTAAACATTATAAGGCACAATTTGGATTATAGATTATAAACACAAGGTAATATGACCAAATCTAAATAAATAAAATAGTGTGTGACGTTTCTGTAACAGCATTGTTACCATCTTCAGACAAAAGTGCTGACAATGTCTGAAGATGGTAACAACACTGTTACTGAAACATCACACACTATTTATTTATTTGGATTTGGTCTTATTACCTTGGACCTTTACTTTATTATCTGAAAACGAGGTATCCTCTAGCTTGATTGTCTTTTAATGGAAGTTCTACTGTATAAATATATATATTTTTTAATTAGGACACTTCATTCAGGATCTTTTATTTCATTATTGTTTCAACCAAAAACTTTCATCAGGATAGTAGTAAAACAATTGGCATATCTTTAGAAATATCAGTAAAATCTGGCTAAAATGAACCAAGGATATAGCAAAACTTCCATTATAATGCATGATACAGTACAATTTGGATTATAGATTATAAACATATGGTAATAAGACTAAATCCAAATAAATAGTCTGTGACATTTCGGTAACAATGCTGTAACGTTTGGTCTTATTCCCTTTTGATTTTATCTCATGGAATGGGGTGTAGGGGTGCAGCTTTCATTGATCATGGCACCATGATCCAGGCACACTTTGGTGAAAGTCTGACTTTGCCTGTAGTTTGAGGCCGTTCCTAACATGGAAGCAGACTTTGCTGCTGACTCTAACATTAGTACAGACGCAGCTCCTCCTTATCCCTGGAGTGGGACCCTTGCTGAGGTCTATCAACTGGGTCAGTTGAAGTCATGATTTTTAAAGAGGTCTACTCCTCTTCTAACAATGCTGCTGTTGGTCCGCTACTGCTTATTTGTCAGAGTTATTCTGCTTGTTTCGCAGCTGGCCTTCATATCTGAAGGTCATTCTCCTATCCGCCACCTGGGGACGCGCCCTATAGCAGTCAGCTCTGCCTTTTGATTTGATAATGCAGTTAACCATGGCTATAGTGAACCAAAGGCTCAGTCCCATTGAGATTCACTATAAAGGGGTTTTACTGTATTTAGCCTCTTGTAGTAAAGCTGAGAGTGAGTTTACATGATGTTGTGTATGTGCAGTTTACTGTCAGATACAAAGTCCAGCGCGGATGCAGCAGTTAAAGCCGCCACAGCCTATGACAACATTGTGAGTGGAATTGAGGATGCCAGGAGAGCCTCAGATTCTGCTGTGAAGGCCGCCAATGATGCCAACCAGATGGTGAGATGGCCTTCCTTCATCCTGCTGATGTTGGACCTATGAAATAGAGTTTATGCCATGCGAATCTCACTGGTGACTGTGGTGTTTACAGTCCAGCGGGATCACTGATAAAGCCACAGAATCCGACGAAGAAAGCAGAGCTCTCAAGAAATCAGCTATGGATCAATTTGAACTTGTTGAAATGGGTAATTAGTTGAATCATTCTATTGTACAGCTCTTTTTAACACTCAATGGACAAATGTGAAAAGTTTTTGCTTTGCTGTCCGCCACTCATCTATTTTGTTGAAGGAGACGGAGACAATTTTGTTCACACTTGCTTATCTCGTATGTCTTCAATAAAGATCACTTTAATATCTTTCAGAGTTATTGTCTCAATTCCGATATACATGCTAAAAGGTACAACTTCCTTAAGTTTTGTCTATGAGTGTATAATTAGGATTTTCAGAAGACATTTAAATGAGTAAAATCATTATGACAGGTTGGATTTATATACACTCATGAATAAAATTTAAGGAAGTTGTACCTTTTAGCATGCATATCGGGATTCAGATAATAACTTTGAAAGATATTTGATACACAGTGACCATGACACGAGTTAACCAAATGTTAACAAAATTGCCTCTTTCTTCTTCAGAAAAATAGATGACCGACGACATCAAAGACTTTCCACTTAAGTTTAGTCCATGAGTGTAAATGTTCTGTTATGTACATATTAGATAGAGCCATTGCTGAATATGTATAGTAGCATTCATTGATAGGACAGAGTTTTCACACAGAAGGAGTTGTTACAGAGCTGTTCCCTAAGATGACCTCTGCCAAGAACTCTGTGATGAAGGTCCAGAAGTCTGTTGAGGATGATAGGAAGGAGCTGGACATGATAAGAAAGACCTTAGCTGGTCTCGCAGAAATCAGAGGTAAGTAGCAAACATCCCATAATGGTTGATAAAGCACAATTTGGATTCTAGATTGTAATAAAAGAAAATAAGACCTAATCCAAATAATTTATTAGTGTGTGATGTTTCGGCAAGAGCATTGTTGTTGTTGTTTCTTATCCCCTTGTCCCCATGAGTTCATGCTCCTCGAGCTGTTTTATGATGAGCAGCGGCCTCTCCCAAAGATCCTGTTTAGTGCATCTAATGCAAGCATTGTTACCATCATCAAACAAAAGAATAAATGAGAAAAAATATCACACCAATATTTTTCCTTATCTGTTATCTTGTTTAAACACTTGATAACAGTACTATTTAAGAACATGCTGTGATATTTTTTTCTCATTTATTCTTTTGTCTGATAATGGTGACAATGCTGTTGCCGAAACATCACACACTAATAAATTATTTGGATTAGGTCTTATTTTCTTTTATCTCATAATGGTTATAACTTTATTTAGAAAAAATATTGAGAGATTATATTTAAAAAATAACATTTTTATGAGAGAGCTACAAGAAAATAAGACATAATCCAAATAAATTAATAATGTGTGATGTTTCAGTAACAGAGTTGTTACCATCATCAGACAAAATAATTAAAAAAAAAAATTCTCATTTATTCTTTTGTTTGATGATGGTTACAATGCTGTTACCGAAACGTCACTATTAATTTATTTGGATTAGGCTTTATTTTCTTGTAGCTATAATCTATAATTCAAATTGTGCTTTATCATTTTTATGAGATGTACTTATTGATTTGTGTTGTGTTTAAACTTCTTCGTGGGTGGTATTATTGGTTAATATGCCGATATGTAAATAAGAAACCTTTCAGAAACTTTAAAATGATATATACAGAAACATCTCGATGCATTTCTATCTGTCAGTCTAAAGGTACGAAAAGACAATTATAAATAAATACAGTAAAATCACAATTTGGATTATAGATAATAATACACGAAAATAAGACCTAATCCTTTACAGTAAATTTTTTTAATTTTTTTTTTCTTATCCCTAGTACACGGGGTACAGGCCATGATAATCATGGTGGGTAGTTAGCGACTGCTTTTACTGTAAGCGCACCACATGTCAACACATGTGAAAAGCAGTTTGACTTTGCACTTACAAATGTGCCAGAGCCCCGTTTGATTACTTGCACTCGCTGGTGGGGTTGGACTTTTGCAAGAATCGGGGGGCCATTGGAATATTTTTTATTATTATTATTTTTTTAAACTGAAAAAAGTGTCCAATGCGGGAATCGAACCCGGGTCGTAGTGGTCGAAAACCAAACGGTTTAACCAGCCTTCCACTGACCCCCCTATAAAATAAACTCCATTAGAGAACACTCACTCTATTAGACATCTCTCTATAAAGGACAGTTACCATTTGCAAAATTCCAATTTTTACTATTTAGCCTCATCCATTGATGAGCTCTACTCTTCCCCGGCAGACACCGTCAAAAGTCTCAAGCTTTACAAGCTTGATACCTTGTTGTTGTTGTTGTTGTTTCTTATCCCCTTGTGTAAAGATTACACGAATTCCATGAGTTCATGCTCCTCGAGCTGTTTTATGATGAGCAGCGGCCTCTCCCAAAGGTCGTGTTTAGTGCATCTAATGTAAGCCAAAATGTGTTCTGGAGCTGCAGGTGCCAAGCTACATGCTTGATACCTTAGTGTGATTGAGTGGAGATAAGAAAGAAGAAGATGACTATTTAGCAACTCTCTGGTAAGAGGGTACCTCTTCTTAAAGGACATTTTGGCTCCACATTATGTACTGTCCTTTACAAGGAGGTTCTACTGTAATAATAAAAACCATTTTTGAAGAAAAACTTTGTATGCTTCATTTTCAAATCCTTTTATATAGAATGGGCATTACTCTTTCTATTTAGATTTGATTAATATCAAGGGGTTTTATCATTTCTTTGATTGAAACCCTTTTTAAAAAAAAAAAAAGTGAAGATCTTTTTATTTTCAAATGTATTTACATTGCGTTGGAAATTGCAGAAAAAAAAAGTACAAATACTCAAATCTCCAGCAAAAAGTTTATCTTTTAATTTATTAATATTGTGCTTTAGATAGCTTCATTATAATCCATCATGTTTGAAATTGAAAGCTTGCCGAGGCTAATAAATTATAAAATATACTTTTTCAGAGTACTTGTTGTAGTGAACATAATATTTAACATATATTTTTAATACAAGTTCAAGAAAACTTCTCTCTTTTTATTTCACAAGAAATTTATTAAAGATTTAAGGAAAAAAATGCTTATACCATTTGAGCCTCATCATGTCTCTATCCTCAGATTACACTCAACTAACCAAAAAATATATCTACACATAAAGTATGCAAAACTTTTTCTTACAATAATTAAATTTACATATACATTCCATTCATTAACTTTTCTTAAATAATATATTTACATTTAGCAATGTAGTTTATTTTTATTTCAATAATATTTTTTATTTTTTCTAAAAGGTCCATACCGTCTAATAGCACTTTGAGATTGGTATTTATAGCCTTAGTATTGAAATGAATATTTTTACAATGAAATCTAATCTCTCCATTTATAAGATCAAGTGATGGTCTTTTCAATTTTGAATCAGATTTTGGATAATTCCATCTATTTGTAATGTTGAAAGTTGAAAATTTATGATGCACCTGTTCCCAATATATATGGTGCTCCAAAAGTCCACAAGCCTAACTGTCCATTACGCCCAATAGTAAACAATATATTTACATATTTTCTTTTAACTTTAATAAGATTATCATATACAACAGAACTTAATTATGTATTTATACAACTCAAAAACACACCAGGACTATACAATTTACCAAAAAAAATCATACTTTTGTGTTGAGTTCCATTGATGTGTGGGATGACAGAGGAAAATGCCAGGCAGAAAGGTTTGGCGGAAGCTACAGCCCAGTCTGCAGACAGCAAGGTTGAGGCTGCGCGAGATGTGCTGAAAGACATTCTCCAGCAGTTAGACGCCAAGGTGGAGCAAGCAAGTGGCGTGCCCCGCGCAGCAGAGGATGCACGGCAATCCAACCGCGAGTCCTCAACCTACCTGGGCATCATCTACGCCAACCTGAACACCTCGTACCGCATCACTGAGGTAGAGGAGAAGTCCAAACATCTTCGCAACACTGAGAATGAAGTGGCCGCCAAGTTGGCTGAGCTACGCAGGAAAGTGGCTCTCGCTCGTGACAAGGCCAACCAGGTAATTAGGCAATTTGATAGGGAGCAGGATTTATGGCTCCAAATATACTTTTAATATGCTTTCTTAGTGAACCATTTGTTATAAGGAATTGACACTATTTTTGACCGGTACGATTCTTTTTAAAATAAAATAATTTTCTACTGCCCTTACTGCAATGAAAAATTAATGGGAGGGCCTGGCTCATCAGTGGTGAACCCTTCCAGCAGTTTCGCCAGTTTATATACCATACTGTTGTAATATTGCATTTTGCTGTTTTCCTTATATACTGATACTGAAAATGACCTCTTGGAAATGGTATTCTAAATGGACATAAGCTTTAAGGACAGTAGAAATACATATAAATATATGAAAAAACAATAGAAAAAAATAAAAGATAAGTGGGTCAGGTGTTGATATTAAAAATAAAGAATGCATCTCCTGACCACGAGCACATGTGCTTTTTAGATGGCAGAGCGCCATCTAGTGGAGCAAAAATAAAAAACGAGCGCCAACAGCGCGAAACGCGTTCGTGGATGGCTTTTCTTGATTTATCAAGAAATTGGGTTGGCCAAATATCACGGAGCAAGCTAAATAAACGTTTAGTTTATTTTTGCTCCACTAGATGGCGCTCTGCCATCTAAAAAGCACATGTGCTCGTGGTCAGGAGATGCCTTCTTTATTTTTAATATAAATATATATTAGCCTATCTAATTCAGTTTTTCATTTAGTATCTTAGAGAGGCGTATCTGTTTTAACCTCATTTACTATTGACTTCTTTCTATTTTGTCCCTCTACTTGAGTTCATCTCTACTTGCTATACCATGATGTTTGACCCTAAGCATGTGATCTGTGTCCAGATCAAACTATGCACCCACTTCTTTGAGGAGGGCAGCAGTCTCCAGGTGCGCAATCCTGCGCAGCTGAGTAACGCTGCCACCTACACCCATCTCTCCCTCTACTTCAACACCAGCGACCACAACGGCCTGCTGGCTTACGTGGGCAATGAGGAGGGAACTGCCAGCCGCCTCAAGAATGTTAAAACTGTGAGTGTCACACTCTCTACCTAGTACCCATGAGAACCCTTGACATGGTTTCATTATATCCCTTGTGGATCTCATGGAATAGAGTCCACCCTGGGTTGAAGAGGGCCATTATAGCCTGAAACCATGGTCTCTAGGTAGACACTTCTCAGTTTGCTAAAATTAGTGTTGTGGTTTCTTTTGGAGCTAAGTCGGCCTGCCACTGAGTAGTGCTCCCAGTCTTAATGACAAAGACATTCTACTTCACCCAGTCATGATGGTTGTCAAACAGACACCATCAAGGGTCACAACTTGATATCTTGATATGATTGAGTGGAGATAAGAAAGAAGAAGAGTGTTGTGCCTTAGTTACCAAACTGAGGTTTATAGCTTGTGTTGACAGTCAATAGATGGCATCAAGTTTTGATGTTTATTTGATGGAAGAGATGATAACCTTTTCTTTTATAAACCTCTCTACCACACACAGGAGTATATGATAAAAATTTATAAGGATTTGTAATATCACACAAAAAGCTTTTAGGGGGTCGGTGGAAGGCTGGTTAAACCGTTTGGTTTTCGACAACTAGGACTCGGGTTCGATTCCCGCATTGGACACTTTTTTTCTGTTTAAAAGAAAAAAAATGCTCCAATGGCCCCCGATTCTTGCAAAAGTCCAACCCCACCAGCGAGTGCAAGTAACCAAACGGGGCTCTGGCATTAGTAAGTGCAAAGTCGAACTGCTTTTCACATGTGTAGACATGTAGTGCACTTACAGTAAAAGCAGTCACTAACTACCCACCATGATTATCATGGCTTGTACCACGTGTACTAGGGATAAGCAAAAAAAAAAAAGCTTTTAGAAGAAAATATATTGTCATGATAGTGATGACAAGTAGTGATTTAATTATGAGAGACAAAATGTTTATTTATAAACTAGCGGACCCGCCCGGCTTCGCCCGGGTTTTACCCGAGTGAATGTTTGTCTAACGAACATTTGTTAAAACAATTCTCTTTAAACTTATAAAATGTACTCGGCTTCGCCCGGGGTTTTACCCGAGTAAAGGTTTGTCTAGCGAACATTTGTTAAAACAATTATCTAAAAACTTATTAAAAAATAAAAAAGATTTATTTGATAATTTGAAACTCGTAAATTTGAATCTCTCGATAAAGTGAACATTTTTTCCCGGTCCCTGTGTGCCTTGTCATCCTGAATTTTGTCTTTCCTAATTTTCTACATTAGAAAATCATAGTTTTATCTAGTGAACATTTTTTCCCGGTCCCTTGAGAAATACTCGATAAGTTGAATAAAATCAATATTAATTGGTTCCCTCGGTAATTGGAAGTTAAAGGAATAGTATCTTCGCCTTGGAATTGTATCATTATTCTTGTCGCAAATAAATTGCCGTGTCATCCTGAGATAATCTTACTTTTGATCAATAATATTTAAGATAACAAACTTAGTGATAAGAAAACTTGTTATCATCGTCACAATGGGGGCGCTGCTTGCGAGTTAAATCTACAAATCTGCAAATAACTCTAAGGATATTCAAGATATTCATGAAATTATTTTTCAAAAACCTTCCCGGTGATATACCTAATAATATTCCAAAATTTCACGGCGATTGGATGTATGGTTTTTGAATCTATAGAGTACAGACAGACAGACATTCAATTTTATATATATAGATGTGATAACACCGGTGTTTTACAGATCAAAATCATTCACAATAATAATTATCAACAGGATAAACATGAAACAGCAGTAAGACCAATTCACCGACATTTTTTTTTGCTTATTCCTAGTACACGTGGTAGAGGCCATGATAATCATGGTGGGTAATTAGCGACTGCTTTTTACTGTAAGTGCACCACATGTCTACACATGTGAGAAGCAGTTCGACTTTGCACTTACAAATGTGTCAGAGCCCCGTTTGGTTATTTGCACTCGCTGGTGGGGTTGGACTTTTGCAAGGATCGGGGGCCATTGGAGCATTTTTTTTTTTTTTTAAAACAGAAAAAGTGTCCAATGCGGGAATCCAACCCGGGTCGTAGTGGTCGAAAACCAAACGGTTTAACCAGCCTTCCACCGACCCCCTTCCATGGACAGATTAATTTCTTTAATCAGTGATAATATAGTTGTATGAAAAAAGTTAAAGTTGTATAAGCTTATGATTTTGCTTTGTTTTAAAAATGAATCGATGTTGGTTCCATATGCTTGAATTGAATATTACACCTTAGTTCTATATATATTTTATTGCTTAAAAAGAAACACAACAAAAAAGAAACTACAATTGCAATTGATTTGATAACTAAGAAAAAAAAATAAAAATGATAATGATACAAAAATAGAATATGTCTGCCAGAAAAATGCTTCTATGAATTAAAAAAAAAGAATAATTACAAACTTAACATATAAACTTCAAACAATAGTATTTAATTAATTATTCACTGACAATATAAAGCAAAAAACTTATCCTCGGAAGCTATTTAATTTATTATTATAATTATGTAGTTCTCTTCCAGCAGTGTATAGAATAAATCTTCACTACTTAGGTGACAGCCCCTGCTAGAAATTATCCCTAGCTGACAGAGGTGGTGTTGCAGGATGACTACATGGCACTGGAGATCAGGTCCGGCAGGGTGGTGTTCAGTATGGACCTGGGGTCCGGACCTCTGGAAGTCCAACATGAACGCTATGTATCTGACACCAAGTGGCACCAGGCCATTGTGGAACGGTGAGTGGGACTTCACATCTTTGGTTTCATTCTGACCATTTCTCTACTACTTCCCCATAGAACTTAGCTTTAAATAACATGGTTGGGTCAGTTGAAGTCATTGTTGTTTTACAAAGGTGGGTGTTTTGGGAGGGAGGGTCATTCATGGGAGGTATCTACACATTATTGCTTTGGTGTCTTTATTTTACATTTGTAATATCCAATAAAGGACTAATTTGCATTTTTTAATCAGATTTTGGAAAATTTCATCTATTTGTAATGAGAAATGCGTTAGGAATTACTTGATGCTATTTGCTGAATTTAAGAAAATAGATGTGAGAAAAAGAACTTACCCTTTTAATGCTGTGTTTTCTCAACTTCTTGAAATAAAGGAGAGCTTCAGATCCTGAACTCTTTAAAATAGAATCTTCAAGTGATAGCATCAACATTGATATTCACTTTGGAATTCTTCAGCTCATAGGAAAAATAACTTCTTAGGTCCATTGAAGTCTATAAAAATGATAAGGCACAATGTATGTAATAATAAAATATAACAAAGGAAATGGAATTGTTTTATTGAAAAAAGAAGACTATAAACAAAAAAGGACTAATTTGCATATTTACATATTGGAAAATGTCATAAAAAATGTATGTAGCAATTAACAGTGGCATTCAGTACTTTTGTCTAAGGATAATACAGTAGAACCTCCCTTTAGCGGACACTTCTCCCTAAAGGACACTTTAACTCTGCAATTAGGTGTTGTCCTTTACAGGGAGGTTCTATTGTAATACTAATAATGGGGTGTTACATCAACTTGTTATAAATTACTCATTTTAATTTATTATCTCTTGTTACCCCCTGTGTGAATTTTAAAGTAGAAGTCCCTATGAGAGACTATTCTAAAACATAATTCTCTTGGTCTTTCTTGGAGAAACTCTTCAACTTTGAAATGATAAGATATAATTTGGATTATAGATTAGAAATAAAAAGGGTAACACATGACCAAATCTCTTCCAAAATGACCCTTTATTTGTTTTCTATCGCTAGTGTGAGGAAAGAAAACCGTTTAAATAGAGTAAATTTTAATGTTATACAGATTTCTCCCACATAGAGATTTTTTATACAGTAAAACCTCTCTATAACAAACCCCAATGGAACTGAATCTGTGGTTCACTATAGCCATGGTTCATTATAGCCATAGTTTACTGTATTCCAAAAAATAAATGGTGTTTATTTCAGGTTCATTATTAGGGAAGGTTATCTATAAATTAACACAAAGTAAAAATGTGCCATCTATACATATAAAATGAAAGGATTTAAAAGCACGAATATTTCTTTTATACATAATACAAACTTCTACTGTCCTTACTGCAGTGAAAAATATATATTTGGGAGGGCTTGGCTCATCAGTGGTGAACCCTCCCAGTGGTTTATATACAGTAAAACCCCTCTATAACAAACCCCAATGGAACTGAATCTGTGGTTCACTATAGACATGGTTCATTGTAGTCATTGTATATGTTTTCCTGTGGAAAGGCAGAGATGCCCGAAAGCTTGAGATGGTATTTGAAATAAAAAGAAACTCATTTTCGGAAGAAAAAAAGTAAAAAAAAAAAAAAAAAAACTTTTAATTGTTTAATTAATGTCCGGGAGATTTAAAACAATTCATGGTTCATTATAGCCATAGTTTACTGTATTATAAGGGGGATCGGTGGAAAGCTGGTTAAACCGTTTGGTTTTCAACCACTACGACCTGGGTTCGATTCCCGCATTGGACACTTTTTTCTGATAAAAAAAAAATGCTCCAATGGCCTCCGATTCTTGCAAAAATCCAACCCCACCAGCGAGTGCAAGTAACCAAACGGGGCTCTTGCACATTTGTAAGTGCAAAGTCGAACTGTTTTTCACATGTGTAGACATGTGGTGCGCTTACAGTAAAAGCAGTCGCTAACTATCCACCTTGATTATAATGGCCTGTACCACGTGTACTAGGGATAATTTGAAAAAAAAAAAATTATAGCCATAGTTTTTACTGTATTCAAAAATAAAAATGGGGTTTACTTCAGGTTCATTATTAGGGAAGGTTAGCTATATCTTAGGTTTGTTTTAGCGCTGGGCTATACTGTATATATTAGAGAGGTGTTGTGAGAGGCTGTGTGTGCAGGACGGGGAAGACTGTCACCCTCACAGTGAGGAGTAAGGAGGAGGACGATGCTGTGGAGGAAGGCTACAGCCCTGGAACACTGTCTGTCTTCAACCTCGACCAGAAACTCTCCAAGTTCTACGTGGGAGGGGTCCCTGAAACTGCCCAGGTCTGTTTGTAGCGGAATGTTGATACAACACTCATGGATAACTACTCCATTGTTTATTTGGATTTTAAAACATTCTGAGTGTTTTATCAGTTTTTTAAATCAATTATTTAAATTGGTAAAGTTCACTTGTATCTTCTTCTTTTTTATGTCCACTCAATCATATTAGGGTATCAAGTCTGTAGAGCTTGTTGATGGTGTCTGCTGGGGATGCTGAGTAGAACTCATCATTGAATGAACCAATACAGGTCAATGATGTGATAATTTGACAACCATCATGACTGGATGAAGTAAAATGTGTCTGCCTTTGTCATTAAGACTGGGAGCACTACTCAGAAGCAGGCCACTGACTTAGCTCCAATATGAAATGGCCGCCTCTGACATGAGGAACAGATGCCATGTGCAGCAGCTCCTAACATGGAGTACATCCTGTATCCCTGGAGCCCTTACAGGGTACTATCAGCCAGTCCAGCTGATCCCAGGTTTTTTAGCAAGCTTGTTACTGCTCCCCCTCCTTTTTCACCCAGGATTCATTCTAAAGCTTGTATTTTTATAGTCAACTAACCAAATCAATTGAAACTCGTTGGAAAATTATAAATAAAAGAATTAATCTCCCATTAACAAAATATGTATTTTATGTTAATTTCTTTATATTATAGCACTCTAAATATATATATACAATAGAAATTCCATAATGGATACTTGTACTAGAAGACACCTTGTATAAAGAACAGTTTTTATTGTTTAAATTTATATTTTTACCAATTATCTGCTCTCTCTAAAAGACACTTAGCCTCGAGGACCATGTCATCACCATCTCCTCAGCAGCGAAGCACATGAACTATGTTTTCTTTGTAGATCGTGAAATGCATGGTGTCACTGGAGACCCGCTGGCAGTCTACATGCAAGCACTGCAATGTTGTAAAAAATGGCTTCTATATAATCATTGTGTATAGCATTTACAGTAGAACCTCCCTGTAAGGAACAACACCTAGTTGCAGAGTCAAAGTGTTCTTTAGGGAGAGGTGACCTCTTACTGGAGAGTTGGTAAATAGTAAAAATGGTAATTTTGCAAATGAAAACTGTCCTCTGTAGAGAGGTGTCCTTTAGCGTGAGTGTCCTCTCATGGAGGTTCTAACTTTATTAATTTTAATCGTCTCAGTGTTATATTTCATTATCATTAATCAACTATGCAAATTGTGCACCTTGATAATTGACTGAATGTCAATAAAATTATGTTAATTGTCAATTGTCTAAAGGATACTTTGTATCTGCAAATTAGGTGTTGTTCTTTAGAGAGAAGTTCTATTGTTGTTGAAAATTGGCCCACACCTAATAATTAAAGTCAATTTTTGTGTTTCTCTGCAAGATTTATCTCTCTCTCATAAGATTTGACTATCACAGGCTAACTTCTTCTTTCTTATCTCCACACTGGGTGAAGTCTGCCTTTGTCATTAAGACTGGGAGCACTACTCAGTGGCAGGCCGACTTAGCTCCAAAAAAAAAAATGGCCGCCTCTGACATGAGGAACAGACGCCATGTGCAGCCGCTCCTAACATGGAGTACAGACGCTGCTCATCCTGTATCCCTGGATTAGGAGCCCTTACAGGGTACTCTCAGCCGGGCCAGCTGAGCCCAGGTTTTTTAGTGAGCTTGTTACTGCTCCCCCTCTTCCTTTTTCATCCGGGCTTGGGACCGGCAAAGGCGGAGTTACAGGCTAACTAACTATCCTGTGCGAGTCAGTCTATAAAATAGGTGGTTTTTGTTGACAGATCCAGAATACTGTGAGAAACCGCCATTTCCTGGGACTCATTGAAGATGTGGAGTTCAACAAGAGTCCTGTGGGACTCTGGAACTTTGTGGAATCCCGCAGGAACCGGACTGGCTGCACGGAGCGGGACTTCTCTGTCAACCTCCTCCCCACCAATGGACAGCGTTTCAAGGGCAGAGGCTACACCATCTTGCCACGGCAAAGACACAACTTCCGCCAGGAGACTGACTTCAGTGTGAAGTTCAAGACATTTGCTGCTGAAGGACTTATCTTCTTGGTTGGAGCCCAGGTTAGTCTCCTTCTTATAAGGTCAGATCGACAAGTCTTAAACCTCAGAATAGATGCCCAAAACTGTGCGTCATCTTGTGCTGTGGCTTTGCTTGTGTTTTAGCTTGGTCACTGACCCAAGAGTCTGTGTTATTACAGAGCTAGACAATAGATGGCATATACACTCATGGATAAAACTTAAAGGAAGTTGTACCTTCTAGCATGTATAATATATATATCGGGATTCAGACAATAACTCTGAAAATATTACAGTGACCTTTATTAAAGACCTACAAGATAACCAAGTGTGAACAAAATTGCCTGTCTCCTTTAAAAAAAAAAAAAAGATCACTGATGACATCAAAAGACTTTCTACTTAGGTTTGGTTCATGAGTGTAGATGTGTGATGATGGTATTGTTAAAACCCAAACATATTCAAGAGAAAAGGTATACAAATTCGATAATTCTATATACAGTTACGAGCGTCATGCGTCATCTCTGTCACCGTTTGCTTTTTCTTTGGAATGGCGCTCTCCTATTGGTTGGCTACGATCACATGGCTACGATGGCGCCGCCACTACGCGAGACACTTTGTTTTTGACTTTGCCCCCCCACTCGCTTTTTGGTTTTTGTAACTATTGTGTTGGAGCGGGTCGTTCCTTAAATAAATGCATATATTAGTTAATAACTAAATGGAATCCTCTCTTTCTTTTTCCCAGTAAGAGACGCCTACGGAAGCCAACAGTACATAAACAGATAAAGCACATAGGCTATAGTTATTATAACTAATATATGCATTTATTTAAGGCGCCAATTTATAATTGTAACAAATAGTATTTGAATCAAAACATTCAATCGTGTAAAACACAGGCATTGCCCGGGTCATTCGGCTAGTAGATTCTAAGCACAAGATAATAAGTCCAAATATAAATAAATATATAGTTCAGTACTTTCTACATTCAGTACTCTGTGTTGTTATTTTGTTGCTGTTTCTTATCCCCTTGTGCAAAGATTACACCAATACCATGATTCCATGCTCCTCAAGCTGTTTGGTGATAAGCAGCAGTCTCTCCCAAAGATCCTGTTTAGTGCATCTAATGCGAGACAAAATGTGTTCTGGAGCTGCAGGCTCTAAGCTACATTTTGGACAAGTGGGGTAGATTTTGTTGTTATTTCTTATCTTCAATGGCTTGAAATGGCCTTGTCTTGGTTACTAACACATCACAAATATTTAATTAATTTGGATTTGGTCTTATTACCTTGTGTTTCTAAGATATTCCCATGGCCATGGCTTAAATAAGGTATAAGTGTGACCTCAGAAATAAGCAGCATCAAACAATACTAACAAGATTAGAATCGGCCATCTCAAGCCATTGAAGATAGAAAATAACAACAAAATATACCCTAGCTACCCAAAATATAGCTTGGCACCTGCAGCTCCAGAACACATTTTGGCTTGCATTAGATGCACTAAACAGGACCTTTGACCTATGGGAGAGGCCACTGCTTATCATAAAACAGCTTGAGGGCATGAACTCATGGAATTTGTGTGATCTTTATACAAGGGGATAAGAAGCAACAGAAGTGTGACCCGATGGTGTGTTCCCAGTATGACTACCTGGCTGTCAGTCTGAAGGAGGGCCGCATCGTGCTGAGGTACGAGCTAGGAGGAGGACCAGTGGAGCTGGTGTCCTCAGATGAGTTCAATGACGGGGAGTGGCACTGGCTGGAGGTGTCCCGGGAGAAAGCAGATGCCCTTGTCAAGGTGTGCACCCTGTAATGTGACCAACATGACAATGCTGACCAACAGAGATGTGCCAGGTGGACCGCCAGGAAGTTGCCCAGCACACGGACCCCACCCAGCAAATGGTGGACTTGGACACCACGGATCTTATCTATATTGGAGGATATCCCAAGACTCATCACTATAGGTACTGTACCCTCTCTTCTGCTGGCTTGTTTAATATAAATTTGATAAAATAGTATTGTTGTTAGTGTCATCACAAGTCTACTTTTGGTGACTCTCTGATCTGTTGATGACTTCTTAGCAGTGCCATTGTTTCTTATCCCCTTGTGCAAAGATTACACAAATTCCCTGAGTCCATGCTCCTCGAGCTGTGTTTGATGATAAGCAGCAGCCTCTCCCAAAGGTCCTGTTCTCAGCAGTTCCTGGTACTGAATGGTTTGCCTTCTTCCATCTATGCCATTGGCTAAATAAATTTAGCTCTTCCACCTTTTGTGGTGATTTCTCCCATCAAGACCATGAGATTGCCTTTGATAAGGCACAATTTGGGGTATAGATTCTAAACACAAGGTATTAATATTTATTTATTTGGATTTGGTCTTATTACCTTGAGATTGCCTTTCTTCATCACAATAATGAAGTTGAAAGCTTATCCTGGCTTTCATATAGTTCCCTTTTGTGTTAGCCATTCCTTTAGAGAATGTTTTCGCCTTCTCAAATTTATGAGAAATTTATTAATTCAAAAACTAAAGTGTATATTCCTATTATGTATATAAGAATGATAAAGCACAATTTGGATTACAGATTATAAACATAAGGTAATAAGGCCAAATCCCAATAAATAAATAATGTGTAACATTTCCGTAACAGCAGTTACCAAAACGTCGCACACTATTTATTTATATAGATTTGTTCTTATTACCTTGTATGTATGTGAAAAAACTTCCTATTTTTGACGTGACAACGTCTTAAATTAGGTTGCGGCTGGGAGTCACTTATGAAAAAGTGTAACGCCCGGTAACGTTACGATGAGTCATCGAACGAGAGTGCTGCGCGCGCAGCGCTAGAGAATTAGGCGCATTGAATCAGCGCATGCTTGTCTCTGTCTTTGTCTTTCTCGAACGTTCTTGGCGTTGGAAAAACAAGAAAGCGTCATAATACAAGTTCACACGTGTGGTTAAAGTATCGTCAGCTGTGTCTGTAGTGAAAATGTGGAGTGCTTAGATTCGTCATTTACAACAACTACAACAATAAAGGTAAATAATTGTACACTGATATTTCATTATCGTAAACTATGATTGATTGATTAATTGTTAGATTGACACAAAAGTTGAGAAACTGAGTTTATAGGTTATGTCATACTATTGATAAATGTTGATAGTGTTATGTAAATTATTAGTTTAAAATTAATTAATTAATTAATTATTATTTTACAAATTTTAAATAGTTTCAAATTTATTTAGCAAAAATTTGAACCTTCGATCTGAATAAATGTTTTGATTTTCGAATTGATTCTTTAAAATTACAAATATTAAGAAAAAGTGGCAGATATAAGAAAACTTTATTTAAACTGTGTTGAGCAAGAATTTTAACATCTAATTTAAGTAAATGTTTTAATTTTCAACTTCATCATTTACAATTACAAATTTTATTTAATTTCAAATTTATTTAGCAAAAATTTGAACCTTCGATCTGAATAAGTGTTTTGATTTTCAAATACCAACGCGGCTGGTGGAGTGGCGATCTATCGTAAATTATCATCGACATCTACGGCGGAAGTGTTCCAAGTTGCGATTACAGACGTAACTCGTGTCATTAAAACCAAGGGTGACATGTGCATGACTGAAGTTACTTGCTTCGCTGCTAATACTAGCTTCAAGTTTATACTCGGTGCTGTATATATTCATCCAGGAGCTAGTATGCAGGATATTGGAATGTTACTATGGCAAGGACTCGGTCCGTACATTCACAACAGCCAGTACGTGCCACCGTTCGTGCAAGTTGATTCTAGTATACCGATTCTTCTGTGTGGTGATTTTAACAAAAACGTAAAGCCTGACAACTCGTTTCTTAAATTCATGAAAAATACGTATAATCTTGATTGCGTATCAAACGTTTCTAAGTCAACTACGTTAAAAGGAACAACTATCGACTTGACTTTCGCAAGACACATTACAGCAGAAACACTTCCTTTCATTTCATATTTCTCCTATCATCGTCCTATCCTCAACAAAATCACTCAAATAGGAATTAGTTAAGTTTTAGTTTACATGTACAATGTTTTAGTAAACAAAATATATTTCTATAGTTAAAATTTGTGCAATTCTTATTTTCATTCAATTCCTTGTTCCTATTGTGCAATTTAATTATATTCATATCAATAAATATTCTACCGTTGTCACGTAAAATCTTCGCCCGTAAAACCGACTTTACAGGCAACCATTGTTTTTTTAATTTCTTCTGTTGTATTGTCTGGACAATGCTATTCAGGCCTCTGCAATGTAATGTCAGTTAGTAAGTAGTATTTACTGTCCAGTGGGGTGACCAACGTGGACTTTGAGGGTTGCCTGAAGGACCTCCAGATTGGACCAGACCTGGAGGACCTCAACAAGAATGTGGAGTCCCTCAATGTGGTATCAGGATGTCCACCTCAGGTCAGTTCTTTCATCTCTCTGTGTGTGTGTCCAGTACTTTATAATACACTGTATATGTTGTAGATTGCCAGAGTGGTGTCCTTTGTGAACGGAACAGCGGGCTACCTGGCCATGCCAGTTGGAGAAGAGGACGATGATGAGTTGAAGCTGGAGCAGCTGACCTTCAAGTTTAAGACAGGGGAGGAGGACGGACTTCTCTTCTATGTGGGGACTACGGACCACTCACAGTATGTCAGTCTGGCTCTGGAGCAGGGAGAGCTGGTACTGCGAGCAGAGCCGGGCGGAGAACTCAGGACAGGTTCCCACTACAATGACAGGGAATGGCACTACGTCACGGCCACAGTGACAGGCCGCTCTCTACAGCTGGACATTGATGACCTGGTGGTGACCAAAACTGACACCATAGAGGACGTAGGCTTTAAGACCACCGCCCCACTCTACTTCGGAGGAGTACCTGCTGACTTGCCCATCCCAGACTCCGCCGCCCGTGTCCGAGTATTTTCTGGCTGCCTGGGGGACACCACAGTCAACCGCAGGTTCCAGAACTTTGCCCAGAGCCAGGATCACCCGGGGGCCTCCCTCTCCAGCTGCCCCCTGACTGAAGGGGGCTGGCAACCCCTGGAGCCCTCAGGCACTCCTGCTCCTCCTGTGGAATTCCCCTGTAAGTTACATGCCCCTGCATTATTTACACACTCATGGACAAACCTTAAGGAAGTTTCATATTGTAATCATACACCACTCCTTATTTGCTTATATTACGATTGATTTCCCATGTATGTAATTTTGAACTGTTCTCCTCTTTAAAAATATATATATACAGTAAAACCTCCATGAGAGGACACCTCTCTATAAAGGACAGTTTTCATAGGTAAAAATGATCATTTTTACTATTTAGTAGCTTTCCGGTAAGAGGACACCTCTCCTTAAAGTACACTTTGGCTCTGCAATTAGGTGTTGTCCTTTACAGGGAGGTAGTTCTACTGTATATAATAAAGTATTATATAATAAAAATATAAATACAGTAAATTTCAGCTAAAATTAGCCTTCCCATATAAATGAAACTAAAATAATCCATTTTATAATACAGTAAACTTTGGAAGCCTGATGTTTTCATCTTAATATTGATACCCAAGGGATTATTTTATTGAAAATAAACGTTCTTCCTCATATAATTTAATAAAATCAATAAGGCTTCCAGGGCTAAGTTTCTTTTACAACTTTGTATTTCTCAAGTCTTCAGACTTATCAGTCCTTCGACAGAATTAATGTGATACTCCTGTTGAAGGGCTGATAAGTCAGAAAGCTTGAGAAATAAAACTTTGTACAAGAAAATAAGCCCTTGAAGCCTTATTGATTTTATTAAATTATTTTATTTTATTTTTTTTGCTTATCCCTAGTACACGTGGTACAGGCCATGATAATCATGGTGGGTAGTTAGAGACTGCTTTTACCGTTAACGCACCACATGTCTACACATGTGAAAAGCAGTTCAACTTTGCACTTACAAATGTGCCAGAGCCCCGTTTGGTTACTTGCACTCGCTGGTGGGGTTGGACTTTTGCAAGAATCGGGGGCCATTGGAGAATTTTTTTTTTTTTAAACAGAAAAAAGTGTCCAATGCTGGAATCGAACCTGGGTCATAGTGGTCGAAAACCAAACGGTTTAACCAGCCTTCCACCGACCCCCCTTATTGAATTGTCTGTGGTGTGTCAATTAATTAATTCCAGCGATGGTCCAAATAAAGTATTTCATAGTATTATGCATTAGTTACATTTTTTATGCAAAGTCAATAAAGGTAAACAAAGAACAACTAGCCTAGAAAGTTTGAAAGGTTCTAATTGGCTGCCTCCGGTATTCCGTCCCACGCAGTGGTGGCCGTCCGTACTATATTGCCAGGCCTGATTGTGTGTTTGATGACGGTCTGTCATCCCAGCAGGCTAGAAGGAAGTCTCTTGGCTCCCACAAGTCTTCTTTTTATATACACAAAGGGAAGCATCTATAGAAAACATCTTGTGTCAATGGGTTGCCAATAAATGGATTACCATGTAAGGATTCCAGGGATACAGGATGTCTGTATTCCCATGTTAGGAGTGGCTGTACATGGTGTCTCTTTCTCATGTCAGAGGTGGCCACATTTTCTTTGGAGCTAAGTCAGCCTGTTACGACCAGTCTTAATGACAAATGCAGATGCATCCTACTTCACCCAGAGTCTCAAGTTCTACAGGCTTGATGCCCACAAGGTAATAAGACCAAATCCAAAAAAATAAATAGTGTGTTTTTATTTGGATTTGGTCTTATTACCTTATGTTTATAATCTATAATCCAAATTGTGCTTTATCAGGCTTGATACCCTAATATGATTGAGTGGAGATAAGAAAGAAGTAGATGGATTCTACTGGAATGCTGTGTGTTCAGCCCCGAGACCTACTGCCCACCCCACCACCACCAGCTCCATTACCTCTACAACAAGCAGACCTGTCCAACCTGGAGACCCACAGCAATGTGCCCTGCCCCTGGATCCAAGTATGGAGGACTCTATGGGACCCCTGGACCTCGACACCGGAGTGTGGATGGGAGCTTCCAACCACAGCCGCATGGAGTTCCGGCTCAGTGATGAGCAGACCAACTCCCTGCTGGAGAACAACCACTTCTCCCTCCAGTTCCGCACTCTGCCCAACTCTATGGTTGGAGGTCTGCTGCTCTATGTGGCTGCACACTCTCACATTGACTTTGAAGCTCTGCTGCTTAAGGATGGCCTGGTACGTCCCAGTAATTCTCAATGTGGGGACTTTTACTACCTAGCCTACCTGGGGAAGTTTTCTGACTCCATAAATACCTAGGTGAACACTTCAGCAAGATGAAAATTCTTTATTTTCACATTTAAGTGGATATCATTCAATCTTGTCAAGAGATTGAAAGTAAATTCAAAGAGAGAGCACACACAGCACAGGCATAAAATATATTCTATAGACTTTCATACATGTATTTTATACCTGCTACAGGCTATCTCAAGATGAAAATAATAACAAAACTACCCCACTTTCGATAAGGCACAATTTGGATTATAGATTATAAACACAAGGTAATAAGACCAAATCCAAATAAATACATGGGTTGTCCGTTAAATAAGTTCCACGGGGCACCACTGTCATGAGGATCCCCTTTAGGCTCGAGCCGACTACACGGTCTCGTAGCTTGTTCTCCCCACTCCAATTTCCCACCAAGGACACGTCGCTGGTAAGCTTAGTTTTGGCTGAGCAGCCGTTAGTGATGAAGCTTCCCCTCGTGTCTCCCGCCAGCTGTGAATTACGGTCAGTAATTCGCTTTTTGGCCGCAAAGAATAATTCGGCGAAGGACATTCATACTGAACTCTGTCAAGTGTATGGAGAAGGGTGTATGAGTTCCGGGATGGTGCGCAGATGGGTCAGAGAATTTAAAAACGGCCGAACAGACGACCACGATGAACCGCGTGCTGGACGGCCATCGGTTTCGGACGAAACCATTGCCAAAGTCGAAGCGGCAATGCTTGAAGATCGAAGTGTTACTGTGCGGAAGCTCTGAGATTTGGCTCCTGATGTCAGTAAAACCACCATCGACAAGATTTTGCGTGAACATTTAGGGTATTCAAAGGTCTGCGCAATATGGGTTCCCAAAATGCTGACTGAAGACCATAAACGGCAGCAAGTTGATGCGACCCAGAAATTTCTCGATTGCCACAAAACTGACGGAGAGGAATTCTTGGATTCAATCGTTACTGGTGATGTGACCTGGGTACACTGCACCACACCGGACACAAAGGAGTAATTCAAGCAGTGGAAGCACACTTCTTCGCCGAAACCTCTAACGTTTAAACAAACACTTTCTGCCGGGAAACTTATCGCTACCGTCTTTTGGGACCGAAATGGTCCATTGTTGTGCGACTTTATGCGTCGGGGTACAACAATCAATTCCGACCGGTAATGTGAGACCTTGAAACAACTTCGACGCGCGATTCAGAACAAGAGGAGAGAGACGTTAACCAAAGGGGTGCGTTTTCACCACGACAACGCTCGGCCGCACACCGCCCATCAAACCACTGTCCTCATCGAAGAATTTGAATGGGAATTGGTGTCACACCCACCCCACGTATCTCCTAGTGACTTTCATCTCTTCCCCGAGTTGAAGAAAAACCTGGGTGGAACCCAATTCCAGGATGATGACGAGTTGAAAGAAGCGGTTTTAGGCTTTCTACGCGGCCAGGCGGCAGAGTTCTTTGACTCTGGGTTCCATAAGTGGGTGTCCCGAATGCAAAAATGCGTCGAACGAAACGGGGAATATGTAGAAAAATGAAAAAAGTCTGATATTTTCGAAAATGTATAGTTCAGGGCAAATAAACCTGTTTTTCTTTGTGAAAAACCTCTGTGGAACTTATTTAACGGACAACCCTCGTAAATAGTGTGTGATGTTTCGGTAACAGCGTTGTTACCATCTTCAGACACAAGTACTGAATAAGATAGTGATGAATAGTGGTAAAATTTCTCATTCAGTACTTTTGTCTGAAGATGGTAACAACGCTGTTACCGAAACGTCACACACTATTTATTTATTTGCATTTGGTCTTATTGCCTTGTGTTTACCCCACTTTCCTAAAATGTAGCTTGACACCTGCAGCTCCAGAGAACATTTAGGCTTGCATTAGATGTGTGAGTATGTTGTGTGGTACACAGGTGTACTACAAGTTCAACTGTGGGTCGGGCATCGCCACCATTGTAACCAAGCACCAATACAATGACGGGGAGTGGCACAAGGTGGAGGTGTGGAGGACAGGCAAGGAAGGCCGTCTGGTGATGGACGACTACCAGGAAGAACTACAGGTCACCTCTCAGGGGACTGCCAACATCGCCAACCTCAAGTCTCCCCTCTATGTGGGAGGCCTGTCTCCCAACTTCCTCACTGGCTCCTTCAAGATCAACGTCATGGTACTTCTCTTTCCTGCAAACATCTACAACATATATAGAGTATATACACAGTAGAACCTCCATCTCTGAACACTCCCATTAGAGGACACCTCTTTACATAATTCAGGCCTATAAGCTTATGTCCATAGGTTCCCTAAATACTACTAAACAAATTCTCTAAAAAAAACATATACAGTAGAACTTCCAAATGTGAAGAATCCCATTTATTTATTTGTGGTTATAACAATATCGTGGTTATACCCACGTAAAATCATGGGCCCAATAATTGTTGCAGTGAGGTTTGACTGTATACAGCAAGCATGTCAAACTCGCGGCCCGCGGGCCCACAACGAATAAATTTGCGGCCCACCAGACAATATATTTTAATAAAAAAAAAATTATAAATAAAAAAAAATAATAATAAAAATTTGTAGCCTAATTTTTAAAAATTGTAATTATACATAATTTATTTATTAATAAAGAACCACTGGTCGCCATACATAAGTCGTAAGTTTTGTAATATTATACCTACATACATAACGTATGTACATCGCCATAAGTATTTTTTGCAGCCCACATAATCTTATTACTTTTTTATTTGGCCCGTGTTAGAATTTGAGTTTGACATGCTTGGTATACAGCATCTGTTACAATGATTTGACTTCTACATAGAATACTAATTATGTAGTTTTATCATTGCATTAAAGGCAATAGGAAATTATTTATTTAAACAAACATACACGTCATAAATAGTTTAAAATGTCCAATAATATATGGTGTGATATCTTGTTTATATTAATTCTAAATAAACTATATTTATTTTTTGTAGAAGAGAGCAGTGTTTGAAGCATGATTATATATTTATATTTAAGTATGAATTTTATACTTAATTATATTTTTATTGTCCTCAAAGCTAATGTCCCCACATTGTTTGTTCAAAATACCTTTTCAAAGAGTTTATCTTCAATATCAGTATATAAAGCAACATACCACAATACAATAATATAGTGGCATGTTCGATTAAACTGGTGAAACTGCTGGAAGGGTTCACCACTGATGAGCCAGGCCTATTTTTAAATTGCGATATACTTTTATGAAAATATTGAAAAAAACTTTCACAATAAGTTTCTTTATTACAAAACACCGCAAGCTTTCGAGCTCTTGCTCTTCAACGGGTGAAATTACAACTGAGAGTAAACAAAGGCAGCAGCAAATTTACTTTATTTAAAATAATCTTGTTGTTGTTTCTTATCCCCTTGTGCAAAGATTACACGAATTCCATGAGTTCATGATCTCATGGAATGGGGTATAGGGGTGCAGCTTTCGTTGATTATGGCACCATGATCCAGGCACACTTTGGTGAAAGTCTGACTTTGCCTGTAATTTGAGGTTGTTCTTAACATGAAAGCCTTTGCTGCCGACTCTAACATGAGTACAGACACAGCTCCTCTGTATCCCTAGAGAGGAACCCTTGCTGAGGTCTATCAAACGGGTCATACATATCATAAATAAGAAATTTGAACTATTTTTGATGCGTATGATTCTTTTAAAAATAAATCAATTTTCTACTGTCCTTACTGCAATGATAAAATGGCCTGGCTCATCAGTGGTGAACCCTCCCAGCGGTTTTGCCAGTTTAAACATCGTATACACATCATAAATAGTTCAAATTTACATTGAATACTAGTGTAAAAAAAAACACCAGTTCTATATTACCAGAATGACAAAGCTCTGCCTTGTCTGTGCTTTACCTGTTGTAAAAGTGAAGGTGTTTCAGAATGTGTTCTGGTCATTCGCTGGGTGCATCAAAGATGTGAGGTTCATGGAGAACCAACTGGGCACCCCGGAGGAATCCTATGACGTGACTCCCTGCTCTTCTAACATGGAGGAGGGAGCTTTCTTCACCAAGGATGGAGGCTACTTCATCCTGAGTTAGTATTTTGGATAGGACTCTTTCTCTGAATATGGTTCCCCCAACTCTGTCCTCTTTTCCTTGGCTTACACTTCACATTGATTCCCGTTCTCACGTAATTCTGGCCTTAACTACCTGGTTCATGATTTTTCAGGATGCCTGAATGAGGTTTTTGGTCATTGAGGTACAGCTTGCACCACACTGACGAGGGCCAAAAACCCAAAACATGTATGTGGTTAGCTTTTTTTGATTAATCAAGATCAGGTATTTGGCCAATTTTGGAACAATTAAAAATGAACAAATAGTTATTTATTCCAATAGATGGCGAAAGCCATCAGCAACTTTCAGTTGCCTGATAAGGAGAGGGGCCTTTTTTCTAATACACTTCAAAGTAATTTTTTCTTTCATGTAAAAGTTTAATGTGTCCCATCCTCTTAAACACTATGGACAATACTTAAGGAAGTGAAAAGTCTTTGCCAGTCATCTTTTTTTTTTTTGAAGGAGACAAGAGGCAATTTTGTACATACAAGTGGCAGAGATAACAATAGAATGAATGTCATCTTCATAGTGATCACAAATTGGTACATTTAGCTTTCAATGTAAAAAAAAAAAAAGATTTCCCATGAAAATGGCTCAATTAATAGATAAATCAATATAGTACACATTTTTCTGTTATTTTTATATGTGGAACCTATTCCTGAAGTTTTTGTCCTCAGTGTAGTTTGAATTCACCCTTGTATGCATATACAATTAAGCCTGTCTATAGCGCCCCCTCTTGGGACTCACCAAAATAGGGTGCTATAGACAGGTCACTTTTAATGTAAAATGTTTACATTTTAATTTTTAAAATTGGGCACTATGGAGAGGAAGGCGATATTTAGAGGGGGCTCTATAGACAGGTTTAACTGTATATATATATATATACCAAAAATGGCAAATCTTCCTTTTAAAATGCATTAAAACAATTGCATAATTAAAGGGAGAGGTGCCACTTTTGATACATGAATACCATCCTTCCCCAACTATATAAATAAAGGGAAATTTTGCCAGGAAGATAATGTTCTATAAAAATAGATGGTGTCTTGACATCTATTTTGACGGGAGATGCAACCTTTATTTTATAGATTAATTTCATTACTGTAAAATTTCCATCCATATTTTGGCCTAGTCACTTTGCCAACAATGGTGCCAATTACTTGGCGGATTGTGAAGATTCCATTAGAATGTGGATCTCATGGAATAAAGTCCCCCCTGGACTGACATGGGCCATTAGCCTGAAACCATGATCTCTAGGTGGATGCTTCTCAGTTTGCAGTGACGGTCAATAAATGGCATCTAGTTTTGGTCTATTTTGACGGGAGAGGTGAACTTTATTTTTTATATATACAGTTAAACCTGTCTATAGCGCCCCCTCTAAATAGCGCATGATTTTAAATACGTAGTACGATGCGATTTACATTAAAAGTGACCTGTCTATAGCACCTCCTCTCTATAGCACCCTATTTTGGTGAGTCCCAAGAAGGGGGCGCTATAGACAGGTTTAACTGTATATTAATTTTTTAAAAAGCCATATCCTGACTGCCAAGATAAGCATTTTAGATGGCAGAGCACCATCTAGTGGAACAAAAATCAACTAAATGTTTATTTAACTTGTTCCGTGATATTTGGCCAACCCAATTTCTTGATAAATGAAGAAAAGCCAACACATTTTGGGCTGTTGACCCTTGGCATTGTGGTAAAGGCTTTTTAAAATTTTTAATATTGTCACAAAGTATTTTAATTCAACTATTTTGTAGATATGTAAATGTTCTAACTAGTTTTCTATTAATTCTTTTTTTTGTTTTGGTCTATGTAAATATTTGACGTCAATTGTTGCGCCTTTTACTATGTAAATATTTGAGGATTAGTTTTTATTATTAGGCTGACTGTCTAGAGTAAGATAGGATAAAGCATATAATTGTTGTCGGCTTTTGCTATTTGACAGTGTGTTGAATAAAACTTACTTTTGAGTTTGCTTCGTGATTCCGTGGCTTACCAGCGACAGAATTAAAGAAAAGATCGTAACAATATCAACACCTGACCTTTTTTCCTAATATGTGGTTATGCCCAGACAGAGTAACATGACTGTGCTGACAGGTAACAAGTTTGAGGTGGGACTCCGGATGTCTGTCAGTATGCTAATCCGGCCACGGAGACCCAACGGAGTGCTGATGGCAGTCCACAGCAATAAGGACTTTGCCCTCCTCCAGATGGTGGATGGTGCAATACTGTGGACTGTAGACAACGGCCGAGGACCCTGCACTGTCACCTTGGCTCCTGAGAAGGGGAAGTCCATCTGTGACGGAGGGTGGCACAACGTCACTGGTAGGCACCCAGTTTTTTTGAGTACTACTTATATATAATATGATGCACTAGCGCGCCATCTGTTATCAAAATTTGAAACTATTTTAAATGCGTAAGATTCTTTTTGAAATTAATATATATATATATATATATATACACACTCGTAGACAAAGTGGAAGTCTTTGATGTCACCAGTCATCTATTTTTTGAAGGACACAGAGGCAAAATCTCATGTGTCTTGAATAAAGATCAGTGTAATAAGGCACAATTTGGATTATAGATTATAAACACAAGGTAATAAGACCAAATTCTAATAAATTTGTCTGAAGATGGTAACAATGCTGTTACCGAAATGTCACACACTATTTATTTATTTAGATTTGGTCTTATTACCTTGTGATTACTGTAATATCTTTCAGAGTTATTGTCTGAATCACGATATACATGGCAAAAGGTACAAGCCAGGTCATTCAGCTAGTCTTTTATAAAACTTTAAGCAGCAATGAGGTAGGTGTGTGTGTTTTAAAAGATTATATATTATAGATAAATATTACCTTTAGTGGATTATCATCATAAATAATGATAATCAAATAAAACCTATCTGCATCATATTTCTTGGGCTGTCTCAGGCATTGATATTTAGTGGAAACACCATTTGTTTTGCCATTTATTTGTAGATCATCTTTTTTTAAGACCCAAAAAGGATTAGTTAATTAAAATGAACCTCACTTGAGTATCTTATATTTTCCATTTAACCTTTTTTTTTTTATTTGTAATTCAATAAATACCATCTTTACAAGCTTGATACCTTAGTGTGATTGAGTGGAGAAGAAGAATAAATACCATATCTAAATGAATTTCAAAAACTTCCATTTAAGATGGTTTAGTTCACTTGCTGCAGTCAGCCAAAGTTTGTCACCTACTGGGTTTCTACAATTGAATCACTTGTATATATATATTTGGAGATGTAATCCCTGTGTGTGTGCAGCCATCAAGGAGAAGAATGCTCTGGTTGTAAGTGTTGACATGAAGAACAACGTCGCCTTCGACAAGTCCTCTGTCACTATGGCCAACACCAAAAACCCCCTGTACATCGGGGGTCTCCCACCAGGAAATTTCCCGGGTGTGGTGGCCAATGAGAACTTTGTGGGCTGCATGAACAAGCTCTCCATCAAGAGCCAGATGCAGTCGTTTGTGCAAAGCCAGCGGGTGGGCCATGTGTTACTCAACAGCTGCCCCACCAACTGAACACCACATTAATGAAACTGCCTCAATAAAAAATAATTGGTCTTTATTTTTACTGGCGATTCTGTACACCCACTGCACGGGGGATAAAAGTTCCATTGGTGGCCTTCTTGCGGAGGGCATCCAGCTTCTCCTTCCACCTCTTCCACTTGGTGCCGCTGTCCTCAAAGAGCTGCAGCACACATTGTCGCTAGAGAACCTCGGCTTTTGAGATGCTACTCAGTAGGTAGGGGAATGTGTGATGGCTTTTAAAATGGACATTTAGTCACGGTAAAACTTAAGGAAGTGGAAGTCTTTGATTTTGCTGGTCGTCTATTTTTGAAGTAGACAGAGGCAATTTTGTTTCACTTGGTTATCTCGTGTCTTCACAATAAAGGTCACTGTAATATCTTTCAGAGTTATTGTCTGAATCCCGGTATATATGATAGAAGGTACAACTTCCTTAAGTTTTGTCCCCATGAGTGTAAACTAGTTAAATCATGAATCCCACCTTGGGGTGTGGGATTTCCTCCATCTTCCAGTCTGAGGGGGGCACAGGCTTGGGAAGTTTGTCCATCACCAGTGGGGGAGTCTTGGTGGGTGGGGCGGAGTGGTCCTACAACCAGCCATGTCAGACAGAGATGGATGGGGGCAAACAGCTAACTCACCCTGCTGCCTCTGGAGAGGAAAGAGTGCTGAACAAAGTTGGGGGCATTGATCTCATCCAGAGCTTGGACTCGGTGGAGCTGCTCCCCAATGGATATAGACTTCGGGGGTTCATCTATCTTGGGAGGGTCCACTGGGGGAGGTGCAGCACTCTCTGGGCAACATTGTACTGTAGCTATATGTGTGATTGGACCTCCCTACACATTGAATTTAATAATACCAATAAGCAATCCAAGGTTAAGTTTCTTGCATCATTTATATTTCTCTAGCTTTAGTCTAACATGCCCTTCATCATAAACACACTTCAGTATAGTTAGCTGGAAGTTATACTTCTGGTTGTTCCTGTTTGAAGGACATGTTAGTCCAAATGCTAGAGAAATAAATAAAACTTAGCTTTGGATTGCTTGTTAATATTATTAAATTATAAGTCAAGGAGAATAAAAGAAAATATGACCTAATCCAAATAATTTATTATTAGTGTGTGACGTTTCGGCAACAACATTGTCACCATCATCAGACAAAAGAATAAAACTTACACTCTCTACTAGAATAAAACTATACTTGAAGAATAAAACCTACAAATAAATTATTTGAATTAAGTCTTATTTTCTTTTATTATAATCTATAATCCAAATTGTGCTTTATCAAGTCAAGGAGAAGATCATAGAATTCAAGTTAAACATTTATGTGGATCTATTGGATAAACTATAGAATTGGTTTTCTAAGCTTTTGTAAGACTTGTGCCAAGTCAGCTAAAATTTCCTAGGGAGGGGCTTAGAATAGTTCCATTACAAATTACCAAGGGGAGTATAACAAAGACACAATAAAAAATGCAATTCTGGGAAATGGGTTTAGTGCAGAGAAAGTTTACTCAATGGACTGATATAACTGCATCTTTTTCATAAATAGCTTAGAAGAGATCAAAGGTAAAAGTAATGAGTTTTAAGCACAAGGTAATAATCTATAATCCAAATTGTGCCTTATCATAACGAGTTTTAGTTAAGAGGTATGAGCTATGAATTCTTGCAGAATTCTTGAATTTTCATTGCAGCCTGTTAAAGGATGTTATTTGTCTGAAAGCTCGCCAAGCTCATACTTCTTCAATAGAGAAATTTGTCTCTTTTACCTTTGTTCTCTTCTTAGCAATGATATCTGGCAATTCCTCCTATTATAAATAGCTTAGGAAAAAAATCTTAGATGATGAAAATATGAATGGAAATTTTGCCTGGAGAAAAATTTGATATATAAAAAAAAAGGTTGTTACATAAGGTAACAAAGACCAAATAAATAGTGTGTGACATTTCGGTAACAGTGTTGTTACAGAAACATCACACACTATTTATTTATTTGGCTTGGGTCTTGTTACCTTAAGACACAAACTGTTGACATCATCTAGCAAACCTGGGTCAGTGACAAAGTCACATTGCCAAATGTCAAGGTCTCCAGGTGACATTCTGAAAATGCCTCCAAAGCCATTGTTGTGACTCCACCACATCTTCTACGAGGGTGAGTAGAAAAGTAAGATCTCCTTTTTTTTTTCATAGAAAAACATTTAATCACAACTTTTTATACATCATTGGAAAGGTTGGACACTTTGCTATTTTTCTACATGGTCGCCTTGATGCTCAATCACTTTTTTCATCCTGTCAACCAACTTTGTAATTACGGTGTTGTACCACTCTCCCGCCGCGTGCGATTTTCGCTCAGTTATATGCTTTTTAAATGCGAAAAATAATTCTCCGGTCGAAATTCACCGTCAGTTAGTGGAAGTGCATGGACATCAAAAATGTGCGGAAATGGTGCCGGGAGTTTAACGAGGGGCAGATAAACGTCCACGATGAACAGCGGTCTGGGCGGCCGAGTTTGCAGGAATCAACCGTGGCTCGAATCGACGAAATGGTGCGCGCAAACCGGCGGATAACCCTTGAAGAGATCGAGGATGGCCTGAATGAAGATTGCAGCCACTTCTCCGTGCACAAGATTGTGTCTGAGACCCTCGGCTACAGAAAGGTGTCCGCCAGGTGGGTAGACAAGTGGCTCAAAGAGGTGGCGGGAGAGTGGTACAACACCGGAATTACAAAGTTGGTTGACAGGATGAAAAAAGTGATTGAGCATCAAGGCGACTATGTAGAAAAATAGCAAAGTGTCCAACCTTTCCAATGATGTATAAAAAGTTGTGATTAAATGTGTTTTTCTATGAAAAAAAAAATAGGAGACCTTACTTTTCTACTCACCCTCGTAGATTGCAAACACAAGGTAATAAGACCAAATAAATAAAATTTGGTCTTATCACCTTGTGTTTATAATCTATAATCCAAATTGTGCCTTATTGCAAAAACAAAATATGGCATATACATACTTAGTTTTGGATCTATTTTGGCAAGAGAAGTAAGATCCTTTCTTTTTGATATCTGAAGATAAATCTAAATATAGATGTAGATTTTTTCTGTGGGAGAAAAAATATTGATATGAAACACCTCTCACATTAAAATAGAAGCTAAAGCTAAGTACCATCAATGGACCATCTCTGCAAACTAGCAGTCAGTGACATAGCCACAATACTGACTAAAGCCTGCTAATTAACAGAGACAGATAATTGCCTGGAGCAGTATAGTATCAAGGAACAAAATCTTGAGGTGAAGAGATTTCTTATAAGCTTTTTTTTAAGTTAGCAAAGCTGTTGAGCATTTCTGCCCTTCTACAAGATTAAAATTTTTACTCCTGTAGAAGACACATTTGTATGCGCAAAATCGAACTGCTTTTCACATATGTAGACATGTGGTGCACTTACAGTAAAAAGCAGTCACCTACTTCAACCCACCATGATTATCATGGCCTGTACCACGTGTTGTTGTTGTTGTTTCTTATCCCCTTGTGTAAAAATTACACGAATTTCATGAGTTCATGCTCATCGAGCTGTTTTATGATGAGCAGCGGCCTCTCCCAAAGGTCCTGTGTACCATGTGTACTAGGGATAAGCAAAAAAAAACTCCTGTAGAAGGGCAGAGATGATCGAAAGCTCGGCTCTAAATTTAAAAACAAAACCTTACAAGAAAATCTTCACCTCATAATTTTGTTCCTTGATAATAAAACAGTCAATAGATGGTGTTTGGTTTTAAGCGTCTATTTTGAAGTGAGAGGTGCGGCCTTTCTTTTTAGGATGGTCACATATCACCATCTCTCCCATTAGACCTATGTAGAGTTGAGTTTATTCAAGTGAGAAATATTGCCTCTAGAACCTCTTCTAAAATATACGCACTACACAACTTTATTAAGACCACCGGTCTCATACAGATTCACCGCAGGAAGGAAGCATAGATAGAGCCCTTAACTCCAGGCAGCACAAAACCCAACAACCTCTCCAAAAATATAAATATATTCTCTTTGAAAGATGTCACTCAAAGGAGGAAGATCAAATCAATTGGGGTTGGTGGAAGAGTTGTCTAAACCATTGGTTTTCGACCGCTATGACCTGGGATTGAATCCCGCATTGGGCACTTTTTTCTTATAAAAAAAAATGCTCCAATGGCCCCTGATTCTTGCAAAAGTCCAACCCCACGAATGAATGAAAGTAATCAAACGGGGCTCTAGCACATCTGTATGTGCAAAGTCCAACTGCTTTTCAAATGTGTAGACATGTGGTGCACTTACAGTAAAAGCAGTCGCTAACTATTCACCATGATTATCATGGCCTGTATCAAGTGTACTAGAGATAATAAATTTTAGTAATTAAATATTTATTTTTATATTTTACCCCGGGAGTTTTTTCCAATTAACCAGCTAGAAAGAGGAAAGTTGCCATACCTAGTTTCCTGATGGTTTCCTTCAACTTCTGCTTGGGGTCAACAACAGAGTTCTGGGGGAGAACACAAGTTGGGTGTGTTAAGTCTTTGAGGACAATTTTGGGGAGCTTCTTTTACTTACAGGCTTCACGGCGGTGGGTGAGCTCTTGTCCTTGCTGAGGGGAGGGCCCACAACACAACAGGTAAATACAAACTTGAAGTGGGGAGGAACCTACTAGATTGAAAGGCCAAGAATATCTCTCTCCATCTGAGATATATGTAAATGGAATAGGAAATTACTACAATGTACAGTAAAGCCTTGGATTAATGGTGGACCTCATATTAGAAAATTTTTCACAAAGTTCAGACAAAATTGTTAGTTTGAGCATAATTAAATTGTGAATATACAGGGTGCTCCATAGGTCCTGAACCCTTTATTTTTTTCTTAAAAATTAATAGGAAAACTAGAATTTTAAAAAAAAAAAATTTTCTTCTAGTTTGCATTTTAATTTTTAATAATGAAAAAATTTTATAAAGGTTTTCGGGACTTATGGGCTAACCTGTATAATTAAACAAATCTTGAAACTATACATATTGTATGAAATATGAAGGAATCTTGTCTACTACCAAGTCGGCCTGCCACTGAGTAATGCTACCAGTCTTAATGACAAAGGTAGACACATTCTACTTCACCCACACCATCAAAAGTCTCAAGCTCTACAAGCTTGTACCCTAATATGATTGAGTGGAGATAAGAAAGAAGAAGAGGAGGAATCTTGTTATAACAACCTCTTTTAACGGTGTGATTTTGCCCGAATTCCATGAGTTCATGCTCCTTGAGCTGTTTGATGATAAGTAGCGGCCTCTCCCAAAGGTCCTGTTTAGTACATCTAATGCAAGCCAAAATGTGTTCTAGACCTGCAGGTGCCAAGCTACATTTTAAGCAAGTGGGGTAGATTTTGTTATCCGTTTGGTATAAAAGAGACCTAAGAAATAAGACCTAATCCAAATAATTTAATGGTGTGTGACATTTCGGCAACAGCATTGTTACCTGCATCAGACAAAAGAATAAAATTAATGAAATAATAATAAAATGAAATAAAATAAGAATAAAATTCATTTCATTCTTTTGTCTGATGATGGTAACAATGCTGTTACTGAAATGTCACACACTATTAAATTATTTGGATTAGGTCTTATTTTCTTGTATCTATAATTTATAATCCAAATTATGCTTTATCAAAAGGTATACACTGTAATATAAAAGAAACACAACTGCTGGGTCAAATGTCAACATTACTACTCACTGAAACCACCTATCTCAACCAAGAACATAGAATATTACGTGCTATAATTACTATCTATAGAAATATTTTAAACATTTTACACCCTGTACATTATAATTTTTTTCCTATTCACATGTAAATAATAAAGTGGAACATAAGAGAGAGAGAGAGAGAGAGAGAGAGGTACTGTAAAATGAGGATATTTTCTATAAGGCTTGTAGGAAGTGTTAATTAAGTAGCCCTGTGTTGTCCTCCTCGGACCCAGCAGCCCACCTGGAAGAAGAAGAAGACTTGGACTCCTGCCCGGATGAACCTGAGCTAGAGCTAGAGGAAGTAGATGAGGAGGATCTGTGATGTCGATGCCGTGACGTGGACTTCCTGTGCCGATGGTGGGGCGAGGACGACCTCTTGTCCCGTTTTCTAGAAGACGAACGTTGCCTCCTACGTTTTGGCGAGGGAGATTTGGATCGTCTCCTGCTAGATGAAGACCTTCTACGTTTTGGTGTAGGACTTTTGGATCGTCTTCTGTTAGATGAGGATCTCCTCCTGTGTGACGAGGAGGACCGTCTCCTCTTTGACCTGGAGCGATGACGGTGGGAGGGGCGAGATTTCTTGGCCGCTGGAGAATCATGCCTCCTCCTTCGAGTCTTGTGATCGGAGTCTGGGGATGAAGAGGAACTCCTACACACACCCAGGGGCAAACGTTGAAGTCAACAAGACCAGGGAAGGTAGTATGCTAAAACAGTTAAACCTGCCTCAAGTGTATAGCCACTGAATCAAGACAACACTCGATGTACTCAGGGAAGGTAGCATGCTACAACAGTCAAAACTGTCGAATGATAAGGCACAATTTGAATTATAGATTAGAACTACTAGGTTATAAGACCAAATCCAAAAAAAAAAAAATTAATAATAAAGTGACATTTCTGTAACAGTTTTACCGAAGAACCACCCTGTAAAGGACACCTAATTGTAAAGCCAAAGTATCCTTTAGGTAGAGGTGTCCAGAGAGTTGTTAAATAGTGAAAATGATCATTTTGGTGATGAAAACTGTCCTTTGTAGAGATGTGTCCTCTAGTGTGAGTGTCCTCTCATGGAGGTTCTACGGTATAACCATTATCAGACAAAAGACAATGTATTTATATAAAAAATAGACACTCCAACTGGCCGAAGTGTCTATTTTTTATATAAATATGAATGCCGGCCAGGCAACCGCTATCTTTTCGACAATGTATTTATCATTCAATACTTTTGTCTGATGACAAAACCAAAGCGTCACATACTATTTATTTGGATTTGGTCTCATTACCTTGTAATCAAACCTTTATATGTATAGCTACTGGATCAAGACAAAATGGAGTTAAGTGGCTCCTGACACAGGTTATAGGCAGATAAATGTGCAAGTTGAACTGCATTTACAATAGGCTTCCGCTCAAGACAGGTCTAACTGCAAGCACAATCTATAGTAACAACAAACCTTAGGATTCTCAAAGCTAATTTAATTATGGTAAAATCATATTTGGCCATTTTTCCCCATAGTTCACTAGTTTTCATCTGAAAAACAATAATAAAAGGGTACAGGGTACAAGCAATTGGGATTCATCAGTAAAAGTAATGTTACCATCACCATATTTTGATAATCTTCCATTAAACATTTGCTTTAAGTACTTTTAATGCTTTAAAAAAAAGTAGAATTAAAAAGCAATATTCACTTCAATTATTCAACTTTTTGGCTGTCCAATGTTTATTTTTTTCCTATGTCCATCAAGCACTGTATTTTAAAAATTTATCCCTTCTTTTATGGCACAATATTTATTATTTTTTCTTCTTTCTCTTTTAAAAGTTCTGGCTATTTGGTCTTACATTGTTCAAACTTGTGGCATTTTTGCTTCATAAATTGAAAAATAGCCTTTTTTGTAAAATATTTGTGGTGTTTTGGTGTTTGTGTATAAGGAAATAATAGGGGAAGCAAGTTTTTATTTGTTCATATTTTCAAAATATAATTTCTTGCAAATGTATTCCATCTAGTTATGCTAACCAATTGTAGAGAGAGAGGACAAATATATCTACAAAAAATAATCAATTGTGTGATTAGACCATTTAAATTATAATGAAAGAAATTAAGACCTAATCCATAAAATTTCTTTTATTATAATCTATAATCCAAATTGTGCTTTATCATTTTTGATAGACTTCAATGCCCTAAGAAGTTATTCTTCCTATGAGCTGAAGAAAATGAATTCCAAAGTGAATATCAATGTGGATGCTAAGCCATCACTTGAAAAATATATTTTAAAAAGTTCAGGATCTGAAGCTCTCCTCTACTAGACCATTTAAATTTTATAGATGGAAATTTTGCAGGGAGGATATTGATCTAAAGAGACAAAGGTTGCCTCTCCCGTCAAAATAGACGTCAAAACTAGACACCATCTATTGACTGTCGCCGCAACTAGCGGCCTTGGGTCGGTGACGAAGCCACAACACCAGCTTTGGCAAACTGAAAAGCGTCCACCTAGAGACCATGGTTTTGGGCTATATAGATGGCGTCTAGTTTTGACGTCTATTTTGACGGGAGAGGCGAACTTTGTCTCTTTAGCCCGAAACCATGGTCTCTAGGTGGACGATTTTCAGTTTGCCAAAGCTGGTGTTGTGGCTTTGTCACCGACCCAAAGCCACTAGTTGCGGCGACGGTCAATAGATGGCGTCTAGTTTTGACATCTATTTTGACGGGAGAGGCAACCTTTGTCTCTTTAGACATTTAAATTTTGTTCAATTGTTCCACGGTCTACCATGTCAATTGTACACATCTATATTCTTCCCCAACCACATACTTTTTAAAATTATTATTGATAAGGCACAATATGGATTATATATTAGAAACTTCAAGGTAATAAGACCAAATCCATATAAATAAATAGTGTGTGATGTTTCTGTGTGACAGGAAATTTCTGATGAAGGTAACAACGCTTATTGAAATGTCACACACTATTTATTTGAATTTGGTCTTATTGCCTCTAGTTTAAAATTATTATTGTTTAAAACTTGCACTTTCTCCTTATCCATTTCTATAATATGTATCTTTTGCCAGCTCCTGTTGAATTATGCCCGTTTTATTTACTTTTCTTATCTAATCAACATCTGTCTCTATCTATCTTCCCTGGCCTGGGGAATCTAACCTTTTGTGAACAACCTTTGGTGACGTGCAGCACATTGGTACTTTGCTACATTGCATTGTGGTTTGTCTGCTTGTTACATCCATTTTTGGGCTTGAAAATAATACATTTTGGTTGGTAGCCTGTAAAACCATATTCTCTCATCCATTTCAAAAAAATGTTCATGCCTAAAGAATTTTTATTAGGCTTATTTATTTATTATTTTTTACTTATCCTTTTAGTCTAAATTAGACAAGATCTTGGAGGTCGTGCTCATAAAGAAGCTCAAGAACTCTTCTTGGTTCTCTGTACAGGGATCTCTTGTCCTTTCTTTCTGTCAAATTAGGCTTTATGGTCTTTTCCAGTATAGCTTCTAGTTAAGAGTGTGTAAGCACGTATGTATATAGGAGAGCTCAAGGTGACTCAGATAGCTGTGCAAATAATTCACAGGTGGTCAGCCAGCTGTGTAAATATATATTTTACAGTTTGTTTTTTTTATTATCCCTAGTACACAAGGTACAGGCCATGATAATCATGGTGGGTAGAAGTTGGCGATGGCTTTTACTGTAAGTACGCCACATGTCTACATATGTGAAAATCAGTTCGGCTTTTGCACTTACAAATGTGCCAGAGAGCCCCATTTAGTTACTTTCACTCGCTGGTGGGGTTGAACTTTTGCAAAAATCGGGGGCTATTGGAGCATTTTTTTTTTTTAATTAGAAAAAAAGTGCCCAATGCGGGATTCAATCCCGGGTCATAGTGGTCAAAAACCAAGGGTTTGGACCACTCGTCCACCAATCCCCTATTCACAGTATAACTTTTTATTTCAACACTCTTACTACAGTGGAGCTTTGTTATAAAATCATTGTTGGATCCTGTGATATAATTTTGGAAGTCGGATTTTTCTTTAAATTAAATTTTGTATTAAGCAATTTTTTAATTTTTATTCTTATATGTAAATAATTGTAAATCCTTTAAAATTTCAATTTTTGTATATTGTTGATGATTCAGTAAGATATGTAAATTTCTATCAGGAATAGAAAAGACTCAATTTAGATAACTAATGTTGTAGCTACTCCTAACTCTAAAACTCAAATAAATCAAATAATTCAAGACAAGTGGTAAAATGTTTCTTTATATCATTTACTGAACATTCAAGCCATAACAGTATGGTCCCTCGAGCCGGATTCTTTAAAAAATTAAGGTAAGCCATTTGAAAACTTAAAATTATTAAAATAAAGTCATGCCTAAATCAGAAGTTAAAATTCGGCATAAATTCAACTTTATTATTCAGGAAATAAAGGATCTGGAATCAAGGAATAAATCTATTGTAGAATCCAAAAATATACATAGATTAAAGCTATTCCAACAAGAAGTTAATGAAAGGAAAATTAGCCTAAATCAAATTGTCAACACATTATTAGAATCAGAGTTAGATGAGACACAATATGAGGATTATTCAAAAGCCAAAGATGATATTTTTAATATGTTGGTGTCTATTGAAGAAGCTTTATCTTTGATTGAAACCAAAGAAAATACTCATAGTGATAAACAACTGCCCGAATCCAATGTCAATTTACCTAAGATAAATTTACCCATTTTCAATGGTGATTCAGCCAATTGGCTTAGTTTTAGAGAAATATTTAACTCCACCATTAATTCAAATCAAACACTAACTGAAATACAAAAATTTCAATATCTAAATGCATCAGTTAAGGGTCCTGCGGAAAAGTTGATTCGGGGTTTTCCCATTTCTGACAGAAACTACCAGCAAGCATGGGATACCTTATGCAATAGATTTAATAACAGAAGAGAATTGGCTTTTTCACAAATCAACAAAATATTCTCCATAAGGCCATTAAAATCTATTTCAACTGGTTCTCTCTATGAAATCCTTGATGTTTGCAATGAAGGCATTAGAAATCTCTCAGTGCTAAGGACTTGAGAAAAACACATTAACAGATCTAATCCTGATCAATTTTTTTGAAAAAAGAATTGGTGAAGCCCTCAGGAAAGAATGGGAATTAACCCTTCAAAATGAAGAATATCCAACATTTGAAAACTTTGTGAATTTTTTAGAAAAACATGCTAGAAGCCTGCAAGGTATGAGAATTCCTTTGTTCCAGGAACAAAAAACCTCTAGCAAAAATATGATGGCTCACGGCCTTTATGTCAACAAAGGTCAAAATTGTATTTTATGTCATCAAATTCATAAACTAAATGACTGCCATAGATTCATAAATCTTCCCTTGCCTAAAAAATGGGAATTAGTTAAAAAACATAAACTTTGTCAAAATTGCCTTAGAGCAAATCACGAGATATCCAAATGTCTCATCACATCAAGATGTAAAAACTGCAAGCAGAACCATCATACTCTTCTGCATGAATACAACTCTGAACCATCCATTCCACAACCAACAACCTCTCAAGAGATGTTGATTTCAACAAATACCATCTGTAATGTGATGCCTTTGGAAACGGAAACAAATATTCTACTGTCAACAGCCCTTATTAAAGTCAAGGCGAAGGATGGCTCATTTGTGCTATGTAGAGCATTAGTGGACAATGGGTCCCAAATATGCCTAATTTCAGAACAATGTTGCCACAAGTTGAGACTTGAAAAAATGAAAAATTCTTATACACTAAAAGGTGTAGGTGACATTGTTGTCAACAGGACAACATCGCAGGTTGAAATAGAGTTCACCCCACATCATAATGATCAATTATTTTCTGCCAGAGCATTTGTGGTTGGGAGGGTAACTGCAGACCTTCCAAACTTCCAAATTCAGTCAGCAGACTTTCCTCATTTAGAAAATTTGCTCTTGGCAGACCCAGAATTCTATGTCACCAAGCCCATAGACCTAATTTTGGGTGCAGATACCTTTGTAGAAATCATTCTAGGTCATAAAACAGATTTAAAGCACCATCCTATAGCACTTAATACCAAGTTAGGTTGGCTTGTTTCTGGGAGAATCCATTCAAATATTAAGTCAAATACTTCGGTAATCAATCACTGTACCACTGAACTTGATTCCAGCATAAGAAAATTCTGGGAACTTGAAGATGTCCCAATTTCTAAGGCCCAGTTGGGTACAAAGAATGCCTGTGAGATATTATTCAAGTCAAACCTCAAAAGAGACATTGAGGGCAGATATTCAGTCAATCTCCCTTTTAAATCAACACCCAATTTAGGTGATTCAAGATCTCAAGCATTGAGAAGGTTTTTTAATTTGGAAAAAAGGCTACAGGCTAATCCAAGTCTCAAATCTCAATACATCAACTTTATGAGGGATGAACCAATTGAATCAGATATAAAGTCAAATTGGAATAAATTCCAAACTCAACTATCGTGCCTAAAGGAAATCAAAATACCAAGATACCTGAACAGCTCATCTTCTGAAATAGAAGAATTACAACTACATGGATTTTGTGATGCATCCCTTAATGCTTATTCAGCAGTTTTTTACTTGAAAACTAGATTCAAAAATCAAAAGATCAAAATTATTCTGATAACCTCAAAAACTAAGGTTGCACCATTAAAGACCATTACAATTCCAAGACTTGAACTAAGTGCAGCATTGCTTTTGGCTCAACTGAATCAAGTCATTCTTGAATCATTTCCTTTTCAACCTGACAAAACCTTTTTGTGGACTGATTCACAAATCTGCATAGATTGGATAAGATCAGATGCCAGCAGATGGAAAGCCTTTGTTTCGAACAGAGTGTCGTCAATTCAAAATTTGACCCAAATCACTGATTGGTTCCATGTATCCAGTCAAGATAATCCAGCTGATTGCGCATCCAGAGGAATCATGCCTCAAGACTTGGTCAATCATAGAATTTGGTGGCGGGGTCCTATTTGGCTTCAAGAAAATAATGTTCGATATATTCCTTCTTCACCAACCCAAGTAAACCTCAATATCATTCAAGAAGAAGTCGGTGAAGGTCAAGTGTTGGATCAAACAACCTTAATTCAAAATTCAGAAACTATGTTAAATCTAGAATTCATTGAAAGGTATTCCACAATGACCAAATTGATCCGAATAACAGCTTGGTGTTGGAGATTCTACTACAATTGCCTCCTCTTTGATCCAATTTGTCAGAAAGGACCTTTGACAACAAGAGAATTAACAAAGGCAATTCAAGTCTTAGTCAAATCAATCCAGCAAGTTGAATTCTGCACGGAAATAAAATTACTGAAGTCAAACAAGCAACTACCTCTGTCCAACAAGCTAACTTCTCTAAATCCCTTTTTAGACACTCAAGGACTTCTAAGAGTTGGAGGTAGACTCAAGTATTCCTATTTAAATGAAAATCAAAAATTCCCTCTCTTACTACCGAAGAATCACCACATCACCAATCTTATAATCGATGATATTCACAGGAAATACCTACATGCAGGACCTCAACTTGTATTGTCAATACTCAGAAAAAATTATTGGATTTTGGGAGCAAGAGATGCAGTCAAAAAAATCATTAAAAAATGTCTGATTTGTTTAAAATTTAAATCTACTACCATTCATCAAATCATGGGAAATCTACCTCCGGAAAGAATCATCCCATCAAGGCCATTCTCAAAGACTGGCATTGATCTTACAGGACCATTCTTAATAAAGAGAAGCCTGGGCAGATCTAAAACAATAAGCAAATCTTACATTGTACTATTCATTTGCTTTACTACTAAGGCCATTCATTTAGAATTGACAACAAGTTTATCAACTGATTCATTCATGGCCTCGTTGAGAAGATTCATGGCCAGAAGAGGGAAGCCCTCTGACATTTACTCAGATAATGCTACCAATTTTAAAGGAGCATCCAATTTTTTCCGCACTCAGTTTCAATTATTGAACTCTCAATCAGTGCAAAGATTGGTTACAGAGGAATTAATCACTTGGCATTTCATCCCCCCAGGTGGACCTCACTTTGGTGGCCTTTGGGAAGCCGGAATCAAAAGTGTGAAATCACACTTGGTGTCCGAACCTTTAAATCAACAACCCTGAATTATGAAGAAATGAACACTTTGATTATTCAGATAGAATCTTGCCTAAATTCAAGACCACTGGCCCCTCTAAGTAGTGATCCCAATAATTATGAGGCCTTGACACCAGCTCATTTCTTAATAGGATCTTCGTTTTCAGAAATTCCAACCTCAAACTCTGAAGTCTTAAACTTACAGACAAGATGGAAGCTGATTCAAAAACTAAAAAACTCATTCTGGTCAAGATGGTCCAAGGAATATCTGAGCAACCTCCAAGGCCGTGGTAAATGGCGAATCAAACAAGACAATATCCAAATAGGTCAACTAGTTTACCTCAAAGAGGCTCAAATATCTCCACTTCACTGGCCTTTGGCTAGGATTCAAGAGATATTTCCAGGAGAGGACAAGAATGTCAGGGTAGTCCAGATAAAGACTTCAAAAGGAGTCTTCAAGAGACCCATTACAAAGCTGATTCCATTACCTTTCAAACAATGAAAATTGTAACCTTAGCTACATAGTCGGAATCAATTAGTCCAGCATCTATACTATTGGAACTCTTTTTTTTTTATTTTTATTTTTTATTTTTATTTTCTGGTCATCTCTTCCCAGCCGGGGGAGTATGTTGGATCCTGTGATATAATTTTGGAAGTCGGATTTTTCTTTAAATTAAATTTTGTATTAAGCAATTTTTTAATTTTTATTCTTATATGTAAATAATTGTAAATCCTTTAAAATTTCAATTTTTGTATATTGTTGATGATTCAGTAAGATATGTAAATTTCTATCAGGAATAGAAAAGACTCAATTTAGATAACTAATGTTGTAGCTACTCCTAACTCTAAAACTCAAATAAATCAAATAATTCAAAACAAGTGGTAAAATGTTTCTTTATATCATTTACTGAACATTCAAGCCATAACAATCATAATAATAATTTTAGAGTCCTAGTTGTCTCAAAACCATGGAGATATAACAACAACAAGGTTATAACAACATTAAAGCTTTGTCCCAAGAAGCCTTGTTGTATAAAGATTCAACTGTATATAACTACTGTTCAACGGTTTTCAATTTTTTTTTTTAAAGTTCACCTACTCATTTTTCAGTGGTGCTTTAAAATAGGAATTCACATTTTATCTTCTTACTCTAGTTCACAAGTTTACTTGGCCCGTCAAACTGAAGAAGACACTTAAATATATGAATTACACATGTTTAACTTTGACCAAAAGACTGTAATACATCCACATATAAAAAGCCAATTTATAATTTCTAATCAGAGGGACTTCTGAGATAAAATTGTCTAAATTGAATCTTTGTCGAGCCCCAAGTATTTTTGTCCCATGATAAACCTTCCTTATTGAGGTGAAAACATCAGGGGCTTCCAGGGATAAATTTCTTTTTTATAAAGAAAGACCATCCAATAGGATATTCTTTGCTCCGTGGAAGTTTCTGGATCTTTCTCAGGGCTAGAGATCTTCGTGATGACTTTCAACTTAGATCAGAATATACAATGTGGGGGGATACTGTTGTTTCTTATCCCCTTGTGCAAAGATTACACAAATTTCATGAGTCCATGCTCCTCGAGCTTGATTTCATGGTATGAGGTGTAGCTTTCATTAATCATACCACCATGATCCAGGCACACTTTGGTGAAAGTCTGACTTTGCCTGTAATTTAACATGGAAGCCTTTGCTGCTGACTCTAACATGAGTACAGACACAGCTTCTCTGTATCCCTGGAGAGAAACCCTTGCTGAGGTTTTTCAACCGGGTCAGTTGAAAACTCAGGATTTTTATAGAGGTCTTTCTCCTCTTTCTAATAATGCTGCTGTTGATCTAAGACTGCTTATTCATAAGTTATTCTGCTTGTTTCGCAGCTGGCCTTCATATCTGAAGGTCATTCTCCTATCTGCCACATGGCGACGTGCCTTGTAGCAGTCAGCTCAGCTGAGAGGAGTGAGGAATACAAAGTGCTATAATAGACTCCATAATTGGTTGGTATAGAGGGAAGCCAAGATTGTTAGTGTGAGTTGAAAGAAGAATTAAGTAAGAATACAGAGAAACATGATGCTGATGTTGCAATGTGATTCTGGCCAACAAGGCTCAAATTGATTTAGTCTCCCCATCTCTTTTTTCCCATTCTTAACTCTGATAAAGGTGAACAATTTGTATTATGAAAATTAGAAACTATTTTAGATGCGTAAGATTCTTTTTGAAATTAAACAATTTCTACTGCCCTTAATGGTAGATTAAACTGGCGAAACCACTGGGAGGGTTCACCACTAATGATCTAGGACCTCCCTTTAATTTTTCCATTGCAGTAAGGGCAGTAGAAATTGTTTAATTTCAAAAAGAATCTTGCGCGTCTAAAATAGTTTCCAATTTTCATAACAGATGGTGCACTAGTGCATCATAATATAAATATGGATTATATAGACACAAGGTTTAATTACCTTGTGTTTCTCTATTCTCAATTCTTAATTTTGCAATCCCTTCCTTATAAAAGTAACCCAATGAGAAAAGATACATGGCATACACCACACATATATATGATGCATTAGCACATCATCTGTTATATAAGAAATTATAACTAATTTAGACATGCATGATTTTTTTTTAAATTAAACAATTTTCTACTGTCCTTACTGCAATGATCAATTAATTGGAGGGACTGGTTTATCATTGGTGAACCCTCCAATTAATTCACAAGGTAATAAGACCAAATCTAAATAAATAGTGCGTGACGTTTCGGTAACAGCGTTGTTACCATCTTCAGACAAAAGTACTGAAGATGTAGTACTGAGATTCAGTACTTTTGTCTGAAGATGGTAAAAACGCTGTTACCGAAACGTCACACACTATTTATTTATTTGGATTTGGTCTTATTGCCTTGTGTTTATAATCTATAATCCAAATTGGGCCTTATCATACCCTCCAATTAATTGATCATTGCAGTAAGGGCAGTAGAAAATTGTTTTATTTTAAAAAGAACTACTGCCCTTACTGCAATGATCAATTAATTGGAGGGCCAGGAGGGTTCACCACTGATGAGCCAGGCCTTCCCATTAATTTATCGTTGCAGTAAGGGCAGTAGAAAATTGTTTAATTTTTAAAAAGGATCATACGCATCTAAAATAGTTTCAATTTCTCTTATGGATTGCTCCTTTTTCAAAAAAATATATAAAATTATAGTTGGCATCATGTGCAGTTAGATGGGATCTATCGAGAGGATCAACCTAATCAAAATGAAATTGCAACAGCTATACATCCTTTTTATTTTGTGTCTAAACTCCGCCTTTGCCGATCCCAAGCCCGGATGAAAAAGGAGGAGGAGGAGCAGTAACAAGCTCGGTAAAAAACCTGGGTTTAGCTGGCCCGGCTGATAGTACCCTGGAAGGGCTCCTAATCCAGGGATACAGGATGAGCAGCGTTTATACTCCATGTTAGGAGCAGCTGCACATGGCATCTGTTCCTCATGTTAGAGGCGGCCATTTCTTTTAGAGCTAAGTCAGTGGCCTGCCACTGAGTAGTGCTCCCAGTCTTAATGACAAAGGCAGATGCATTCTACTTCACCCAGTGTGGAGATAAGAAAGAAGAAGAGGAAGATTTTGTGTCTATCACTTAACAATTCTTGATCCTTGAAGTCTCCCGGCTAATTTTTGTATTTATCAAGAGAGGGAAAATATATAAAGAGAGAAGATGGGGGGGACTCTCTCTATAGAATCTCTCAAGAAACTTTTTTTTTTAATTTGCATATTGAACATTATTTGTAGAGAGTTAGAAGTGTATGAGGGTATATCCATCCATAACACCATACTACTAAAAATTATTATTAATAAAAATATATAAACTAATCTCTTACCTATAGTAATAGTTAATTCTCTTTAAACTAATACTTACTGGAAGAGACAAAAATTAGTCCCAATTAAGGAAAGTTTTGTTACGTTTTGGTAACAGCGTTGTTACCATCATTAGACAAAAAGTACTGAATGAGAGATTAGAAACAAAAGAGGTAACAAGACCAAATCTCCAAATTATTGAAATGTTTGTGACGTTTCGGTAACAGCGTTGTTACCATCATCAGACAAAAAGTACTGAATGCTTTCTAATCTAGATTCAGTACTTTTGTTTGAGGATGGTAATAAACCTGTTACCGAAAACATCACGAACATTTCAATAATTTTTTTTTTTTTACACAAATAAATTTACTGGCAATGCGTTTCTTTTTTAAATCTCTACAGACCTTACTGCAATGATATGATTTAATGAATGAGAGGGCTTGGCTCATCAGTACTGATGAGCCAAGCCCTCTCATTCATTAAATCATATCATTGCAGTAAGGTCTGTAGAGATTTAAAAAAGAAACGCATTGCCAGTAAATTTATTTGTGTAAAATTTTAACGATAGAGGGCAATAAAATTTAATTTCAATAATTTGGAGATTATCTCTTTTATTTCAAATCTAGTCTCAATTAAAATAATACAAAGTTTATATTTTTTATGTAAATTTGCAAGAGAACATGCAGATTTTTTTTTTTTTTTTTAGAACTCTGGCATTTGCTTCTATTTGAAACAAGTTTTAATTGACACTATAAAAAAAATTTTTTTTTTTGTTCTCCTAATGGGTCTCCAAATAACTTGATTGTAGAAAAAAGATGTAAGTTGTTAGAAAACTCTACAAGATTGTAAAGAATGAGAAATAGAGAGAGAAAGAGAGTTTAATAGAGAGAAAAAAAATAGTAGTAAATAATTTTTTTTAAAAAGAAGTATATATTAAAAAAACAAAAAGCTGCCTACCTATCCCTGCGCCGTCTTGATCTATACCTGTTATTGAGGTCGTCTTGCCGGGGCATTATTGAATTGGAAGGAGACTACTAACAGACGGTGGGTCAGGCACCATACACACACAAGCACACACATACAGAGGCACCAAGAATTTGGCAAGAAGTTGGCTGCCAAGCTGCCATGGGTAATATGATGAGGAGGAGGAAATACTCACAAGGTAATAAGAACCAAATCGAAATAAATAAATAGTGTGTGACGTTTCGGTAACAGCGTTGTTACCTTCATCTTCAGACAAAAGTACTGAATGTCTGCATTATAGATTACAAACACAAGGTAATAAGACCAAATCTAAATAAATAAATAGTGTGTGACGTTTCGGTAACAATGTTGTTACCATCTTCAGACAAAAGTACTGAATGTCTGCATTATAGATTACAAACACAAGGTAATAAGATCAAATCCAAATAAATAAAAAAATGTCTGAAGATGGTAAGAACGCTGTTACCGAAACATCACACGCTATTTATTTAGATTTGGTCTTATTACCTTGTGTTTATAATCTATAATGCAAATTGTGCCTTATCAAGAGTAAATACTGTTCCCTTTTACATCTGTCATTATATTACACAGGGTAATAAAAGACCAAATCCAAATAAATAAGTAATGTCTGAAAATGGTAACAACGCTGTTACTGAAACGTCACACACTATTTATTTATTTGAATTTGGTCTTATTACCTTGTGTTTATAATCTATAATCCAAACTGTGCCTTATCAAGAGTAAATACTGTTCCCTTTTACATCTGTCATTATATTACACAAGGTAATAAGACCTAATCCCAAATAAATAGTGGACAACTGAGATAAAAGTATTGAATGAGAAAAAAAATATCACAGTAAATACTTTTAAATAGTTACTGTTACAGTAGAACTAAATCCCTGTAAAGGACAACACCTAATTGCAGAGTCAAAATGTCCTTTAGGTGAGAGGTGTCCTCTTACTGGAGAGTTGCTAAATAGTAAAAATGGTAATTTTGTAAATGAAAACTGTCCTTTTTAGAGAGGTGTCCTCTACCACAAGTGTCCTCTCATGGAAGTTTTACTGTATTATTATTATTATATTAAAAAGTATGTGTGCTGTATTTTTTTTCTCATTCTGTACTTTGTTGATAGTAACAACAACACACTATTTATTTATTTATAGTCTTATTCACCTTATGTTTCTAATCTATATTCTAAATTGTTGTCCTTATCATCTGTGATTAATTATATCTAAAAATTTTGTAAATTATTACAGCTGAAAAAAAAGAGAAGAGTTATAACAAGACCAAATCCAAATAAGCATTTATAAAACAATTATAACTATATGGATACACCAGTCAGTCTAAACCTACTTTAACTGGAACACAAGGAAGGCACCCATTGAGAAAAAAACTATCGTTCTCTAACTAATAAATGGCTTTAACGTGAGGCTTCTGATTCTTGTACAAGCCACAACCAGTTACACCCGAAAGCTTGTATGGTCGTGATAAAGGAACTCTCCCCTCAGCAAATTGTATTTTAAGGCATAACGATAATCTCCCTGTTCGCTATAGAAGAAGAAGAAAGTTGGGAAGAAGAGATTCTTTATATAATGACATGAGTATCATTCTGTGCCCGTAGAAAGAAGTCTTGCCCGAAAGCTTGTACAATCATCCTCTTATACACCCATACCTCGCTTTGCGTCGGGGTTACGTTCCAAAAAAACACGACGTAAATTGAAACGACGCAAAGTGAAAATATGTGAAGGCCCAATCAAAAACAAAGGTGTTGCCATATTTTAGGAAAAAAAATTCAAAAAAAAGATTAAAGACTCGAATCCAAAACAACGCAACTTCAAAAATCTAATGACGCACAGTGAAAATCTGTAAAAATTAAGCAGCGACGCAACTTAAAAAAAAAAAAAAAAAAAAAAAAACGCAAAATGAAACGATGCAAAGCGAGGTATTGGTGTATAAAGAAGTTCTTCTTCAACTCAGTTCTTTCAACTCCGCCTTTGCCGGTCCCAAGCTTGGATGAAAAAGGAGGAGGGGGAGTAGTAACAAGCTCGGTAAAATACCTGGGCTCAGTTGGCCCGGCTGATAGTACCCTGTAAGGGCTCCAAGGGATACAGGATGAGCAGCGTTTGTACTCCATGTCAGAGGTAGCCATTTCTTTTGGGGCTAAGTCTGTCTGCCACTGAGTAGTTTTCCCAGTCTACTTCACCCAGTCATGATGGTTGTCAAACAGACACCATCAATAGTCACAACTTGATATCCTAATATGATTGAGTGGAGATAAGAAAGAAGAAGAAGATCTGATGATGGTAAGAACACTGTTAGCCATAGGCACACACTTTTTATTTATATGGATTTAAGTCTTATTACCTTGTGTTTCTAATCTATAATCCACAAATTGTATCTTCCATTTAAATTGTATTTAGATCATGATATCAATAAAAATGCCTCTATAGTATGACAAGGATTATAAGAGAAAATTAATCTTAATTTGGATTTGGTCTTATTACAGCCCCCTTTGATAATCTATTATTATATCGCAGAATTTAAAAAAAAAATTGGGTTATGATCAATTCAATATATGCATATAAACACAAGGTAATAAGACCAAATCCAAATAAATAAATAGTGTGTGACGTTTCGGTAACAGCGTTGTTACAGAAACGTCACACACTATTTATTTATTTGGATTTGGTCTTATTACCTTGTGTTTATAATCTATTATCCAAATTGTGCCTTATTTATATGCATATATATATTTAATTATCTTTTTTTAAAATAGTACAGACTGTGCACTTTGCATGTATTGACAAGATGTCAATAAAATTATTTTAATTGTCAAAAAATTGTCAATTCAAGATAGGGCCGTTTAGGAAGATTTTGGTCAAATGTAAATATAATGTAATTGGATATCATACCACTTTTTAAACATTAATAAAAATTAAATAACAATATTTTGAAGTTGAAAAACCTAACATTTTGTCATTTAAAATCAAATTTTATTGACACTATTGTATTTAGTAACTTTTATATTCATTTTAATTGTCTACAAAACTTGGTTTAAAGCTTTTTTTTGCTTATTCCTAGTATGTGTTGTACAGGCCATGATAATCATGGTGGGTAGAAGTAGGCGACTGCTTTTACTGTAAGTGCACCACATGTTTACACATGTGAAAAAGCAGGGTTTAAAGCTTGAATTCCAGTAATTTTCATGGCAAATTATAGTGTACGATATAGTTGTAAATGAGTTTTATATTATTTTTATAAATATTCTATATAGATATGATTATTTAAAAAAAACTTTTAGAATTATTTTGAAAGAATTAAGAATAAAAAAATCTGAAGCAAATGTTATCAATACACTAGGTTTGGTTCGTTGGTGTTTAACACTTCAGGAACCCTCTCTGGTTAGGATTAATTCTCTCTTTCTCTTTGTTAGGTTAATTTAAATTAGATTAGGTACCTTCTCTCTGGGGGTCGGTGGAAGGATGGTCTAGACCGTTGGTTTTCGACCGCTACGACCCGGGTTCGATTCCGACATTGGGAACTTTTTTCTGATTAAAAAAAAAATGCTCTGATGGCCCCCGTTTCTTGCAAAAGTCCAACCCCACCAACGAGTGCAAGTAACCAAAAGGGGCTCTGGCATATTTGTAAGTGCAAAGTTGAACTGCTTTTCACATGTGTAGACATGTGGTGCATTTACAGTAAAAGCAGTCACCTACCTCTACCCACCATGATTATCATGGCCTGTACCACGTCTACTAGGGATAAGCAAAAAAAAAAGGTACCCTCTGATATAAGTTGATTTAGGTTAATTTTAGATATAGGTTAAATTAAGTTAATTTTGACAAAAATATCATTATTTAACTTTAAAATATGTTATTTAATTTCTTAATAATATATTTTTTTTAAGTAGTAGTGTGTGTGAAAATTATATTCAATGATGCTGTTTTATTTACATTTGACCAAAAACACCAATTTCAAGGGAAAAAAAAACTGATTATTTTGGTATATGGTAGGGGAAATTAAAAGTAATTTAATTTAAATCAGTTTTTCTAGTTTGAAGACACTATTGAAAAATTGTCATATTTGACTTAGTATTAGTTTCATTTTTTTCTTTTTAATAATATTATCATTTATATGCGTCAAACTATATTACTTTTATATACAAAGATATTTTTTATCTTGTTTATTAGTTTTACAGAGGCATTTAAATATATTGAGTGGTCTTTTGGTGACATGTGTCATCTTTATCACACTTCTTTAAATCCCTTTTGTCATTTCTTTAATCATAAGAACACATCTTTTAAAATATGTTCACTTATATCAACATAAATAGGAAAGCTTAAAAGTTTCATATATATATTGATAATTTTCTAAGTAGTTGTTCAATTATGATTCTATTAACTTTTTTTGACCCATTAGATCCTACATCTTGGCAAGGTATTAAGAGCAGATCAATTGAAAAGGGTTCAAAATTTAAATTGGTAAAGGTCAATTTTATATGGAATTCTTAAAATTTTAAAAATATTTACTTTTTTTTTTTTTTAGGATGATATTTAAACTTAATTTTAAATATCGCATTCAATAAGGATAATACTGGCTCAATATGCCCAACACTTTTTATACTTTTGAGGCGAAAGAGTTTAAAATAGAATTAAATATCATTCCATAGCTTTTAGTGGGAAAAAATGGCCAAAATTATCTCCATAATTCTAACAGTATATAATGTAGAATAATATTTTACATAGTATATATATATACACTCTGGAAATATTTGTAATATATTTAAAATACCTGCAGAAATATATTAATATCTAAAAAAGTATTTGCATCAAAATAATCTTAATTCAAATTGTATCGTAATTTAAAATTTGTCGGATTTAATTTATTTATGCCTTTTTGCGTATGTTTACATCAAACCATAATTTAAACTATGCTTTAAATAAACCTACAAAAGGATCTTTTGATCAAAATGGTAAACCAGAGTAACCGAATATTTAACGTTTCTACGTAAAATAAAAATAAAAATTTGTTATTATCCAAAGTAAGTAGAAACAAAAAAAAAATTATCTTTTATCTTTACAAAAAATATAATATCTATATTTAAAGCAAAAATGAAAAATATGCTTTACTTATTGAATTGCAAACTTTGCACCAGATAAATTTTGAAATTTGGCAATTTCGGAAAATCCACTAATGCTGATAATTTTATATTTGCAAAAAAAAAAAAAAAACCTATCACTTTTGAAGGGAACGAATACCATTCCCTTGCAATTTTGCAATATTAAAAGGCTTGTAAACTAAGATGTGCTGTTAAAGTTTTTTATTTGTCAGTTTATTATCAAATTCGTTGAAATCTTTCTTTATATAAATTTTGGGTAAACATTATATAAAATTATTCCCGTCAAAGAAAAATTAAATATATAATATTTGAATAAAATATTATACTATGAAAATATGTGTCTAAATATGGATTGAGGCGCTTTGAATGCTACAAAAGTCCTAGCTACAGTTGATTAATTGGATTTATGAGTGTAATTAAGTTAATATTAGGTTTTATATTAGCATAGCAAGGTCTTGAATCCGAATCCAAGCAATCTAAAAAAATTTACCTGAATAAAATAAAAATAAATTTATCTTTTTTTTTTTTTTACTCCTGGTTGTGAGATATCTTTATTTGATCCTTACAGGATTTCGCAAAATGAAAGCCTGCCCTGGACTGATGAGGGCCATTATTCCTAAACCGTGGTCTCCGGGCGGAGTCGGTCAATAGATAAAGCTTAGTTTTACCCTTTAAATTTACAGAGATTACCTTTATTTTATCCTTCCAGAAAAAATCTGTCTATGTATGTTCAACCTGACTTCTCCATTGTTCTGCTCGAATCGCCATAAGGATTTTGTTTCTGATGATCAAACATGATGCAGCAATTTTTATTATGGATAAAAAAAAATAAGTGAAATAGTCTAGTATTTTGGAAATTTTTGAATTTTACAAGTTAAAAAAAATGTAGCAAATACTCTTTCCATGCATAACTATATATCCTGTTAAAATTTCAGTCAGATTGGTTAAACACATTGAGGAAACATAAGGAATGAGAATAAATATATCTCTATATATAAGAGTCAACATATATGTTTATTTATTTGTTCCTTATACGTTTCCTCAATAACCAATCTGGCTGAAATTTTAACAGGATATAGGGTTATAATTGGAAGAAAAATTTGTCATATTTTTTAACCAAGGAAAATTAAAATTGACCAAACACTAAACTAAACTACCTATTTTATAGTCAGGAAAAGGTGTTGACAATATTACTGCATATATGTGTATAATATATATATGTTGTACCACAAACAACAGCAGTCATGAGGCCCAGTGGTTTCAGGAATCTAGGGTGTCTACATAAAGGACAACACAGGCTGGATGGCACCTAAGAGAGGCCAGAGAGGTCAAGGTCCAGGAGGGTCTGATATGAGATGTCAGTCGTCCAGCAGCTGGTCTTAAAACTCAATAATGACTTGTGGAAGATCCCTGGGAAGGGTCTACGTGATAATTTAGGAAATTTTCATGTCTGATATAATCTCGACAATGGTTACTCAAAATGGACTTTGCTTTGCCTGGGTCTCTGGTATCTAGCCTCTTTTCGAGCGATCTTCGGTCAAACTCTGCAGCGATGGCGCCATGTACATATTTATTGTACATCTATATATATAAAAATGAATGTTTGTATGTTTGTCTGTTGGTTTGTTGGTTTGTATGACCTGTATACAAATTCGCAGTAGTTCACTAATTCAAACCAAAATTTCCATACATAGGTAAAAAATAACGCGGATGACGATAGGCTATTTTAAAAAATATATAAATCAATTATTAAAACTATATATTCAAATTATTCTACTTAGCTCACGAGCAGCGCCCTCTAGAACGCGGGCGATCTGCCGGCGGCGCGCGCCCGTTGGCTGCCGGCGAGCACGTGACTTCCCTGTGCGCCGCCATTGGAGGGCGGTCGCGTGGAACAGGCCTCACCGAAAGGCATGCGCGCGCACAGGGAAGTCACGTGCTCGCCGGCAGGCAACGGGCGCGCGCCGCCTGCAGGTCTCCTGGAGAAGCTTTTTCTTAATTACAATGCAAGTCCTTAACTATATTTACAAGTTTTCTAATTTATAACTATTTCACATATTTACATATATATTTTCATTTTTTGCTATAACTGATCTAATTCGCCGTTTAAAATAACTGCTCTTGCTATATTTGCTGTTTTATTTTGCTATGTTTTATGTGTTTGAATAATACATTTAATCGTGTAAACCCGGGCGTTGCCCGGGTCATTCGTCTAGTAGCAATATTTTATAGTATTTTTATTTTCTTTCTTTTTTTTAAAATTATAATAATCATCATCTTTTTACATTTTCCATATCTACTTGAATAGTGCGGACTGTCCACTTTTGTCTATATTTTGACGGTGGGATGTCAATAAAACTATGTTATTTGTCAAATTGTCTAGTCTCTTTTTGTAGAAACTTTATTACGATGCACTAGCGCGCCATCTGTTATCCAATTACAAAACTATTTTAGAGGCGTAATATTCTTTTTAAAATAAAACAATTTCTACTGTCCTTACTGCAATGGAAGCCAGGCCCTCCCTTTAATTTTTCCATTGCAGTAAGGACAGTAGAAATTGTTTTATTTTAAAAAGAATATTACGCCTCTAAAATAGTTTTGTAATTAGAAACTTTATTATTGTATCATTTAAGATTACATGATCGCCATGCTGGCGGGATAAAGTTTATATACATTTGGGACTATAACACTTATTATAATTATGGTATATGGCAATCTCTTTAGTATATATTGACATTTATAATACGATGCACTAGCGCGCCATCTGTTATCAAAATTCGAAACTATTTTAAACGCGTAAGATTCTTTTTGAAATTAAACAATTTATATTGCTCTTACTGCAATGGAAAAATTATAGGGAGGGCCTGGCTCATCAGTGGTGAACCCTCCCAGCGGTTTCGCCAGTTTATTTCACCACTGATGAGCCAGGCCCTCCCTATAATTTTTCCATTGCAAGCGGTATGGTAGATTAAACTGGCGAAACCGCTGGGAGGGTTCACCACTGATGAACCAGGCCCTCCCTATAATTTTTCCATTGCAGTAAGGGCAGTAGAAATTGTTTAATTTCAAAAAGAATCTTATGCGTTTAAAATAGTGTCGAATTTTGATTGATATTTATATTACTATATATACATTTTTTCATAGTTATTTATTGAAATTTTGCCAGGAGCTCATTGATCTAAAAATAAAAATAATCTATCCCATCAAAATAGATGCTAAAACTAAGCGCCATTTATTGACCACCTCCGACCTGAGTCTGCCAGTTTTGCGTCAAAAGATAGAGATTAGTTTTAGCGTCTATTTTGACGGGAGAGGTGGCCTTTATTTTTTATAGGTCTTTGTTATTATTTATTTTTCAAAAAGTTGGTGATATCTAATGATCTTGATGATTCTATCTGGATAAATTTCCATTAAAAGTTCACTTCTGGACAAAACTTAAGGAAGTTGTACCTTTTAGCATGTATATCGGGATTCAAACAATAACTAGGAAAGATATTTGAAAAACAGTGACATTTTTATTGAAGACACACGAGATAACCAAGTGTGAACAAAATTGCCCTGTCTCCTTGAAAAAAAAATAGACGACTGATGATATCAAAGAATTTTCACTTTCTTAAGTTTTGTCCATGAGTGTATTTATATAGTTGAAATTAAATTGCTTATTAATATTTTTATAAGCTAATAATTATTACATATTAAAAGTATATATTTTTTAAAATTGTTTATATATAATTTCTTAATTCCATTTCATAAATTCGTATGTGGTTCATTTCTGCTTGTGCATTGCGCGTGAGACTGAGAATTCAGTGGGTTAGTTAGGTATTCTGGTGCTCTCAGTTACGTCACTGTTCACGTATTGTCAGTAGACCTTGGTGTCATTTCAGGTAATTTGTTACCAACTTCGTAGATGCTCTGAGCCAAGACTACTCACTGCTTGACTTTTGCACCCATACTGACCAAAGTTGGTCACTATTTATTTTATTTATTTGATATATCTGACACGATATTCTAGCTTGGGATACTTGCGCCTAAATACATTTTAGCAGCTTGATTTAATAAACAAAACTAAAAACAAAATCAGTATATATTAAAACTAAAAAGTTGGTTTTCTCAAACAGAATGTCCCTGGATATTAATCGTTTCTCAAGCTGTGTGGAAGAGCTGAAAAATCCTCTCAGGAATGGCATCAGGATCCAAGCTATTCCAGTAAGTCTGATGTCCTAAGCAAAAGCCACTCACTGCTTCACCTTTTCAGCCATACTGAACAAAGTGACCACTATATATGATGTGGTTTACAAATGTCCCTGGACAGCAAGCGTTGCCCAAGCTGGGAAAGCCAAAGAATTTCTTATGGAATGGCATCAGGATCCAGGTTGCTCCAGTAAGTCTGGTGTTCTGAACAAAAGCCACTCACTGCTTGACTTTAACAGCCATACTGAACAAAGTGACCACTATATATGATGTGGTTTACAAATGTCCCTGGACAGCAATCGTTGCCCAAGCTGGGAAAGCTAAAGTATTTCTTATGGAATGGCATCAGGATCCAAGCTGTTCCAATAAGTCTGATGAGGATTTTGTTCACTGCTATTCACATCTTGTCACAGCGATGGCACAGCCTTATTAGGTAATTCTACTGTCCTTAAAGCTTATTTACATAGTTTCCTTAAATACCATAACTAAGAGTCTATCCTTCAGAGTTGCATATATAAGCAGAATCGTCCAATGCACCATTAGAGCTCTCTGGTGGATTAAATTTGACGAAATCGTTGGAAGGGTTCACCAGTGTTGAGCTAAGCCCTCCCTATATTTTTATGCAGTATGGATAGTCGAAATTTTTTTAATCTGTATTTAAAATAACCATCGTGATTCATGGTATCAATATCTGCTACTAAGATAATTCATCAGGAAGGTATGCAACTTTATTCTGATTCTATAGGTTATGACATGATTAGGATATGTTAGCTTGGTGCATATTTCACTGATGCTGTTGTAGAATGTGTTCATAGTGTAAATATGGTAAATTCAACATTCCGTGGTAAAATTAGCAGACGATATTTTTATAGATGAGTTTATATTCTGTTGATGTTTCGGCTGGCCTTCATCGAAATTCACGACGACAATCGAACTTTATTCTCTTAGCCTCTTCATATTCTTTGACAAATTTCTCCTTGCATTTAATTCCTGATCCGATCTGTTTTGTTTAAATATAATATATCAGTGATATATTATATTGATACTTTACTCTGTTTTGATTCGAAACGAATCGAACGTTTTTATTATCATCATTTTTATTAAAGGCTTTGTTAATAATGTGTATGTGTGCAAGAATGGTGAAATAATAAAATAATTATAGTAGAATTAAATTTCGTATATTTTATTTTTCATTTAAAGATATCTAAATATATAAAGTGCAATTTCTTATAAAATAACTTTCACTATTAATCTTCACAACCTATAATAGAAACTTATCAATTCCTCCCTTTTCCTTCAATCTCTTTCTTTATTTCACCGCTTAATTTCGTTTTCCGTTTCTCTCTTTTTAAAAATCTTTTGGTGCACATTACTACTTTCTAAAATTATACAAAATCGTTCACAAGTAAAGTAAAAGCGTTATAAATTTATATATCTTTATAAATATTATGAAATAATTGTCAACGCACTCGTGCGACTATGCGAGATTTTGTAAAATTTTATTATTAAATCAAGTTACTTTGTGTAATATTTAATCGAAAACAAGTTAAATAAAAGCCTGACCGCTTCGAACTCTGAACATTTGTACATTTACATTGTCATCGGGATTGAGCAAGTGCATACATTTTTGGGCTTCTAGTTAGTCTGGTACTATAATTGATTTCAATATTTGTGGCAAGGCATGGAAATAAGTTGAATAAAAGCTTTTTAAAAGAATCAAAATTTTAAATTTAAAGTGTGAATATCCAATATACAGTTACGAGCGTCATGCGTTCTTAATCAATTCTTCAGTTTTCATTTCTGTCACCGTTTGCTTTTTTTTTGGAATGGCGCTCTCCTATTGGTTGGCTACGATCACGCCACCTTTGCCCCCCCCCCCCTACTCGCTTTTTCGTTTTTGTAACTATTGTGTTGGAGCGGGTCGCTCCTTAAATAAATGCATATATTAGTTAATAACTAAATGGAATCCTCCCTTTCCTTTTCCCAGTAAGAGACGCCTACGGAAGCCAACAGTACATAGATAGATAAAGCACATAGGTTATAGTTATTAACTAATATATGCATTTATTTAAGGCGCCAATTTATAATTGTAACAAATAGTATTTGAATAAAAACATTCAATCGGGTAAAACACGGGCGTTGCCCGGGTCATTCGGCTAGTGTATATATAATCAAAAACTCATCTCGAGCTTACTTTTCCGCTATTATATATGGACAACATTCAACTACTGAGTTATATCCTTGAATTCTTGAAAATGAAAAAATGTTTTATACGAATTTTATATATTCAACAATTTTAAAGGTTATATTATGATGCATTAGCGCGCCATCTGTTATGAAAATTTGAAACTATTATAGACGCGTATGATTCTTTTAAAAATTAAACAATTTCTACTGCCCTTACTGCAATGGAATGGGATGGCCTGGCTCTCATGGAAAGCCCTCCCATTAATTTTTCCATTGCAGTAAGGGCAGTAGAGATTGTTTAATTTTTAAAAGAATCATACACGTCTATAATAGTTTCGAATTTTCATAGTTTATATTTTCTAAATGTTTTTTCGAATTTACAAATCTTATATATTATTTATAATTTGTAAAACTAATTTTAATAAATATTTAGTCTCTTTTTTTTTTTGGTAACGGGGCTCCAACAGACAGTTGTTTTAGGATCCTAACTGGACTATAAATTCATCGTATTGTATTTGGTTCGTTCAAAAATGAATTGAACGAATACCCGATGGGGTCTTAATCTTCCAAGAAGAATGGAATAGGACTTGCTAGGACCGTGTGAGGTCCTGAGGTTCAAAACAATGTTATAAAGGTTGGATTTTGTATGGATTTATCAAAACTGTTGTTTTGGCACATTTTGCATTACCATTATAACGTTTTGTATTGGGCTATGAACAAAAATGCATTATTTTAACGGAAGAGCTGTCTCTTTTAATGCATGATCATAATATTTAACATTTAAACAAAAAATATTCTTTGTGTTGTATATATATTTTAAGTTTAAATAATTAATTATTTCCACAGAGTATATGTTTGTAAGATCACAAGTAAATAGGCGCTAACCGTTAAAAAAGTTTCCTTTTGTTTAGTATAAGTTTCTCTTTTTATTTGTTCTCTCTCTCTTGTAAATCAATAAATATAATTTTTGATTACTATTATTGGAATCAGTTTCTTTAAAAATTCTAAGCAAAGTGAACAATTGGTAGCAAAGCATGGTTTGATTATAAAGCTCAAAAGCGAAAATATTTAATCAGAAGAATAAGCAAGAAGTTTATTTTAATCGGTAAACTGAAGCACTTCTGAGAAGATTTAAGGTATTTATATAGATTAATTTCAATTATATTTATATATTGATTGTTTAAATGCTACCCAAGATTTAAATAAATTTAAAATATATGATTTTATTGGAAATATATTGGTTTGTTTATTAGTTCAAAAGGCGAAAATGTTTTATTCTAATCTTTTATCCCAAACGAAAATTGAACCATTAACAGGAACAAATTATCAAATTTGGGCGTTGAAAATCGGCGCAATCTTATGTGTAAGATCACAAGTAAATAGACACTAACCGTTAAAAAGTTTCTTTATGTTTAGTATGTTATAAGTTTCTCTTTTATATTTATTCTCTATATTTTTAAATCAATAAATATAATTATATAAAAGGGCGTACCTGGATCTGTATAAAGAAAAAAAAATATATATATTTTTCAATATTTCGAGAGATTGCTCCCTCTTTATCAATTTATTGCACAGTGAATTTAATTTACAATTTATTGTACATCATATGGAAACAAATTTTGTCATTGGTCAAAAATAATTATTGATAATGTTAAAAGAAAAAATTAATAATAATATAATAAAATATTTTGAAAATAAAAGGCTTTTTTGTAATGCAGTATTTTTTAATGTTTTTGAAACAAAATTTAAGGAAATAAAAATAAGAAACAAATTAAGTTGACTGCGATTATTAGAAAAAAAATTAAGTTAAAAGAGACAAATAAGGTTCGGGGATTTCTTCGTATCTATTTACACTAGCAGGGTCCTTCATTGATGCTATGGCCTCCAGGAACTTCCTCTGGTGCGAGTTCTGGATGCCCCTGTAAATAGTGGAAGTATTTTCCCAATCTGGCTGATGTCCCGATCGGAGACCATGCTCCACCATGGCAAACCTTTCCTTTGCATACTTCCAAGAAGATTCAATACCACCATTAAGTACTGGGCAAGATATGTTGATGACGTGATGGCTATAGTGGCTACAGACTATATTGAGAATACCTTGGCATTTTTAAATAGCTTTTACCCCCTCTTAAAATTCACAACTGAAAATGAGTCTAATGGCTACCTACCCTTTTTAGATATACTTTTCGAAAATAAATTAAATAATCTTCAAACCACTGTTTTTATAAAACCTAGTCACTCACCAGTATACCTCCATGCCAACTCCTTTGGTCCTATCTCCCATAAAATTTCCCTTGTAAAAACTCTCACCAAGCGTGCCTTCACACATTGCTCCACTGATAAACTTAAATATATAGAATTGAACACTATCCAGGAAGAATTAATATCGAATGGATATACAAAGGAATTCATCAAAAAACATTCGTATAAAATTAATAGCTTTCATAGTAAAAAATAATTGAAAAATAAATGTATAATGCCATATGGAGCAGGAGCTGAGAAAAAAAAATAGCTCATATTTTAAAAAATTCTGGAATAACCACTGTTTTCAAAAATGCACCATCTTTTAAAACTATAGTCCGAAATACAATAACAAAGCAGAAAGTGGAGATAGGGAACACAAAGGACGTTGTGTATAGGATCCCATGTAAAAGCTGCAATGTATCCTACATTGGAGAGACAGGCCGTTTCCTTGGGACCAGACTCCAAGAACACAAATCTTCTTGGAAGTATGCAAAGGAAAGGTTTGCCATGGTGGAGCATGGTCTCCGATCGGGACATCAGCCAGATTGGGAAAATACTTCCACTATTTACAGGGGCATCCAGAACTCGCACCAGAGGAAGTTCCTGGAGGCCATATCATCAATGAAGGACCCTGCTAGTGTAAATAGATACGAAGAAATCCCCGAACCTTATTTGTCTCTTTTAACTTAATTTTTTTTTCTAATAATCGCAGTCAACTTAATTTGTTTCTTATTTTTATTTCCTTAAATTTTGTTTCAAAAACATTAAAAAATACTGCATTACAAAAAAGCCTTTAATTTTCAAAATATTTTATTATATTATTATTAATTTTTTCTTTTATCATTATCAATAATTATTTTTGACCAATGACAAAATTTGTTTCCATATGATGTACAATAAATTGTAAATTAAATTAGAAAGAAGAGAGAAAAAGATGCAGCCTATTGTAATCAAATCAACGATCGGCCCAGCTGGCGAAAAGGTCAGTATAATCGACACCAACATACTTTTGAAAATTCTTGAAAGATGTGGCATCGAGTACAAAGTAGAAGAAACTCCTTCAACAAAGAAACGAACTCGCGAATCCCCCTCAGTTTCAACACCACGTAGCCATAAGACACCGAGAATGGAAGTTGTCTCACAGCATAATGAAAACGATGCCTCCATGAACGAGGTAACTGAAGTCCCTCAAGAAACGTCCGCAGCTACCCCTTCTCAGGTTAACGAAGAAAACATTGATGAAGATGGTCCTTGGACAAAAGTCACACATGCAAAAAAGCCAAGAATACCACCTGTAATAGCAGAAAATGTAACAGACTGGAAGTTGCTCTGCCAAGAGCTGAAAGACCTGTGCACAGATAAATTCCAATGCACGATCTCAGGAAATAAGCACATTATCAAGGCCAAAAATATTTCAGACTTCAAAAAAATCAGGGAATATGTTCAAAAAAATAATGGCGGCTACTCTTATAGACTCCAAGAAGAAAAACCGCTCAAAGTAGTATTAAAGGGCGTGACAACAGCCTACAAGACTGAAGATATAGCAATAGAACTTGCAACAATGGGCTTTACTGAGACCTCTGTGAAGAGACTTCATAGACAATCAACTAAAAGCCCAATGAATTTAGTACTGGTAGAATTACCGAAAAATGAACAAAACAAGAAAATTTACGGAATAACTGAACTTCTCTATCAGAAAATTGCAGTAGAATCTTTCAGAACAACAAACCGTGTGACTCAATGCTTCAACTGCCAGGGTTTCGGGCACGGTCAACTTAACTGCTTCCTGAAACCAAAATGCGTTAAGTGTGCCGAGGAGCACCATTCGAAGGACTGCCCAAGAAAGTCAAGACAACTTCCCCCAAAGTGTGCAAACTGCGAGGAAGCGCACACAGCCAATTACCGCGGATGCCCTAAGTTTCCAAGAGTACATCAGCAACAGCCAAGATACCCTGGTCAGTACAAACCTAACAACCCACTTCCGATTTCAAAAAGATCTGAAACACTGCCGAAAATTGTAGAACAACAAAACCAAAGCAATGCTGAGGTTGTGACAAGAAAAACTTCTCGTTCTGAAACTAAGGACCTGTGTGAAAAATTGATGCAAGTAATCAAAACATACCTACAATGAATTGCAAATTACCTTTTAAAATTATTGCTTGGAATTGTAACGGAATCAGACCAAAGAAAGAAGAATTATTGCACTTTTTAGAAGATAACTCAATTGACATTGCTCTGCTCAGTGAAACTCACCTTAAACCCTCAATTGATCTAAAGTTCAGGAACTATCAAACCATTAGAACTGATCGAATTACAGGAAAGGGCGGGGGAACAGCCATCATTATAAAATCCTTTTTTAAATATAAAAATATGCTGATTCATACTTTAAACTTGGAAAATACTTCAATTTTGATAAAACCAGATGGAAAAACCCTCTTGCAAATCACAGCAATTTATAAGAAGCCTGATGCACCATTATTGGAAGAAGATTTGAACCAACTGATAAAACACAACCACTCAATAATCGTTGCAGGAGACTGGAACTCCAAACACCCTCTTTGGGGATCAAGGACTTCAAATAACAGTGGAATCGTGCTGCACAATTTCTCTGAAAGAGAAAGCCTCGACATTGTCGCACCTTCGTCACCCACGCATTACAGTCCACTCGGCAATCCCGATTTCCTAGACTTCGCTGTACTTAAAAACATTCCCTGGACCCCAAAGGCCAGAACCACCGACGATTTATCATCTGACCATCTCCCTGTAATCTTTGAATTGAATTGCCCAAAGGATGAATTCACAACCCAGCTCAGCCGAGTAACTAATTGGGTTCATTTTCAACAAGATCTAATCTCCACCACGCCCCCCAGACTCCCCTTGAAAACTGAAGTAGACATTGATTCAGCAGTTGGAATTTTAAACGAAAAAATTAATAATAGCTACTCGAAAAACACCATAGTTTCATCTTCCAAATTAATAAAGAACCCAAACACCAAAGCCTTAATAAGGGAGAAAAATAAAGCTAGGAAAAGATGGCAATCAACCTGGGATCCAGCTCATAGAGCTACTTACCTCAATCTTCAAGGAAAGGTAAATCAAGCCCTTGAAGCAGAGAAATCTGAAAATTGGAATAGTTTTTTAAGCAAACTTGAATCGAGCCCAACAGACTTCTGGAAAAAAACAAAACCCATTAGGAAAAAAACTGACAAAATCACTAGTTTAAACGCAAATGGAAAAACCTTGCTGACCGACAAAGAAATTGGAAATGATCTTTCAGAGCATTTTTCCAAACACTTTTCCAAGGCGGAGGATGAGGTTCCGTCGTACCTAACAGATAACACTTGCCATCATCCCCGAGAGAATATACTATCAATGACAACGCCAAATGAAGTCAAGGAAGTGATTAAAAACCTAGGTAATCACAAAGCTCCAGGCCACGACAATATTACGCCGCAAATGACTAAAAACCTCCCCATCAAATGGATAGTTTTCCTCGCTGGGATCTTCAATGCTGCATTACACCTGTGCTACTTCCCGAAGACATGGAAACATGCCATTATCATAACCATTCCAAAAAAATCACCTGTCAAATCACCTGAAGATCTCAGACCAATCAGCCTTCTCTCTACCATCGGTAAGGTATACGAGAGAATCGTTCTTCGCAGATTGCAGTCATACATGGATTCTATTAACTTTATCATTCCTCAACAATTTGGATTCAGAAAAGGACACTCCACAACCCACCAGCTAATCACAGTAATAGACTACATCCAAGTAAGAAAGTCCCACAAGGAGGCAGTAGGTGCTGTTTTTCTAGACCTTACCAAAGCCTTTGATAGAGTATGGCATGATGGCTTGATAGCAAAAATAACAAAAAATCAATTTCCAAGGGATTTTATTAAATTCTTGAAAAACTATCTCCAAGACAGAACCTTTTCAATTAAGCAAGGGAATTATATAACCACGGCAAAACCAACCCAGATCGGAGTCCCTCAAGGCTCTATCCTTGGACCCTACCTATTCAACATCTACATCAACGATTTCCCTCCACATCCAAAATGTCAAATAAAACTTTTCGCAGATGACGCAGCAATTTTATCAAACTCCAAATCAATAGGAATAATAACTACACAACTTCAAAATTACATAAACAGTATAACCAAATGGTGTAATGATTGGAAATTAGACATCAACCCAAAAAAGTCTCAGGCAATAATTTTTCCTCCATTAGACAATAAAAATTTCAAGCCACAATCCATCCTGAAGGTAAACCAGAGCCCTATTAACTGGACTGACAGCGTTAAATATCTTGGAGTTACCTTAGACTCCAAGTTGAAATTCAACATGCATGTCAAAAATATCATAAAGAAAGCAAAAATCGCCAAAATAATATTATCAAGCCTGTTCAACCATAGAAGCAAATTGACTACAAAACAAAAGTTTACTCTATACAGAAGTTGTATCCTCCCGATAGTAACATACGCACTCCCAGTTTGGTGCAAATATATTACAGCCACAGACAAAAATAGGATAAACGCATTCATGAGAATCTGCCTTCGGACAAGTATAGGAGCTCCATTCAACCTATCAAACAAGATACTGAAGGAGGACTTGAACCAACCCGATCTAGAAGATATGTACCAAACTTCCGTTAAGAAATTATACCTTCAAATGCAAAACTCAAATAATCCAACCATACAAGATATTCTACAAAATAAAGGAGATATCAATCCCCGATTCCGACGACCCGGCCCTGACACTTAGTCAAGAGCTCATCGCCCAACAGCTGCCCTCCTGCAAGGCCTAGGGGGACCACTTCTACTCCACCAACTCGCCATGTGTAAATAGCCAGGACAAGGTGACTCGCGAGCTGTGCTCGAATGTAACACCTGTAAATTGAGACGAAATAAATAAATAAAAAAATTAAATTCACTGTGCAATAAATTGATAAAGAGGGAGCAATCTCTCGAAATATTTTAAGAAAAAAAAATTTTTTTTTCTTTACAGATCCAGGTACGCCCTTTTATATAATCTTAATTAATGGATCGCCTTTTGACTCAAAATAAATATAATGTTTGATTAATATTTTCTTGGAATCAGCTTCTTTAAAAATTCTAAGCAAAGTGTCAGGACTTAGATCGGCAAACATCAATTCGTACGGAACCCGGATGAAGCAGGTTTAATAAGCAAATTATATATATTGGCGTTTCTTAGAATTAAAGGTGTCTTTTGTTGATTTCCTGATTATGGAAAATGAAAGTTATAATATATTTGTTAACAATTAATCGAAAATCATATGAAATAGGAAAATATACCTAAGAATAAAAAAAAAAAAATTAAAAATACACATGTGACAAATACTTGATTTTATTAAAGTTATTTACATGATGCGTTCATTTTTACTAAATCACTAAAACATAACAAAGAATACATAGGAATATTACATGGAGTTTATATATATATGTACTTTATTTTACAGATATAATTCCTTCAAATTAAACTTATAATAGGTTTAAAATAAAGTAACTAGTATGATTTTAAAAGGGGAAAAATGAAATAAAATGAAGATGATCAAATCTTACCAAGAGTTCGTCTGCGGAAACGAACAAGTGATACTATTTATTTATAATTATAAATATATGTTTTCAAAGAACTTAGAACAAAGAACTTTAAAAACATAATTTGCATTATAATTTTTAACTTGAAAAAAATATAATAATTAAGAAGGAAGAGATTAGATTGTTAATTAAAAATTTAAAAAAATATATGTTAATGTATAAATTATAAAAATTATTTTTAAAAACCTCATTTTATGATATTTTCTAGAAAGAGTTAAAATATTTTTTAAATAATTGATACAAAACGATAAAATTAATTATATTTTTGTTACATATATCTTTTTAAAATATATTTTAAATTATATTAAGGATAAAAAAAATCCATTTTATAATTTTATATATTCATTGGATTATCTATTATTATATATATTTTATAGAGGTTATATTTGAAACTTAATACGCATACATTATCACCTATATATATTTTATAATATATACGCATGTTTTAATTTATTTAAATAGGAGTAAATAAAGAGTTTTTCTTATACAATATATATATACATAAATAAAAAAACGAACGTTTGAAGCACGAATGCAGGTCAAATATTTTATAAAATATATATTTAATTTTTTTTTGTCAAGATATGACTCGTCCTTTATGAAATTTACAAAGCTACCTGGATTAATTAATGAATAAATATTTATTTTTAAAATTAGAGAGAGGGAGAGAGAGAATATTAATTGATAAACTATTCACTGTTTATTAAAAATGAAAGAAAAATTCATTGATATAACTAAATATTAGAATTCCACAGAAGAAATGGATGATTATTCTAAAACCTATTTTTGATGAATTTCACATGAAACAAAAATTTAATTTTATGTTTTTTTTAAATATTTGATACCCTATTTTATATATTAAAAAAGAGAGGATTTATCGTATATCTTATGAGTAAATATAATGAATAAATATATACTATATATATAAATAGAAAAAAGGTTATAATAAAATCAGCTGACCAAAAAAAAAATTAGAAAAAAAAAAAAGGATACATTTTTGAAAAAAAAAATAATCCACGGTCAAAAGCGAAACAAAAAAAAAAAAAAATTCCGAATCTCTTTCACATCATTATAAAATGTGTCAACAAATTAACAAAAAAAAAAAAAAAAGAGATAAACCACGTTGAAAGATAGAGAAAAATTGTATATATATATTTATATATATTTTGTACAGAAGGCGAATATCTTATAAGAGATTGCCACCAAAAGATGTGTTGGTTATTTGGGGGGAAGGAAATGTCCGAAGGAGCTGCTATAAGCACAGGAGGACTCAAGGGGAGGACGGCTGTCGAAAAGAGCTGTGGGGGGCTGTTCGAAGAAGGTCTTGTAGGGTTCCTCCACGTAGTGATATGCTGGGGGTTCACAGCGGGGAGCAGGCCAGGGGGAGGGTCCCAAATACTGTCCTGCAGGGTACACGAAGGTCTCCCCGGGACCTGCATGGTGTTCCAGACCTGAGCTGGCCGCAGCGTACTTGCATTGCTCCGGTGCCCTGGCCGAACTGGCTTCAGCCCCTGTAAACAGTTAACCTGTTAGAACTGCTTCGCTCGTAGAGTATTTTTTGTTGTTGTACAGTAAAACCTCCATGAGAGGACATCCGCGCTAGAGGACACCTCTCTACAGTAGAACCTCCATGAGAGGACACTTCCACTAGAGGACACCTCTCTACCCTAGAACCTCCATGAAAGGACACTCCCACTAGAGGACACCTCTCTACAGTAGAACTTTCATGAGAGGATACTCCCGCTAGAAGACAACTCTCTACAGTAGAACCTCCATGAGAGGACACTCCCGCTAGAGGATACCTCTCTACACTAGAACCTTCACGAAAGGACAATCCCGCTAGAGGACACCTCTCTACAGTAGAACCTCCATGAGAGGACACCCACGCTAGAGGAACACCTCTCTACAAAGGACAGTTTTCATCGCCAAAATTACCATTTTTACAATTTAGTAACTCTCCGGTAAGAGGATACCTCTCCCTAAAGGACACTTTGGCTCTGAAATTAGGTGTTGTTCTTTACAGGGAGGTTCTACTGTATATATATTTTAAGTTTAATTCATTAATTGTTCCCACAGAGTATATGTGTAAGATCACAAGTAAATAGGCGCTAACCATAAGAAGAAGTTTTTCTATGTTTACTATTTTAATAAGTTATTCTTTTGTTTGTCCTCTTTCATATATAAACCAATAAAAATAATGCTTGATCAATCTTCTTGAAATCAATATCTTTGAGAAGTCTAAGCAAAGTCAACAAGTATTGAATAGAATGCTAAAATAAGGTTCATATTTGGAAGTGAATAGATGAATATAAACATTCCATATTACAGTAGAACCTTTATGAATGGACACTCCTGTTAGCAAACACCTCCAGAATACATTTTTCATCGCCAAATCTTCGAGAGGTTTTTTTTCGACATTTCGACAGAAATCTTTTGTCTTCGTTAGGAAAAAAAATTAAAGCATTTGGCAAGGCAATATAAATGTATCTACAAAGAACTAAATTTGTAAGAATTATGAATGCAGGCTAGGCAACCTCTATCTTCAAGATTGATGTTTTCTGGAAAGAGGATACTTCTCCCTAAAAGACATTTTGACTCAGCAACTATGTATTGTTCAGAGATCAATTGAAAATTTACAATAAGTATGATATTTATTGTAGAAACGATCTCTCGATAAACGATGCTCTTTTTACCGGCTTAACGATGTCACGTGGAGAAATACAAACTGTTTGTGAAATCAACTGTTCACCTGCACATGCGTTGGCTTGCATAACGAAATCAAAACATTAAAAGCCATTTAGAAGGCTTATTATCTTATGTATTTACATTTTCGTGTTATTATTTTATAATTAGAAATTGGGGGTTATATGTAAATATTTGAAGAATAAACAAAAGTTAACGGCGACGAGTTTCTTTTATTTCAGTTGTAAATTCTGCAAGCTTTCGGACTTTTACGTCCTTCGACAGGCAACTTTCCTGTCGAAGGACGTAAAAGTCCGAAAGCTTGCCGAATTTACAACTGAAATAAAAGAAACTCGTCGCCGTTAACTTTTGTTTATTCTTCAAATGATGTCAGGCGATTTCTTCTCTTATATGTAAATATATATTTGATAAGCCAGTTAAGGAGCATCGTTGTTTGAAAGCTTGCTTTTTAAAATAAATAAGATACTTTTTGTAAATGTTTTTCATTAATTTCTAGATAATACTAAATGTTTTCTTTTAGAAAGAGATTCAACTCTCCCTCTCTGTATATAAATGAATTGAAGTTTAGGTATGTCTTTTCTTTTCCTTGAAGTCCGCCTGTTGTTGTTATCATCATAAGACATGGAAGAGTCGATAGTCTAAGACTTACAACAGAGATAAGAATCAAATGCATTCATCTAAAATGCTGATATAAAGATCTCTGTTTGAAACAGGCGTGTAGACAGGTTCACGCGCAGATTCTTGCCGGTCCGACCTAAGGGTACACAACTTTTCCCTTTCGATCTGTCCAAAGACAACAATCCTCCAGAAGCAGCCGGGTCGGAAGGAAACAAAGCCATTACGCAATCAGAGAGATATCGCAATCTTTTGTTTGAACGCTCGGTATCTCTGCTGCCTCCCTCTATTCCGGGCCGTAAATCTTTATTTTGGTCCCGCGCCGTGCTGAGTGGCCGCGGCCACAGACAAAGGCGTCCTTGTGTCCTGCGGGATAATTACTGCCGACCGCATATCGGCGGCCTCATCTCTTGGCCATACATCCTGATGGCAGGCCGCTGCTCTTCCACACCCGCTCGTCCTATGTGTACTCTTGGATGATGACAGGTCCTGCTTTTCCATAACCTGCTTCGCTCGTCCTATGTGTACTCTTGGATGATGACAGGTCCTGCTTTTCCATAACCTGCTTCGCTCGTCCTATGTGTACCCTTGGATGATGACAGCTGCTCTTCCACACCCTGCTTCGCTCGTCCTATGTGTACTCTTGGATGATGACAGGCCGCTGCTCTTCCACACCCTGCTTCGCTCGTCCTATGTGTACTCTTGGATGATGACAGCTGCTCTTCCACACCCTGCTTCGCTCGTCCTATGTGTACTCTTGGATGATGACAGCTGCTCTTCCACACCCTGCTTCGCTCGTCCTATGTGTACTCTGGGATGATGACAGCTGCTCTTCCACACCCTGCTTCGCTCGTCCTATGTGTACTCTTGGATGATGACAGGCCGCTGCTCTTCCACACCCTGCTTCGCTCGTCCTATATGTACTCTTGGATGATGACAGGTCCTGCTCTTCCACACCCGGCCTCGCTCGTCCTATGTGTACTCTTGGATGATGACAGGCCGCTGCTCTTCCACACCCTGCTTCGCTCGTCCTATGTGTACTCTTGGATGATGACAGGCCGCTGCTCTTCCACACCCGGCCTCGCTCGTCCTATGTGTACTCTTGGATGATGACAGCTGCTCTTCCACACCCTGCTTCGCTCGTCCTATGTGTACTCTTGGATGATGACAGGCCGCTGCTCTTCCACACCCTGCTTCGCTCGTCCTATGTGTACTCTTGGATGATGACAGCTGCTCTTCCACACCCTGCTTCGCTCGTCCTATGTGTACTCTTGGATGATGACAGCTGCTCTTCCACACCCTGCTTCGCTCGTCCTATGTGTACTCTGGGATGATGACAGCTGCTCTTCCACACCCTGCTTCGCTCGTCCTATGTGTACTCTTGGATGATGACAGGCCGCTGCTCTTCCACACCCTGCTTCGCTCGTCCTATATGTACTCTTGGATGATGACAGGTCCTGCTCTTCCACACCCTGCTTCGCTCGTCCTATGTGTACTCTTGGATGATGACAGGCCGCTGCTCTTCCATACTCGCTCGTCCTATGTGTACTCTTGGATGATGACAGGTCCTGCTCTTCCATACTCGCTCGTACTATGTGTACTCTTGAATGATGACAGGTCCCGCTCTTCCATACTCGCTCGTACTATGTGTACTCTTGAATGATGACAGGTCCTGCTCTTCCATACTCGCTCGTACTATGTGTACTCTTGAATGATGACAGGTCCTGCTCTTCCATACTCGCTCGTACTATGTGTACTCTTGAATGATGACAGGTCCTGCTCTTCCATACTCGCTCGTCCTATGTGTACTCTTGAATGATGACAGGCCGCTGCTCTTCCACACCCGGCCTCGCTCGTCCTATGTGTACTCTTGGATGATGACAGGTCCTGATCTTCCATACCCGCTCGTCCTATGTGTACTCTTGGATGATGACAGGTCCTGCTCTTCCATACCCGCTCGTCCTATGTGTACTCTTGGATGATGACAGGTCCTGCTCTTCCATACTCGCTCGTACTATGTGTACTCTTGGATGATGACAGGTCCTGCTCTTCCACACTCGGCCTCGCTCGTCCTATGTGTACTCTTGGACGATGGCAGGTCTTGCTTTTCCATACCCTGCTTCTCTGGATGTATGTGTACTCTTGAATGATGACAGGCCGCTGCTCTTCCACACCCGGCCTCGCTCGTCCTATGTGTACTCTTGAATGATGACAGTTGCTCTTCCATACCCGGCCTCGCTCGTCCTATGTGTACTCTTGAATGATGACAGGCCGCTGCTCTTCCATACCCGGCCTCGCTCGTCCTATGTGTACTCTTGAATGATGACAGTTGCTCTTCCATACCCGGCCTCGCTCGTCCTATGTGTACTCTTGAATGATGACAGGCCGCTGCTCTTCCATACCCGGCCTCGCTCGTCCTATGTGTGCTCTTGGACGATGGCAGCTGCTCTTCCACATCCGGCCTCGCTCGTCCTATGTGTACTCTTGAATTATGGCAGGTCTTGCTTTTCCTTACCCTGCTTCTCTGGATGTAAGTGTACTCTTGAATGATGACAGTTGCTCTTCCACACCCGGCCTCGCTCGTCTTATGTGTACTCTTGGATGATGGCAGCTGCTCTTCCACACCCGGCCTCGCTCGTCCTATGTGTACTCTTGAATGATGACAGCTGCTCTTCCACACCCGGCCTCGCTCGTCCTATGTGTACTCTTGGATGATGACAGGCCGCTGCTCTTCCACACCCGGCCTCGCTCGTCCTATGTGTACTCTTGAATGATGACAGCTGCTCTTCCACACCCGGCCTCGCTCGTCCTATGTGTACTCTTGGATGATGACAGGCCGCTGCTCTTCCACACCCGGCCTCGCTCGTCCTATGTGTACTCTTGAATGATGACAGGCCGCTGCTCTTCCACACCCGGCCTCGCTCGTCCTATGTGTACTCTTGGATGATGACAGGCCGCTGCTCTTCCACACCCGGCCTCGCTCGTCCTATGTGTACTCTTGAATGATGACAGGCCGCTGCTCTTCCACGTCGGTGGACCAGTGGTATAGACCATCGATTTTCGACAGTCACGACCCGGGATTGAATCCCGCATTGGGCACTTTTTTCAGAAAAAAAAAGTTGCATCAATGGCCCCATATTATTGAAAAAGTTAAACCCCACCAGGGTCTATTTTAGCGTCAATTTTAACAGGAGGAGCTACCTTTATTTTTATATTAATATATGTATTATATTTTTAATAATAAACATGATAGAGAAAATCATAGCTATACATCATCGTCATTATTTTACGATTCTCAAAATATGCAAATTAGTCGCTCATTATATTGGGTTAAATAACATTACCAGAGTGATAACTGTGAAACGAAGACTTCTACTAGTTCTAACTGTGTATATCATCAAGGTTTTATCCTGCAATGTTCCTAAATATTGGGAAAACCTACGGAGGAACAGACATATACACTCACGAACAAAGCTTATGCAAGTGGAAAGTCTTTGATGTCGCCGGTCGTCTGTTTTTTTTTTTTTTTAAGGAGATAGAAGCAATTTTGTTTACACTTGGTTATCTCGCGTGTCTTCAATAAAGGTCACTGTAATATCTTTCAGAGTTATTGTCTGAATCCTGATATAAATGCTAAAAGTTACAACTTCCTTAAGTTTTGTCCATGAGTGTATCTTTCAGAGTTATTGTCTGAATCCTGATATACATGCTAAAAGTTACAACTTCCTTAAGTTTTGTCCATGAGTGTATCTTTCAGAGTTATTGTCTGAATCCCGATATACATACTAAAAGGTACAACTTCCTTATGTTTTGTCCATGAGTGTACCTTTCAGAGTTATTGTCTGAATCCCGATATACATGCTAAAAAATACAATTTCCTTATGTTTTGTCCATGAGTGTATCTTTCAGAGTTATTGTCTGAATCCCGATATACATACTAAAAGGTACAACTTCCTTATGTTTTGTCCATGAGTGTACCTTTCAGAGTTATTGTCTGAATCCCGATATACATGCTAAAAAATACAATTTCCTTATGTTTTGTCCATGAGTGTACCTTTCAGAGTTATTGTCTGAATCCCGATATACATGCTAAAAAATACAATTTCCTTATGTTTTGTCCATGAGTGTATACAAACAATTTTTTTTACCTAGGTGGCAAAACTATTGTGAATATTGTGTTCTAACCGAAGAAAATCTGTCCCCAGTGATGTCGTAACAGGTTTACACGTCACTTCACATGCCACACGCCGTCCTAATGAAGGCAGGAGAACCGTGGTGTATTTATACCCCTCATACACCCTCGTTAGTAAGGCTAGATGAGATACCTGCCAGCTCCCCGTCGGTATCACCCCTTATGTAAGGAGCGCTCCATAAATAATATCACAGAGCGTTATTCATATGAGAACATATACTTGAATAAACTTTTCATTTAAATGAACTTTTTTTTTAGCTACTTGTTCAAATTCTATTCAAAATTTTGTTCCACATTTATCTTTTTTTAAAAAAATAATTTATGGATATTTTTGTTTATATGGATATTAGTTGAATTGTTCTGGTGTGGAACTAGCACCTACTCACATATTATCATGCCCAGTAATGAACAGAGCCTTGCAGAAAATTGACATGGACCCAGAACAGCAGCTTTACACACCCAAAATAGAGAACATTGCTGTAATAGAGATGTATGGAGACATCTGAGGCTCTTCATTGGACACGACAACAACAACAGAAAATTGACATGGACCCAGAACAGCAGCTTTACACACCCAAGATAGAGAACATTGCTGTGATAGAGATGCATGGAGACATCTGAGGCTCTTCATTGGATACGACAACAACATAAAATTGACATGGACCTAGAACAGCAGTTTTACATACCCAAGATGGAAAACACTGCTGTGATAGAGATGCATGGAGACATATGAGGCTCTTCATTGGACACAACAACAACAGAAAATTGACTTGGACCCAGAACATCAGCTTTACACACCCAAGATAGAGAACATTGCTGTGATAGAGATGTATGGAGACATCTGAGGCTCTTCATTGGACACGACAACAAAAGAAAATTGACATGGACCCAGAACAGCAGCTTTACACACCCAAGATAGAGAACATTGCTGTGATAGAGATGCATGGAGACATTTGAGGCTCTTCATTGGACACAACAACAACATTAGTTGAATGACCCACCGGTTTCACTCAGGTTCTCCCTTAGTGAATGCTTGTCTAACAAATGTCGTTAAAAAAAATAAAAATAACATATTGTCATAGCCGGCATAGACTTATGTAAATATTTTCATTATCAAGTTTTAAACACATTAATTTTGATTACAATAAAAACATTAGAGAGAGGCCTCCAGGGAAACCTTTTCCCTATTGTTCTTATTTTAATATTGATTTCAAGGGTTTTATTTTATCTAACGTTAATTTCAATTTTACAGATATTATATGTATAATATTATCAAGAATGTGTGTTAAAAGAGGCACCTCTCCCTTTAAATGTGTATCAAAACGATGGCACACTGAATCACCCTAGTAAAAAAAAAACTTCACTAGTCTTCTTCTTATTTCTTATCTCCACTCAATCATATTAAGGTATCAAGCTTGTAAAGCTTGTTGATGATGTCTGTCGGAGATGAGTAGAGTACATCAATGGATGAACTAATACAGTCAATGATGTGGTTTGGGATTGCAGGCTGACACTTAGTACACAGTGGGAAAACCTTGCAACCATTCTGGAAAGTCATTGTCTGTAGATGACCAGACTTAAGTCTGGAAATCAAAGAATGTTGTTCTCTTGGGAGGACAGAATTGGTGCTTGTCCCTCCTGCTCTGTACCAGTCATGTGCAACATTAAATTTCCATTCCTGCAGGCATTGGGTCTTGATGGTACGGAGGAGATCTCTTTCGTCTAGTTGGGTGGAAGATTGGTGGATCGTAGAGATTTTACTAGTGGCAATTTCTTTTGACAATTAAACAACTTTATTGACATCTCGTCAATCTTTGCACTCAAAGGGAGTTATAAGGTAATAATAATGGTAGGAATGAAGAGATATATATACAATCGACGTAGCCCTCTCCGAGGGCACGTACGGATCAGGAGCTTAAAGCCGCCTTGAATCTAGACAGATCCCTGCCATTTGGGGAATTCGGAACATGTTTGTTGATAATGTCAAAGAATTTGTCGAGAAGAATCTTGTATTCAGGCGTGAGTAGCCCGAGGATGTGCTCCGTTTCTTCTTCGTAATAGACCGCGAGTATGATATCCATCCTGACCACCTTGTTATAAATGGAGTGCAGGAATTCTCGATCCTTCAATCGGATGAGTAACTTTTCTATGTCCACATCGCCCTCAGGAGTGAGAGCTATAGGGGGTGCAAGTGCAAGACTTTACTAGTGGTAATAAAGAATGAGCCTCAACACCAGTTTATGCAAATTCACCAGTTTAAACACCTGTTTGTTAAATTTGACCAATTTTATAATTCCTCCCGTAGTTTGTTATGAAATTAAAGCCGTCCCTGTACTGAGGACTTTATTTCATGAGATCCACAATTAGTTCAACAACAACAAAGCCTTTATTAGAGACACTCTTCCCATACAGGATTCTCCTAGATGGGTAAACAGAAGTAAACATAACAGTTATCTACAGAAAGTGGAGAATAACATCAATCTTTCCTTACAAGTTGATCTACAATTGGTTCAACAACAACAAAGCATTTATTAGGGACACTCGTCCCATACAGGATTCTCCTAGATGGGTAAACAGAAGTAAACATAACAGTTATCTACAGAAAGTGGAGAATAACATCAATCTTTCCTTACAAGTTGATCTACAATTGGTTCAACAACAACAAAGCATTTATTAGAGACACTCGTCCCATACAGGATTCTCCTAGATGGATAAACAGAAGTAAACATAACAGTTATCTACAGAAAGTGGAGAATAACATCAATCTTTCCTTACAAGTTGATCCACAATTGGTTCAACAACAACAAAAAGCATTTAATAAGAACACTCGTCCATACAGGATTCTCCTAGATGGGTAAACAGAAGTAAACATAACAGTTATCTACAGAAAGTGGAGAATAACATCAATCTTTCCTTACAAGTTGATCCACAATTAGTTCAACAACAACAAAACCTTTATTACGGACAAACGTTCCATACAGGATTCCTCTAGATGGATAAACAGAAGTAATATATTATTCAAATAAAAGATACTTCAGCCAGTAATTTTTTTTATTGTCTCGACGTTTCGACAAAAATCTTTTGTCCTCGTCAGGATGAATGCCGGCCAGGCAGCCTCTATCTTTGCGAGAAGTAATATGTATCTACAGAAAGTGGAGAATAACATCAATCTTTCCACAAAATTTTGATCCACAATTAATTAATTGAATATTCTAAATACCCTTTCCAAGAGTTTAGCATCAGTATCGATATAAAAGAAAAACAGCCAAATGCAATATAACAGCGGTATAGTAGATTAAACTGGCGAAACCGCTAGGAGAGTTCAACACTGATGAGCCAAGCCCTCTCAATATTTTTATCATTGCACTAAGAACGGTAGAAATTTGTTTTTATTTTCGAAAAGAATCATACGCGTCAAAAATATAAGGTTATTCCAAAAGTTCGTAAACATTATTATGATTTATATTTTTCAAGTGTTTACGAACTTTTGAAATAACCTTGTAATTCTGTAACTTGACCCACCTTCTGATTGGCCATCCTTGATATAGAACACTAGCCGAATGGCCCAGGCAACGCCCGGGTTTTACCCGATTAAATGCTTTTATCCAAATACTATTCGTTACAATTATAAATTGGCGCCGTGGATGTCATTCTTGTATAATATATAAATGAGTTTTAAAAATTGTAAAAAAAAAAAAAAAAATGCATCGGCCGGGAATCGAACCCGGGCCGCCCGCGTGGCAGGCGAGCATTCTACCACTGAACCACCGATGGTTATGAGAAATGGCCATATTTGGGTATTTATTCCATTCACAAAAGCAAACGGTGACAGAATTGATTAAGAAAGAATTGATTATGACGCTGATAACTGTATATATAATCAGAGATTAAATCATTCTTCTATAAGAATTCTGTTATAATTTTACCAAGGTTACCAATATTACCAAGGTTGTCTTAAAAAGTTTGTAAACACTTGCAAAATATAAATCATGGGAAGGTTCACCACTGAAGAGCCAGGCCCTCCCATTAATTTTTTTCATTGCAGTAAGGGAAGTAGAAATTGTTTAATTTTTAAAAAGAATCATACGTGTCTATAATAGTTTTAAATTTTGATAACAGATGGCGCGCTAAATCATAATCATAATATGTGAGAAATAGTTATCCAGAAATTATTTGAAAAAGTAAAAATAAATATCAGGTTAAAAGTTTCTTTTTATTTTTTTTTTCCTTATCCCTAGTACACGTGGTACAGGCCATGATAATCATGGTGGGTAGTTAGCGACTGCTTTTACTGTAAGGGAACCACATGTCTACACATGTGAAAAGCAGTTCGACTTTGCACTTACAAATATTCCAGAGCCCTGCTTGGTTACTTGCACTCGCTGGTGGGGTTGGATTTTTGCAAGAATCGGGGGCCATTGAAGCATTTTTTTTAAACAGAAAAAAGTGTCCAATGCGGGAATCGATCCGGGTCGTAGTGGTCGAAAACTAAACGGTTTAACCAGCCTTCCACCGATCTCCCTCTTTTAATTTTTAATTTGCAAGCTTTCAAGCAGAAATACTGTTCTTCAACGGGCTGATACTCTATGTGTACAATCTCTATATAATTATTTAGTTATTAAATTTAGTTATTTAGAGATTGTACATAGAGCATTAGCCCGTTGAAGAGCAGTATATTTGCTCGAAATTTTGCAAATTTAAAATTAAAAGAAACTTTTTAACCTGATATTTATTTTTTACTTTTTCAAATAATCATAATATTGTTACGTAGAAAGAAAAGCACATTCCAGAATGGAGAGAGAATATTCTAGAACATTTAAGACTAATGTAGAAAAAGCGGACGACAACTGATTGGCCAATCTATAGCGATTGCGCAATGCTCGGTGCTGGTGGCTTTCTGATTGGTTAACCAACCATCACCGTTCTGGAAAGATCTACTCCGGGATATATAGGGATGAGGAACTCATGCCGAAGGGAGAAAGATAAGAAAAAGAGTCGAAGAACGAAGCTACGTGGTGGACTCCAAGCAAGCGGCTGTCTCAAGAGGTCGGACTGCTGCTTACCGCCGACGCCGGTGTACTTCCTGGGAGATTCTAGAAGGTTCTACGAACTTCTGTTTCCTGTTCTGCTCCTGCTTTCCCTCACCGTGCTGCAGTTGGTGAGCTTGTAACTGCTGTGTTCTTTATTGTTGTTTTATTTTTGCGCTCTTATGTAATTATTTTATCGATTAGGCTTAAATAAAGCCCTAAAGATCCTTTGTACCCACGGAAGTTATTCTTTGTCAACCAACAACGCAACAATGGGTTTACGAACTTTTGGAACAACCTTATAATTTAAATCTATTATAACAGATGGCGCGCTTATGCATCTAGTATAATATAACAGATAAACTAAAAATCGAAGATACAAATGAAGATACAAATGTTACAAAGAAATCCTTACTAATATATCACAGTGTATTTGAGGAAATTACAAACATGAATACATCTAATCTAAGATGACGTTTGCAGACGATGTTCTCTATCCAACGCTAGCCAAAAATATTAAGTGCTCTTTCGTTTTAATGAATGATCTTTTTTTTTTACCCTCCTGGTTGCCGCTCTGTTTTTTTTTATGGTCGTTTCCTTCATCTATGACTGAAATAGCAATCAGTTCAGACCACCCGAAAAAAACAAAAAGTAAGTACTGTATAAAAAGTCAAAAAAGTGTGTGTAGGGTATGTGTCTGTTACTGTTTTATACTTTTTCGTTTATTCAGCAACGTTGGTGCTGCCGAATGTGTTTGTTCTTTGTCATTGAATAATGGATTAAAATGGTTTTGTATAGCAACATTTGAAATTAGCCCGCATAAGTTTCTTTTCAACGAAAAATCAAAATTTATTTTAAGGGGAGAAATAACGATTATTTCTAACCTTAGGGATGAGGTATGAAAGAATGAATTGTGAAGAGTAATGATAAACGGAAAAATAAAGTGTCCAGAGATGGGAACTCTTCACAATTCATCCTTTCATACCTCATCCCTAAGGTTAGAAATAATTGTTATTTCTCCTTAAAATAAATTTTGGATTTTTCGTTGAAAAGAAACTCATGCGGGATAATTTTCAAAGGTCGTTTTACAATTACAAGCCGCATTATATTATATTGTATTAAAAATTGTAGTAAAAGGCTTGTTGCTGCTGTTGTATATAGTCACAGTGTAGAAAATACTATACTATACCTACTACTTATATCTCTGTATTCTTAGTTCTCTTCAATTACTCTGTAAACTGGCGAATCCTTTATAGGACGAGATGTCCTCAATAAAGGCTTTTGTTGTTGTTGTTGTATTAAAAATTGTTTTGGTTCGAGAAAAACAAAAAGGCATATCCTGATTGATTACATAAGCATTTTAAGATAACAGAACATCATCTATTGGAACAAAATTGAACTAAATGTTGATTTAGACTTGTTTATTGATATTTGGTCAACCCACATTTTCTTCGATAAACCAATAAAAGTCAACCACGTACCAGTTTGGTCTTCTTGAGTGTATATACATTTATATTCACAAAAGATCGAATCCTAAAGCTATCTATTAAATTTCTCTTCTAATTATGAACTATGATCCTAATTGAGGATTAAGGTGATCCCATTAGCGCATTCTTCAAAGTCCGGAGTAGCAGTTTGGATCAGATAGATAGACTTTGACGGATCAGGGGTAAGAAGACACGAACAATTACGCCTAATGTGAAGCACATTCCATCAGTCTATGATGACATAACCTGAACAAGACAAAACAATGATAGAAAGCAAAAAAAAAAAAACGCAACAAAGGGAAAGAAAGAATAGCGTATCAATTCCCCTGTCTCATCACTAACTGTCAACTTCCCAGATTATGATCTTAACACGCGACAAAAAGTAAGTACCGATGACAAACTTAGAGCGGGATGTGATTCATGGCGGTTGTAATATGAGCTAGGTTGGGAGAACAAATTTTTAGCTTCAGAAGTTGAAACAGTCGTGTGATTGCCCTTATTCTAAATTTAGAGAGGTTCAATTTCTCCAATCTCCCCTCCGAATTCCTGGGCGCTAACCTGACCGCCTGGATCTATCACTTGAAGCTAAATATGTCACAAAGGGTCCGTCACTGAGGTCTCCAGTGGCCTCAGGAATGTAGGGATCGGACTTCAGCGGACTGAGCTTTGAGAACTTTTTTCTTTTCTTTCAAACATTCCTTTCTTGATGGGCAGTTAGCGTAACGCTTGTTGAATCAATCTCGATTTTAGGTAGTTTTTTTGTCTTTCATCTGAACATTATTTTTCATGTGTGTGATTGAAAGAATATAATATAAAGTTGTGGGAGAATGATATTCATGTACCGAAAAAGGCACCTCTCCCTTTAATTGTACATCAGGACGATGTCACTGTACATCACCCTTATAAACAACTTGACTATTGATGATAAAGAATGAACTACTCCACAATTGACCCACAGCGGCAATGTCAAGGGCGGGGATGATGACTAGTAAAGTTCTACATAGCTAAGTCTCAAAGTTGCTACCAAATAACTCCACAAGACCTAACACGAGAATCCGTGGTAAATTCATGTATAGTAACTTTCTTTGCCTCCAATTTGCCCAGATTAATCTATTAGCTTGATTGTCTTTATATAATTTTCCCTGTATATAAATATCATGTTACCATTAAGTTCTATCACTGTTTCTCCTTCAGGTATCCTATATTTCTGCTTGGAGAATCTGTATAAGACTAAAAGGTCTTAATAAAGCTTTTGTTGTTGTTGATGTTGATAAAGAATGAACTACAACACCTGTTTTGCCATATTCAGACAAAAAGCCAACAACCTGTATGCCATGGTTTTGGGCTTTGGCCCTCATTAAAGGATATGTGAACCCTTACAGCATTGCGTGTTAACTTTGTACATGGGGCAATGTTCGTTTCTTCAGGATCCTTCCTATTGTAGTAGTTGTACCGCCAGTTGTATGGCGGTAAATATATTGACATAAGTAGTCGTTTTCGACAGTCAGGACCTTGGATCGAATCCCGCATTGAACTCTTTTTTTTTTCTGAATAACCAAACGGGGTTAAGACACACTTGAAACTGCAAAAGTCGATCTTCTTTAATGTGTAGGCATGTGGTACACTTAGAGTAAAAAGTAGTCGCCAACTTCTACCCACCATGATTACCATGGCCTGTACTACATGTACTAGAGATAATATAAATAATAATAATAGAAATGTACATTCATGGACAAAACTTAAGAAAGTTGAAAGTCTTTTATATCGCTGGTCGTCTATTTTTCTCTTCTTTTTTTTTTTAAAGGAGACAGAGACAATTTTGTTCACACTTGGTTATCTCGTGTGTCTTCAATAAAGGTCACTGTAATATCTTTCAGAGTTATTGTCTCAATCCAGATATACATGCTAAAAGGTACAACTTCCTTAAGTTTTGTCCATGAGTGTATTGTCTGAATCCCGATATACATGGGTACAACTTCCTTAAGTTTTGTCCATGAGTGTATTGTCTGAATCCCGATATACATGGGTACAACTTCCTTAAGTTTTGTCCATGGGGGTATATGAAGACGAATGTTTGTCTTGGGTGTGATCCAGGTGAGATTCGTGGAAAAGTTGGCCGGTTGCGATCAAGATGGTCATTTCTTTCTTGGAGCCTGTGAGGAGAGAGAAAAAAATCTTGATGAAATCCTCCTTCTTCCAAGTAATAACCCCACTTAAACATATTCTTAGAAAGTAGATGTGCCTCTACACTCTTGGACACAAATTAAGAAAGTGGAAAGTCTTTGATGTCGCCGTTTATCTATATATATATTTTTTTTTTCAGCCAACTGAAATATTGGTAAAATAAATGATATTTTGATCCAATATATGCCTTTTTAATTAAATATTTATTTATGGATTGCTATATTTTCCAAATATATATATATATATTTTTTTTGGAAGGAGACAGAGGCAATTTGGTTCATAATTGGTTATTTCGTGTGTCTTCAATAAAGATCACTGTAATATCTTTCAGAGTTATTGTCTGAATCCCGATATACATGCTAAAAGGTACAACTTCCTTAAGTTTTTTCCATGAGTGTATCTTTCAGAGTTATTGTCTCAATCCCAATATACATGCTAAAAGGTACAACTTCCTTAAGTTTTGTCCATGAGTGTATCTTTTTGTGTGTGAGATTGTTTTGGAATGAACTCTGGATTGGAATTGTCCGTAAAATATAGCGGGATATTGCAGGAGAGGGGGGTTTACTATTATCTCTATAATACATCGGGAGAATATAGGGTATTTTTGGGAGAATAATGCCTAAAATATATACATACATATTTACATACATTCTTGTACCTTTATAGGGATATTATAGGAATGTTTTGGAATCACCTCATAATACACTCATAGACAAAACTTAAGGAAATTTTACCTTTCAACATGTATATCGGGATTCAGATAATAACTTTGAAAGTTACTTGGTGCATAGTGACTTTATTGAAGACGACCAACGATATCAAAGATTTTCTATTTCCTTAAGTTTTGTAAATGAGTGTATATCGAGATATCTTACAGATATGATTTTTGATTCATCCCTACTATATATCGGGATATTACAGAATGGTCTGGGAATTATCCCTAATATATATATCGGGATATTACAGAATGGTCTGGGAATCATCCCTAATATATATCGGGATATTACAGAATGGTCTGGGAATCATCCCTAATATATATCAGGATATTACAGAATGGTCTGGAAATAATCCCTAATATATATCGGGATATTACAGAATGGTCTGGGAATCATCTCTAATATATATCGGGATATTACAGAATGGTCTGGGAATAATCCCTAATATATATATCGGGATATTACAGAATGGTCTGGGAATCATCCCTAATATATATCGGGATATTACAGAATTATCTGGAAATTATCCCTAAATTGCATCGGGATGTTACAGGGTGTTTTTTAAGGAGGATCATCTTTAAAATATATTTGGATATATTATTAAACAGGAATGGCTTGGGAATCATCCCTAAAATACTTAGGGACATTATAGGAATGGTATGGGAATCATCCCTAAATTATATCGGGATATTACAGAATGGTCTGGGAATTATCCCTAATATATATATCGGGATATTACAGAACTGTTTTTTGAACATTCCTTAAATTAGGTATAGGAATATAACAGGATGGCTTTCCTTGGGAAATGATCTTTAAAATACATCAGGGGATATTACAGGAAATGGTATTTTGAGAGCTATGAATAGAGAATGCAAGATGGCGCTCTCTGACATCTCTTGTGAGCGGTCAGGATATTCCTTTTTATTTTTAATATATGTAAATATGTTCCCATATCTAACGTATGTATTTATGAAGATTGATTAAGAAAAAGGTACCTTTATAAATAATCGAGAATATATTGTACAATATAGAGGTAGGAATAAGTATAGTATAGGAATATTATAAAATGAAAGGATTTAAAAGCATGAATGTTTCTTTTATACATAATACAAACTTCTACTGCCCTTACTGCGATGAAAAAATATATTGGGAGGGCTTGGTTTATCAATGGTGAACCCTCCCAGCGGTTTCACCAATTTAATCCACTGCTTCTCAGAGCTCTAATACTGTATTGAACAATTCTGCTTATATACGCAGCACTGAAGGGTGGAAATTGGCGAAACCGCTGGTAAGATTCACCACTGATGAACCAAGCCCTCCCAATATATTTTTCATCGCAGTAAGGACAGTAGAAGTTTGTATTATGTATAAAAGAAACATTCGTGCTTTGAAATCATTTTATTTTATATGTATAGATGGCGCGTTATTGCTTTGTGGTAATTTATGCTTAACTGACCTTGTCTTTATTGTTTGCAGAAGAGCTTTGCTCGATGCAAATATTTGAATGTAATTCTACTGTCCTATAAGCTTATGTCCATAATTTTCTTGAGAACCATTTCTGAGATTCCATCCTTCAGTGCTGCGCATATAGGCAGAATCGTCCATTACAGTATTAGAGCTCTTAGAAACGGTCTGGTGGATTAAATTGGCTAAACCGCTGGGAGGGTTCACCACTGATGAGCCAAGCCCTCCCAATAAATTTTTTCATCGCAGTAAGAACAGTAGAAATTTGTATTATGTATAAAATAAACATTCGTGCTTTTAAATCCTTGCATTTTATATGTATAGATGGCGCGTTATTGCTTTGTGTTAATAAGAATAGATTGACTAATATGCGAAATTTAAACTATTTTGACGTGTATGATTCTTTTAAGAAGCAATAGAAAGTTATTTTATTTTTTAAATAATTATACGTATTAAAAATAGTTTAGATTTCCTATAACAGATGGCGCGGTAAATGCATCATGATTAATCATTTATATCTATAAAAATGAAATACAAAATCGATGTTTGTTATCGCGTTGCGCAAAATCTACAAATTAAATCATTATGAAATTTCGCATATAGGTAGCTGAAGATTTCGTTTAACATATAGGCTATTAAAAAAAACGAAAAAGATTAATGTGCTTTTTTTTTAAAGTGTAAAACCAAAAAGCGTTAGTTCCAGCCTTTTACCGCTTGGCGCAGTACTGGTCGCGATGATAACTGAATTTGATTGGCTAATAATTTTACGTGTAGTTTGTTAGCTTGTATGTACATATAGAGAGAAATATTTCTTTACAATAACAACAAAATGTGAAAACCCTCAAAGTAAGTTAAAACCTAATCCTGATAACATTTACGCAAGGTCATGGGCTAAAACAAAGGCCATTTATGGGGAACTATGCGTTAAAAAAAACCCCAACTGAGTTTTTCCATCTCCGCGCTGTGGAAATATGCAAAGTCGGTGTGGTAGGTTCCAGTAGCAGACGCCGGTATAAATAACTACCCCACTGTGTCAACTTGTCCATTGTCAACCAATGCGTTGACAACTCGGCCGTATTTTTAGACGGTGCCTTTTGATCGCACTTTTTATTGAAGGTCTGAAATCTTAGTTGGGGACATCAGAGGCGTCTTTGTGACCGTTGAATGTTGTTTACTGGGCAAGACTCTCTTTTTAGGACGCTTCATGCTGGTTTTTATCAGTGATGTTTCTTTTACGGAGGTTCTACTCTTTCGATTTTTGTTTCGGCTGCTTGAATTCCAAAGATTCGTCACTTTTCACGACCTTCGTCTGTTTTTTTGTTTGTGCTGCGTATGGACAGATTTTTTGGAGGTTCTTTATTCGTACACTTTCATATTAAAATATGTCTATGTAAAAAATGTCTATTTTTTTTTAATGTATTAAAATAATTTACATTCATAGACAAAATTTAAGGAAGTAAAAAAATTTTGATGTCGCCCGTCATCTATTTTTTTTTAAGAGACAGAAACAATTTTATTCATTTTGTATCAAATATATTTCAGAGTTATTGTCTGAATCTCGATATACATGCTGAAAGGTACAACTTCCTTAAGTTTTGTCCATGAGTGTATCTTTCAGCGCTATTGTCTGAATCCCGATATACATGCTAAAAGATACAACTTCCTTAAGTTTTGTCCATGAGTGTAGTTTCTTAATTATCTCTATGTTTAAGCTGGTAGAACGGCAAGGGCCGATTTTCAGTCTTGAATACAACATAAATTTGCGGGAAGATGATATTCATATACCAAATATGGCACCTCTCCCTTTAAAAATTCACTTAAACAATGCATTTTAAGTTATCACTCCAGTACAATATACTAAGGGAGATATACCACTTTTGGTACATGAATATAATCCTTCCGCAACTTTTATGTTGTATTCTAACCTGAAAATCGGTTCCTTGCTGTTTTACCAGCTTAAACACCTTTTTGGTAAATTTGACCGATTTCATAACTCCCCTATCGTAGGATGTTATGAAATTGAAGCCGTCCCTGTACTGATGAGAGCTATAGCCCAAACTATGGTATACATGTTGTTGGCGGTTTGTCTGTATTTGTCAAAACTGGTGTTGCGGCAGATTCATTATCCCCAACTTTACGTTTTGTACTGGAGTGGTAATTCTGTAGTTTTTTTGGCTTATCCCTAGTACATGTAGTACAGGCCATGATAATCATGGTGGGTAGAAGAAGGCGACTGCTTTTACTTTAAGTACACCACATGTCTATACATGTGAAAAGTTAGACAATCCTGTAGTAATTCCATATGCTGATTTGTTCTCTTTTCTATTAAAGAATAAAAATCTGTAAATATGTAAATTTGGCATTAGTGAAAAGAAAAGTTATGTAAATATATATAAGGAGTGTGAACACTGAAGTTTGGTTGTATTGTCTAAATAAAGGCTTATTCTTTAAGGTGTGTCTACAAACCCAAAATACATTATTTTAATGCATTTTAAAGGCAGAGGTGCCACTTTTGGTACATAAATTGATTTATATTCTGTTATATCAAAGCTATTAGACAAACCTTAATACAATATTCTTTTCTGCTTTTACAATTTGACAAAACCAATAAAGAATCTAGGACTAGGGCTACAAAAAGAATTGTAACCTAGCCCTAGAATCCTTATTGGTTTTGTCGGGGTAAAAGCAGAGAAGTATCTTTATTATAAATCAAAAGTGTCAACCTGCAACTCCAAAACACATCATTGACTGTATTGACTCATCCATTGATGAGATCTACTCATCCCCAGCAGACACCATCAAAAGTCTCAAGCTTTACAGGTTGGATACCTTAATATGATTGAGTGGAGATAAGAAAGAAGAAGAAGAAAAGTTAAATGATGAACCTTTTGCCGGAATATATATTATGAAGAAGCTTTTAATTAGGAAGTCGCTGAAACTTGTAAAAGAGAAAGAAAAGAATTGTTAAAAAGAAACCTAACCCTAGATTCCTTATTCTTTTTTTTTCAAAATCTTCATAAGCTTAAGAATATTGTTTTATGGCTAACGTCTCATTCAATCTCTGTTCTGTTCCAAAATCACTTTATTAGGTACGCTTAAAAAGAACAACCTAGTTTATGATAATTGAAACAGTGAATAATATGTGAAGGTTATTCACATATCAAACAAAATGTTAACGCGAGATACGATCCCGGTTCATGACTGTCGGGAATCGAGGGTGTTACCCACTCGTCAACCGACTTCTCAATCTGCGACAAAATATTAATCTGTCTTTAGATCCATCATTTTTCTTATCATTCTCTAAGAAAGACGTATTTATCTCCAGTAGAAGACTTCTTCAGTCTGTATCATTTCACATCAGATCCTTACCTCAACAACAATTCTGACTGGTCATGGTTACATCCAGGCATACTTTGCAAAGGTATCGAAAGAAGACCCAACTTGCCCCCATTGCCAAGATGAAGACCAAACCGTGAACCTCTTCACCTCTCTCTACCCAACCTTCCAATACCAAAAATTCCTGACGACCACCCTCCTAGGGATCACCAACCTAAGTCCCTATAAAATCTCCCAAGAAATAAATCTCTCCACCTCAGGACTTCCACTAACATTGTAAATAAATCCAAGAAAGTGTCAGAAGGACAGTCCGGGTAGTTGGTTACTTCTGTTCGTAGTTACAGGAACCTACTGGGTTAACTGAACAAATTATAATCCCTACAATGTGTTTTAGGATGTCGTATTTTACAATAGAATTGCCCAATACAGTATTAGAGCTCTATCAATTACAGTCTGACGAGTTAAATTGGCGGAAACCGCTGAGAGTTCATCAATGATGAGCCAAACCCCTATATTTTTGATCGCAGTAAGGTCAGTAGAAAGTTTGTTTTATTTGTAAAAAGTAACTTTCGTGATTCATACAGGGTGTTCCAAAATAACGAAGTTAATGTTTATTTTATCCTAACACGATAGTATTGAACCGTAGTAAATTAATTTATGTTTTGCCGGATTCTCCATGTTTTTATGTACCATTAAGTTTCAACTTTGTTTAACTTATTTTGTTGTATTTTTAGGATGTCAGGCAAACGTAGTGAAATTATTGAGCTGTTTCGTCAAGGAAAATGGCAAAAACTGTGTCTAAGGCCATCCATCGCTTCAATGAGCTTGGTCATGAAAGCGACCGTACCGAAAAAGGAAGAAAACGCACCGCCAACACTTCCGCCAACCGTAAAATCATCAAAAAGTGACTTCAACGAAACTCGAAGGTGTTCATGAGAAAAATCTCCCGTGAGACCGACATAACCAAGTCTTCGGTACATATAATAGCGAAAAGGAACTCAACCTCAAGACGTATAAGCTCCAAAAAGTTCAGCTCCTCACGGATGAGAACAAGTACGTACGACTGAAGAGATGTCGCCAACTCAAGCATCGGGCCACTGGTCAGCGATGGAAGCGCATCCTATTCACGGACGAGAAGCAACTCACCCTCGAGCAGGCGCACAACCACCAAAACAACAGGAGCTGGTCCGCTGAGGCTCCCGGCACGTCGGCCATCGTCAAACACCGCCCAAATTCGCAGTCGGTTATGGTATGGGCTGGGATTTGCGTCAGTAGAAAGACTTCCTCGTTTTCGTGGATCAAAGGGTCAAAATCAAACAAGAAGTGTATCGCCGCGACTTTCTCGAGCCCGTCGAACACCCGTGGGCTCAACAGAACTTCGGCGATGGGGATTGAACGTTCCAGCAGGACTCCACGCCGGCTCACAAGGCGAAATTGACTCAGGACTGGTGCAGGGCCCATTGTCCGGACTTCATCAGGTCGGCGGAATGACCGCCCTACTCACCTGATCTCAACCCGATGGATTACAGCGTGTGGTCCAGGCCAAGGCCTGTGCTACACGCCACAAACGTTTGAAGTCGCTGAAACGATCGCTGCGCCGAGAATTGGACCGATTATCACCGGAGGACCTACGGTCCATAGCCGAAAATCTCAAGTCACATTTAGAGCTGTGTATCGCCGCCAAGGGAGGCCACTTTGAAACCGTCTGAATAAATTGTTAGTTACTATTCTCCCCATTGTTAACATTGTTATTTGTTCAATTTTTTTGTTTAATAAGATATGACTAAAAAGGTTTAACTCTCTGTTATTTCGGGACACATCCTGTAGTTTTATTTCTTATAAATGGCGCATTATTTCCTTATGATGAAGTTGTATCTTCACTCAGCGAGATCATTTCTACACCTACCTGTGACTTCAGGCTTGCTGTAGAATGGCAGGTGGTGGTAGGTCATTCCTGGACAACCATGTTGTTAGCAACACCAAAGAACCAGATACATAGTCAACGTTAAAAATATGGGCCAGCTCTTAGTAATCTAAGGGATCTCACTACAAGAGACTCTTCCACTTGAAAAAAAAAATCCAGGTACGGTAGAACATCTTTGTAAAGGACATCTACACTCATGGACTTAAGTAAGTTGTGCCTTTTGAGTATGTATATCGGGATTCAGACAATAACTCTGAAATATACACTCATGGACAAAACTTAAGGAAGTTGTACCTTTTAACATGTATATCGGGATTCAGACAATAACTCTGAAATATACACTCATGGACAAAACTTAAGGAAGTTGTACCTTTTAACATGTATATCGGGATTCAGACAATAACTCTGAAATATACACTCATGGACAAAACTTAAGGAAGTTGTACCTTTTAACATGTATATCGGGATTCAGACAATAACTCTGAAATATACACTCATGGACAAAACTTAAGGAAGTTGTACCTTTTAACATGTATATCGGGATTCAGACAATAACTCTGAAATATACACTCATGGACAAAACTTAAGGAAGTTGTACCTTTTACCATGTATATCGGGATTCAGACAATAACTCTGAAAGATACACTCATGGACAAAACTTAAGGAAGATGTACCTTTTAAGCATGTATATCGGGATTCAGACAATAACTCTGAAAGATATACTCATGGACAAAACTTAAGGAAGTTGTACCTTTTAGCATGTATATCGGGATTCAGACAATAACTCTGAAAGATACACTCATGGACAAAACTTAAGGAAGTTGTACCTTTTAACATGTATATCGGGATTCAGACAATAACTCTGAAAGATATACTCATGGACAAAACTTAAGGAAGTTGTACCTTTTAGCATGTATATCGGGATTCAGACAATAACTCTGAAAGATACACTCATGGACTTAAGTAAGTTGTACCTTTTACCATGTATATCGGGATTCAGACAATAACTCTGAAAGATATACTCATGGATAAAACTTAAGGAAGTTGTACCTTTTAGCATGTATATCGGGATTCAGACAATAACTCTGAAAGATATACTCATGGACAAAACTTAAGGAAGTTGTACCTTTTAGCATGTATATCGGGATTCAGACAATAACTCTGAAAGATACACTCATGGACAAAACTTAAGGAAGTTGTACCTTTTAACATGTATATCGGGATTCAGACAATAACTCTGAAAGATATACTCATGGACAAAACTTAAGGAAGTTGTACCTTTTAGCATGTATATCGGGATTCAGACAATAACTCTGAAAGATACACTCATGGACTTAAGTAAGTTGTACCTTTTACCATGTATATCGGGATTCAGACAATAACTCTGAAAGATATACTCATGGACAAAACTTAAGGAAGTTGTACCTTTTAGCATGTATATCGGGATTCTGACAATAACTCTGAAAGATACACTCATGGACTTAAGTAAGTTGTACCTTTTACCATGTATATCGGGATTCAGACAATAACTCTGAAAGATATACTCATGGACAAAGTTTAAGGAAGTTGTACCTTTTACCATGTATATCGGGATTCAGACAATAACTCTGAAAGATACACTCATGGACTTAAGTAAGTTGTACCTTTTACCATGTATATCGGGATTCAGACAATAATTCTGAAAGATATACTCATGGACAAAACTTAAGGAAGTTGTACCTTTTAGCATGTATATCGGGATTCAGACAATAACTCTGAAAGATACACTCATGGATAAAACTTAAGGAAGTTGTACCTTTTACCATGTATATCGGGATTCAGACAATAACTCTGAAAGATATACTCATGGACAAAACTTAAGGAAGTTGTACCTTTTACCATGTATATCGGGATTCAGACAATAACTCTGAAAGATACACTCATGGACTTAAGTAAGTTGTACCTTTTACCATGTATATCGGGATTCAGACAATAATTCTGAAAGATATACTCATGGACAAAACTTAAGGAAGTTGTACCTTTTAGCATGTATATCGGGATTCAGACAATAACTCTGAAAGATACACTCATGGACTTAAGTAAGTTGTACCTTTTACCATGTATATCGGGATTCAGACAATAACTCTGAAAGATACACTCATGGACAAAACTTAAGGAAGTTGTACCTTTTAGCATGTATATCGGGATTCAGACAATAACTCTGAAAGATACACTCATGGACTTAAGTAAGTTGTACCTTTTAACATGTATATCGGGATTCAGACAATAACTCTGAAAGATACACTCATAGACAAAACTTAAGTAAGTTGTACCTTTTAGCATGTATATCAGGATTCAGACAATAATTCTGAAAGATATACTCATGGACAAAACTTAAGGAAGTTGTACCTTTTAACATGTATATCGGGATTCAGACAATAACTCTGAAAGATACACTCATGGACAAAACTTAAGGAAGTTGTACCTTTTAACATGTATATCGGGATTCAGACAATAACTCTGAAAGATACACTCATGTACAAAACTTAAGGAAGTTGTACCTTTTAACATGTATATCGGGATTCAGACAATAATTCTGAAAGATATACTCATGGACAAAACTTAAGGAAGTTGTACCTTTTAACATGTATATCGGGATTCAGACAATAATTCTGAAAGATATACTCATGGACAAAACTTAAGTAAGTTGTACCTTTTACCATGTATATCGGGATTCAGACAATAATTCTGAAAGATATACTCATGGACAAAACTTAAGGAAGTTGTACCTTTTAACATGTATATCGGGATTCAGACAATAACTCTGAAAGATACACTCATGTACAAAACTTAAGGAAGTTGTACCTTTTAGCATGTATATCGGGATTCAGACAATAACTCTGAAAGATACACTCATGGACAAAACTTAAGGAAGTTGTACCTTTTAACATGTATATCGGGATTCAGACAATAACTCTGAAAGATACACTCATGGACAAAACTTAAGGAAGTTGTACCTTTTAACATGTATATCGGGATTCAGACAATAACTCTGAAAGATACACTCATGTACAAAACTTAAGGAAGTTGTACCTTTTAGCATGTATATCGGGATTCAGACAATAACTCTGAAAGATACACTCATGGACAAAACTTAAGGAAGTTGTACCTTTTAACATGTATATCGGGATTCAGACAATAACTCTGAAAGATACACTCATGTACAAAACTTAAGGAAGTTGTACCTTTTAGCATGTATATCGGGATTCAGACAATAACTCTGAAAGATACACTCATGGACAAAACTTAAGGAAGTTGTACCTTTTAACATGTATATCGGGATTCAGACAATAACTCTGAAAGATACACTCATGTACAAAACTTAAGGAAGTTGTACCTTTTAGCATGTATATCGGGATTCAGACAATAACTCTGAAAGATACACTCATGTACAAAACTTAAGGAAGTTGTACCTTTTAGCATGTATATCGGGATTCAGACAATAACTCTGAAAGATACACTCATGTACAAAACTTAAGGAAGTTGTACCTTTTAGCATGTATATCGGGATTCAGACAATAACTCTGAAAGATACACTCATGTACAAAACTTAAGGAAGTTGTACCTTTTAGCATTTATATCGGGATTCAGACAATAACTCTGAAAGATACACTCATGTACAAAACTTAAGGAAGTTGTACCTTTTAGCATGTATATCGGGATTCAGACAATAACTCTGAAAGATACACTCATGTACAAAACTTAAGGAAGTTGTACCTTTTACCATGTATATCGGGATTCAGACAATAACTCTGAAAGATACACTCATGTACAAAACTTAAGGAAGTTGTACCTTTTAGCATGTATATCGGGATTCAGACAATAACTCTGAAAGATACACTAATGGAGACAAAACTTAAGGAAGTTGTACCTTTTAACATGTATATCGGGATTCAGACAATAACTCTGAAAGATACACTCATGGAGACAAAACTTAAGGAAGTTGTACCTTTTAACATGTATATCGGGATTCAGACAATAACTCTGAAAGATACACTCATGTACAAAACTTAAGGAAGTTGTACCTTTTAGCATGTATATCGGGATTCAGACAATAACTCTGAAAGATACACTCATGTACAAAACTTAAGGAAGTTGTACCTTTTAGCATGTATATCGGGATTCAGACAATAACTCTGAAAGATACACTCATGTACAAAACTTAAGGAAGTTGTACCTTTTAGCATGTATATCGGGATTCAGACAATAACTCTGAAAGATACACTCATGTACAAAACTTAAGGAAGTTGTACCTTTTAGCATGTATATCGGGATTCAGACAATAACTCTGAAAGATACACTCATGTACAAAACTTAAGGAAGTTGTACCTTTTAGCATTTATATCGGGATTCAGACAATAACTCTGAAAGATACACTCATGTACAAAACTTAAGGAAGTTGTACCTTTTAGCATGTATATCGGGATTCAGACAATAACTCTGAAAGATACACTCATGTACAAAACTTAAGGAAGTTGTACCTTTTACCATGTATATCGGGATTCAGACAATAACTCTGAAAGATAAACTCATGTACAAAACTTAAGGAAGTTGTACCTTTTAGCATGTATATCGGGATTCAGACAATAACTCTGAAAGATACACTAATGGAGACAAAACTTAAGGAAGTTGTACCTTTTAACATGTATATCGGGATTCAGACAATAACTCTGAAAGATACACTCATGGAGACAAAACTTAAGGAAGTTGTACCTTTTAACATGTATATCGGGATTCAGACAATAACTCTGAAAGATACACTCATAGACAAAACTTAAGTAAGTTGTACCTTTTAGCATGTATATCGGGATTCAGACAATAACTCTGAAAGATACACTCATGGACAAAACTTAAGGAAGTTGTACCTTTTAACATGTATATCGGGATTCAGACAATAACTCTGAAAGATACACTCATAGACAAAACTTAAGGAAGTTGTACCTTTTAACATGTATATCGGGATTCAGACAATAACTCTGAAAGATACACTCATGGACAAAACTTAAGGAAGTTGTACCTTTTAACATGTATATCGGGATTCAGACAATAACTCTGAAAGATACACTAATGAACAAAACTTAAGTAAGTTGTACCTTTTAGCATGTATATCGGGATTCAGACAATAACTCTGAAAGATACACTCATGGACAAAACTTAAGGAAGTTGTACCTTTTAACATGTATATCGGGATTCAGACAATAACTCTGAAAGATACACTCATGGAGACAAAACTTAAGGAAGTTGTACCTTTTAACATGTATATCGGGATTCAGACAATAACTCTGAAAGATACACTCATAGACAAAACTTAAGTAAGTTGTACCTTTTAGCATGTATATCGGGATTCAGACAATAACTCTGAAAGATACACTCATGGACAAAACTTAAGGAAGTTGTACCTTTTAACATGTATATCGGGATTCAGACAATAACTCTGAAAGATACACTCATGGATAAAACTTAAGGAAGTTGTACCTTTTAACATGTATATCGGGATTCAGACAATAACTCTGAAAGATACACTCATGAACAAAACTTAAGGAAGTTGTACCTTTTAGCATGTATATCGGGATTCAGACAATAACTCTGAAAGATACACTCATGGATAAAACTTAAGGAAGTTGTACCTTTTAACATGTATATCGGGATTCAGACAATAACTCTGAAAGATACACTCATGGATAAAACTTAAGGAAGTTGTACCTTTTAACATGTATATCGGGATTCAGACAATAACTCTGAAAGATACACTCATGGATAAAACTTAAGGAAGTTGTACCTTTTAACATGTATATCGGGATTCAGACAATAACTCTGAAAGATACACTCATGGATAAAACTTAAGGAAGTTGTACCTTTTAACATGTATATCGGGATTCAGACAATAACTCTGAAAGATACACTCATGGATAAAACTTAAGGAAGTTGTACCTTTTAACATGTATATCGGGATTCAGACAATAACTCTGAAAGATACACTCATGGATAAAACTTAAGGAAGTTGTACCTTTTAACATGTATATCGGGATTCAGACAATAACTCTGAAAGATACACTCATGGACAAAACTTAAGGAAGTTGTACCTTTTAAGCATGTATATCGGGATTCAGACAATAACTCTGAAAGATACACTCATGGACAAAACTTAAGGAAGTTGTACCTTTTAACATGTATATCGGGATTCAGACAATAACTCTGAAAGATACACTCATGGATAAAACTTAAGGAAGTTGTACCTTTTAACATGTATATCGGGATTCAGACAATAACTCTGAAAGATACACTCATGGATAAAACTTAAGGAAGTTGTACCTTTTAACATGTATATCGGGATTCAGACAATAACTCTGAAAGATACACTCATGGACAAAACTTAAGGAAGTTGTACCTTTTAAGCATGTATATCGGGATTCAGACAATAACTCTGAAAGATACACTCATGGACAAAACTTAAGGAAGTTGTACCTTTTAACATGTATATCGGGATTCAGACAATAACTCTGAAAGATACACTCATGGATAAAACTTAAGGAAGTTGTACCTTTTAACATGTATATCGGGATTCAGACAATAACTCTGAAAGATACACTCATGAACAAAACTTAAGGAAGTTGTACCTTTTAAGCATGTATATCGGGATTCAGACAATAACTCTGAAAGATACACTCATGGACAAAACTTAAGGAAGATGTACCTTTTAAGCATGTATATCGGGATTCAGACAATAACTCTGAAAGATACACTCATGGACAAAACTTAAGGAAGATGTACCTTTTAAGCATGTATATCGGGATTCAGACAATAACTCTGAAAGATACACTCATGAACAAAACTTAAGGAAGTTGTACCTTTTAAGCATGTATATCGGGATTCAGACAATAACTCTGAAAGATACACTCATGGACAAAACTTAAGGAAGATGTACCTTTTAAGCATGTATATCGGGATTCAGACAATAACTCTGAAAGATACACTCATGGACAAAACTTAAGGAAGATGTACCTTTTAAGCATGTATATCGGGATTCAGACAATAACTCTGAAAGATACACTCATGGACAAAACTTAAGGAAGATGTACCTTTTAAGCATGTATATCGGGATTCAGACAATAACTCTGAAAGATACACTCATGGACAAAACTTAAGGAAGTTGTACCTTTTAGCATGTATATCGGGATTCAGACAATAACTCTGAAAGATACACTCATGGATAAAACTTAAGGAAGTTGTACCTTTTAGCATGTATATCGGGATTCAGACAATAACTCTGAAAGATACACTCATGGACAAAACTTAAGGAAGTTGTACCTTTTAACATGTATATCGGGATTCAGACAATAACTCTGAAAGATACACTCATGGACAAAACTTAAGGAAGTTGTACCTTTTAACATGTATATCGGGATTCAGACAATAACTCTGAAAGATACACTCATGGACAAAACTTAAGGAAGTTGTACCTTTTAACATGTATATCGGGATTCAGACAATAACTCTGAAAGATACACTCATGGATAAAACTTAAGGAAGTTGTACCTTTTAACATGTATATCGGGATTCAGACAATAACTCTGAAAGATACACTCATGGATAAAACTTAAGGAAGTTGTACCTTTTAACATGTATATCGGGATTCAGACAATAACTCTGAAAGATACACTCATGGATAAAACTTAAGGAAGTTGTACCTTTTAACATGTATATCGGGATTCAGACAATAACTCTGAAAGATACACTCATGGATAAAACTTAAGGAAGTTGTACCTTTTAACATGTATATCGGGATTTAGACAATAACTCTGAAAGATACACTCATGGATAAAACTTAAGGAAGTTGTACCTTTTAACATGTATATCGGGATTCAGGCAATAACTCTGCAAGATACACTCATGGATAAAACTTAAGTAAGTTGTACCTTTTAACATGTATATCGGGATTCAGACAATAACTCTGCAAGATACACTCATGGATAAAACTTAAGGAAGTTGTACCTTTTAACATGTATATCGGGATTCAGACAATAACTCTGCAAGATACACTCATGGATAAAACTTAAGTAAGTTGTACCTTTTAACATGTATATCGGGATTCAGACAATAACTCTGCAAGATACACTCATGGATAAAACTTAAGGAAGTTGTACCTTTTAGCATGTATATCGGGATTCAGACAATAACTCTGCAAGATACACTCATGGATAAAACTTATGGAAGTTGTACCTTTTAGCATGTATATCGGGATTCAGACAATAACTCTGCAAGATACACTCATGGACAAAACTTAAGGAAGTTGTACCTTTTATCATCTATATCGGGATTCAGACAATAACTCTGAAAGATATTACAGTGACCTTTATTGAAGACACATGAGATAACGAAGTGTAAACAAAATTGTCTTTTTCTCTTAAAAAAAAAAAGATCACCGTGTCTGGTGATCTACTTGCATACTTGTGAAACCCCGGTCTGATCCCTACCAACGCTACAATAAAAGATAAGTATTGTTTTTATATATAACAAATCGTGAGTATTTATTTATCTCCTTTTTATTGTTGTTGTTGTACCTATTAGAGTACCCATCTGTGTGTTAAGTTACTCTTACTTTAGGCTCTAGTAATTTGCACTTTGTGTGTAAACCCGTAAAAGTTAACTTTTATCAGGATCGTCTATAAGAGGTTTTAATATACTTGAGCTGATAATACCAAATCAGAATGTTCCTGTAAGAAAAGGAATTAAGACAATGAAGAAGAAAAAGAACAGAATCTGATGAAAAGCCATCAGACAAAGAGAACAAGTAACAACCTAACAATGCGTAACAATACGCCAACAAGACAGCGTGAGTTACATATCATACAATACTGTCTTTGATATAGTCCTGAAAGACATTCAGTGTAAAGTGACTGACTGTCTACCTCCACATATTAGCACCCTCAACATAAAGGATTACATTTGGAAACAGAGATATTTGAGCTCTTTCAGTCCAGGGAGTCTTTGTTTTCTAGAGATGGATGGCAAGTGGTCTAACCAAACCGTCTTTGTTCTCCAACAGACGACCCAACATTCCGATTTATTTACATCTTATTACGAAGGGCTCCGAGCCAATCTATTGTTCCCCTCCCTGTCTCGTCTGGCAATCTTACCATAAAAATGTCACCTCTGGCGGAAACCACGCCTTCCTTTGTTCTGTTAAAATCCTTCTTACCGTTTTTTTTTTCTTTCTAATTGCTCGACAGAGTTTTTTTATTCTGTGTCAAATAAACATTATAGAATCAATATGAACAAAAAATCAAGAATGACTATTTAACCAATTCAGAAATAATTGTAAAAAATCAGCGAATAGTTTATATTTATCACGATAGATGGCGCAAGTCACCAGCAAATTTTAGTTGCACGAGATCAGGAGATGTCTTAATTAGGGCAGAAGACAAAAGGACAGTAGACATTGTTTGATTTCAAAAAGAATCTTACGCGTCTAAAATAGTTTCTGATTTTCATAAGTATACTTGTACATAACGGCGAATAATATTGGGATTTACATTTTTTGCAAGTGTTTACGAACTTTTGGGATATTCTTGCAATTAAATAGTTTAAAGAAAATATCTTCAAAAATAAAACAGCCATTAGATATTATTACATAACGTGTAGTTAAAATAAGTTTTGGGAAATTGGCAAGAAACCGCTTTGGCTAATCTCTTCATTTGCATACTGGGCTTTCGTCTTTTACAGATCATCTTGGGGTGAGGGAAGGAAGCGTTTTTAATAAGTTTCCAGTAATTTTTTGGCTCTCCTGATTTTCGTTAAAGAATGAAATTGACATAGCTAATCACAAATATATTCTAGATTGCCATCTATAGAATAATTTTTGCACATATTTTTGATACAATTCGGTTTCTTATTATAAAAATTTTCACCAAATATCTCAACGTAATTAACTGTTATCATAGGAAATAGTTGATGAGAGGGTTTGGATCATTAATGGCGAAATTTGGCGAAAACGTTGATATTGTTCGCCACTGCTGAGACAAGCCATCTCATCAATGGTAGAGAGTTTTGGGGAGGATATTGATCAATAAAGACAATGGGGTCTAGCTTTAACGTCTATTTTGACGAGAGAGGCGACCTTTGTCTTTGTACTTAACTATACACAAGGTAATAAGACCAAATCCAAATAAATAAATAGTGTGTGAAGTTTCGGTAACAGCATTGTTACTGAAACGTCACACACTATTTATTTATTTGGATTTGGTCTTTTTACCTTGTGTTTATAATCTATAATCCAAATTGTGCCTTATCATTATTTAACTATACATATTTACAACAATAATTAATAATAATTAAATAATTAATAAAGCTTACTAAAAAACCTGGGCTCAGCTGGCCTGGCTGATAGTACCCTGTAAGGGCTCCTAATCCAGGGATACAGGATGAGCAGAGTCTGTACTCCATTTTAGGAGCGGCTGCACATGGCGTCTGTTCCTCATGTCAGAGGCGGCCATTTCTTTTGGAGCTAAGTCCACTGAGTAGTGCTCCCAGTCTTAATGACAAAGGCAGACGCATTCTACTTTACCCATTCATGATGGTTGTCAAGCTTTACAAGCTTGATACCTTAATATGATTGAGTGGATATAAGAAAGAAGAAGAAGAAGACAACAATAACTGAGCCAGCCAAATGATAAAAATAAAAATTCTACTGACCGAAGTGTCTCTTACTTCAAGAACAATGAATGCCAGCCAGGCAACCTCTTTCTTTAAGATTAAACTGGAATAGATACTTATATTTATAAGGTTGTCCCAAAAGTTCGTGTTTTTTCTAATTACTTGGTGAATAATATTATTACGGCATATACATTTGTGTTAATTTATACCTAACTGACCTTGTCTTTATTGTTTGCGGAAGAGCATTGCTCGATACAAATATTTGAATGTAATTCTACTGTCCTATAAGCTTATGCCCATAGTTTTCTTGAAAACCATTTCTGAGATTCCACCCTTCAATGCTGCGTATATAAGCAGAATCGTTCAATACAGTATTAGAGCTCTGAGAAGCGGTCTGGTGGATTAAATTGACGAAACCGCTGGGAGGGTTCACCACTGATGAGCCAAGCCCTCCCAATATATTTTTTCATCGCAGTAAGGACAGTAGAAGTTTGTATTATGTATAAAAGAAACATTCGTGCTTTTGAATCCTTTCATTTTATATATATAGATGGTGCGTTATTGCTTTGTGACAATTACTTTATATATAATACAAAGACATTATACAAGTATACTTGTACATAACGGCTATTAATATTGGTATTTACATTTTTTTGCAAGTGTTTACGAACTTTTGGGATAACCTTGTAATTAAATAGTTTAAAGAAAATATCTTCAAAAATAAAACAGCCATTAGATATTATTACATAACGTGTAGTTAAAATAGGTTTTGGGAAATTGGCAAGAAATCGTTTTGGCTAATCTCTTCATTTGCATACCGAGCTTTCGTTTTTTACAGATCATCTTGATGTGAGGGAAGGAAGCGCTTTTAATAAGTTTCCAATCATTTTTGAGCTCTTCTGGCTGAGGGCGAATTTATATATAAACAGTAGAGATCTAGTAAAACCTCGTTAATACGGTCTAACAAGTTAAAATTAAAAATAACTTATATATTATGTACCGGTCAATCCCAGTTAATCTTCATTTTTACATTGGTGGATTATCTACTAATGGTGTATTGTCTTGTGCCGCTTTATAAAACTTGTAATCATTATTTTTGGAAATGTGTTTCTTATATATTAACAAATAGCATCTCTACAGACCTCTTAATGCAATTATATAAATTATTATATGAGAGAAATTGACATGGACCCAGAACAGCAACTTAACACATCCAAGATAGAGAACATTGCTGTGATAGAGATGTATGGAGACATCTGAGGTTCTTCATTGGACACGAAAACAACAGAAAATTGACCCAGAACAGCAACTTAACACATCCAAGATAGAGAACATTGCTGTGATAGAGATGTATGGAGACATCTGAGGCTCTTCATTGGACACCACAACAACAGAAAATTGACATGGACCCAAAACAGCAGCTTTACACACCCAAGATAAAGGACTTTGCGACTGCTGTGATAAAGATGTATGGAGACATCTGAGGTTCTTCATTGGACACCACAACAAGAGAAGATTGACCCAGAACAGCAGCTTTACACACCCAAGATAGAGAACATTTCTGTGATAGAGATGTACGGAGACATCTGAGGTTCTTCATTGGACACCACAACAACAACATTTTATGAGAGAGCTTGACTCATCAATAGTGAACCCTCTCAGCGGTTTCATCAACTTAATCTCCAGACCTCTCTACTATTGTATTGATTTGGGTTTCCCATATAGCCTGTGCATTTACTAAGGAAAACAGCTTATGGGTGTTTATGGAACCTATCTCTATCATTGCAGTAAGGTCTGTAGTGAAAATATTTGATAAAATTGACGCGCTTGAAGCTGGATTCGAGATAAACTTTTATAATATTTTTTTTTAACTTGAAGAAAAAAAAAAAAAAAATAACGAATAAAACTGTGAAAAAGAAAAAGGCATCTCCTTATCGTGCAACTAAAAGTTGCTGATGGCTTGCACCATCTATCGGAATAAATATTAACTATTCTCGTTGATTTTTAATTATTCCAGAATTGACCAAATACCAATTCTTGATTAATCAAGAAAAGCAAACTATGTACGAGTTTCGGGCTGTTGGCCCTCATCAGCGTGGTGCAAGCTGTAATAAAACTGTGTTCGAACTTATTAAAAAGTTTCTATGATGATTCTTGCTCAAGTTTTGATAATATAGTAATCTATCTCTCTGGTATTGCTGAATATTTGGCCAACTAGAGGGCTACATCACGATTGTAGATTTGGAGAGAGTATAGGGGAATAAACGATGTATTAAGGCCATCAGGACGTATTAAGTGGACCTACAGCTCTGGGAGAGACAGACAGTATGTACCTACCTCGAGCTACTCCCAAGGGATCCTCAGCTGAACGTCGCTGGGCAGAAATGAAACGTGGTGAGGGTCCCGCGGGTGGTTCTGGACTGGGTCCAGCTTCTGACTGTGGACTCTTAGGCGGCAGGAAGCCTGCGGTCTTAGGTGGCTTGCGACGTCGTGGCTGATACTTGTAGTCAGGGTGGTCCTTCTTATGTTTGCACCTCAGCCGCTCAGCTTCTTCCATAAATGGTTTCTTCTCATCCTCGCCCAGCACCCTGCAGAACACGTGAATGTATTGATACATACCTGGCATACATATACTGTAAGTAAGATAAATCATCTTTGAGGACACCGTGAAAACATCATTGTCCGAACCCGACAATATGCAAATGAGTAGGCCATGTATGATAGATAGATATGACATCCTTCTCTACCGGATCATTGAGGAATTGACCTCAGGAAAAGAAGAAAAAGATTAAAAGGAACTCTTTACCCTAAGTTTGGCGATCGTTTATTGAGCGTTGGTGAAGATAGAGTTTTGGGTCTTTGATTATTATAACATGAAACACCGGAGATAATCATGGACCACAGGGATGCTACTACCATAGAAGAGATCCAGGATAACGACCAAGAGCAGATGAAAGGAGCTGATAGACAAGATCGAAGGTGGATCAAGGCCATGGGGACCATGTTATCGAGAAGACACCAGGAGAGATCATAGAAAGACTGCTACAGGACATCAGTGGACCATCAGGAGCTACAGGACATCAGTGGACCATCAGGAGCTACAGGACATCAGTGGACCATCAGGAGCTACAGGACATCAGTAGACCATCAGGAGCTACAGGACATCAGTAGACCATCAGGAGCTACAGGACATCAGTGGACCATCAGGAGCTACAGGACATCAGTAGACCATCAGGAGCTACAGGAAATCAGTAGACCATCAGGAGCTACAGGACATCAGTAGACCATCAGGAGCTACAGGACATCAGTAGACCATCAGGAGCTACAGGACATCAGTGGACCATCAGGAGCTACAGGACATCAGTGGACCATCAGGAGCTACAGGACATCAGTGGACCATCAGGAGCTACAGGACATCAGTGGACCATCAGGAGCTACAGGACATCAGTGGACCATCAGGAGCTACAGGACATCAGTGGACCATCAGGAGCTACAGGACATCAGTGGACCATCAGGAGCTACAGGACATCAGTAGACCATCAGGAGCTACAGGACATCAGTGGACCATCAGGAGCTGCAGGAAGGCCAAGAACGAACTGGATTGATAGCATCGAGAAACGCACGAACTGATCTCTTTGCCAAAAAGTCCTAAACAACATCTCATCCGATATAACGATGAAAACATTTAGTGAGAAACATTTCAACTGTTCTAACTATCCTTAATGGACTATAGATAGACAGCAAGGACTTAGTACAATGGGACTTTATTTGATCATTGTTGTTGTAATAATACTAAAAAAAAACAAACACTTAAGCACGAAAGTTTCTTTTGACACATAAATCAAATTTATACTATCCTTATTGTAATGGGGAAAATATTGAGATTGTGGGATAAATGTTCATTTTCTTATTCATCGCCCAAAATACCATTGTTAATATTTATCAACTATCCCGTAAGAGGACACCTCTCCCTAAAGGATACTTTGGCTCTGCAATTAGGTGTTGTCCTTTACAGGGAGGTTGTTTATTCTACTGTAAAATGAATATGTACATGGCACCATCACTGCAGAGTTTGATGGAAGATCACCAGCTGGCCTCCAGCGACACCACGTATATCGTGATCTACGAAGAAAACGTAGATATCGTGCTTATCTTGAGAGAGATACCGCAATATGTAAATTAGTCCATTATCAGACTATTTTGCATATTCTGGGAGTTGGAAAATGTTTATGAGATATCAATGAATCGGTATTCTCAATAAATACCAAATTGAAACATTAAGACGTGAATGTTTCTTTTCACACATAAATCAAACTTCTACTGTCCTTACTGCGATGAAAAAATATTGAGAGGGCTTGAGTCATCAGTGGTGAATCCTCCTAGCGGTTTCGCCAATTTAATCTACCACAGACCGCTTCTTTAGAGCTCTAATACTGTATTGGATCATTCTGTTTTTATATGCAACACTGAAAGGTGGAATCTAAGAAATGGTATTTAAACAAACTATGGACATAAGCTTTTAGGACAGTAGAATTACATATAATGTACATTTTTGCTTTGTATTATCAATATTTTACTACTAATATTAAATATAATAAACCTATTTTAAAACGACATTTGAAAATTATCCCGCATGTGTTTCTTTTCAACGAAAAATCAAAATTTATTTCAAGGAGAAATATCGATTATTTCTAACCTTAGGGATGAAGTATGAAAGGATCAATTGTAAAGAATAATGATACACGGTAAAATAAAAGTGTCCAGGGATGGGAATCGAACCCACATTGTTCCGCTTACCGGGCAGATGCCATGTCCACTAGGTTACCGTGGACATATTTTTCCGTTCGTAAATAATACATACACCGATTTTAAAACATTATTTAGGTTGTGGGTAACATTCACTATCTCTGATAAGACCCTGACCATTTGTCTAGCCATAGTGTAGTGCCGATTGTAACCTCGACCATGGCAAGGGGCCATGGGAGACGCGGCAGGGGTGCCGAGTGTTTGAACGGCGTGGAGTAAACCGAGAGGCCATAAAAGCTTGTTGTTCCAGCTGATGACCAGCACGTGGAGCTGGGGGTTCGAACCCATTCTTAGCTCGCACCACCCCCAGTGGAAGGATCCTTGCGGCTTCAAGAACATACACCGATTTGCATAGCTACTCAATTACATATATTTTTGAAAGTAGAGAGAGAGAGAGAGAAATCCATAAAAATATCTATTTTTTGATCCAATATATGCCTTTTAAATTAAACTTACATATATTAGATAGTAAAAAGGCATATATTGGATTGAATAAAAGATTTATTTGCCAATATTTCGGCTGGCTGAACGCCAACCTTTGTCAAGGCATTACATTTTTGTATACACCTTGAATAAAAGGTTTATTTTCCAATATTATATTGACAATAAGTATGGATGGCTCTATTTTCAGAACTTACATATATATGGGAGGGTCTACTACTGATTAGCCTATCTTTGTTTTTATTGCGGTAAAAAATAAGAATATTTTTTATTTATAAAACAAAAATCTCTCTAAAATGGTTTTATTTATTATACATAGACACGGCGTGCTATTGCCTTACGTTCATATATCAGTGAAAAGCTACCAGAAGGTCACTAGATCAGCTACAAGTGATGGTCACTAACAGATCAAATTGGAGATATTTGTCCATAGTGTCACCAAAAGTCAACTTGATGGACACTAACAACAATAGTATCTATAATACAATATAAAGCGGCTTATGATTGTAGAACGACATTTGACAATTTTACCGCAAATGTTTCTTTTGAACGAAAAATCGTATTTTATTTTAAAGAAAAATAACGACTATGGGAATTCCCATCCCTGGACACTTTTATTTTTCCGTTTATCATTACTTTTCCCAATTCATCATTTCATACTTCATCCCTAAGGTTAGAAATAATCGTTATTTCTCCTTAAAATAAAATACAATTTTTCATTCAAAAGAAACATTTGCGGTAAAATAGTGTCTATGTTCAATGGAAAAAAAATCGACTCTTTGTTAATAGTGATTATCATTGTTTACATGATTTGGGATGAAGGTAACATCAAATAAAAAGACAGTACCGTTTACGTGGGATATATTTTAAACAAGGATCAAATTTGGTGGAAATCACGTCAACAATTGGCAAGCAAAGTTGTCTGAATGAAAGCTCTATTGTTGATCGCGTTGATTTCATAACCAGTCAACACAATTAGCTTATGTAATTGTACGAAGAGAAGAACCATTGTTGATCACCTTGATTGGAAAACAAGACAACAATTGGCATACACAGTTGTCTGAATGGAAGATTCATTGTTGATCAAGTTGATTGTAAAATCAGCCAACAATTACCCTATACTGTTTACTAAATGGGAGATCCATTGTTGACAATGATAACCTTGATTGGAAAATAAGGCAACAATTGGCAAGCACAGTTGTCTGAATGGAAGATCCAATGTTGACAACATTGATTGTAAAATAAAGCAACAATTAGAATATACTGTTGTCTGAATTGAGGTTCATTGTTGATCAAGTTGATTGTAAAACAAGTCACCAATTGGCATACAGAGTTACCTGAATGGAAGATACATTGTTGACAACGATAATGTTAGTAGGAAAACAAGCCAACAATTGGCAAGCACAGCTGTCTGAATGGAAGATCCATTGTTGATCCCAATGATCGTAAAACAAGCCAACAATTACCATATACAGTTGTCTGAATGGAAGTTCTATTGTTGACAATGATTACGTTGATTGGAAAACAAAGCAAAAATTAGAATATACAGTTGTCTGAATTGAGGTACATTTTTGATCAAGTTGATTGTAAAACAAGTCAACAACTGCCATACAGAGTTACTTGAATGGAAGATCTATTATTGACAACGATAATGTTAATTGGAAAACAAGTCATTCAATTGGCAAGCACAGTTGTCTGAATGGAAGATCCATTGTTGACAATGATAACGTTGTTTGGAAAATTAGGCAACAATTAGAATATACTGTTGTCTGAATTGAGGTACATTGTTGACAATGATTATGTTAATTGGAAAACAAGCCAACAATTGGCAATCACAGTTGTCTGAATGGAGGATCCATTGTTATAAGAATGATCACATTGATTGTAAAACAATCTAACAATAGGCGTACACAATTGTCTAATTTGAAGATCCATTGTTGATCACGTTGATTGTAAAACAAGCCAACAATTACCATACACAGTTGTCTGAATGGAAGATCCATTGTTGACAATGATAACGTTGATCGGAAAACAAAGCAACAATTAGAATATATTGTTGTCTGAACTGAGGTTCATTGTTGATCACGCTGGTTGTAAAACAAGTCAACAATTGGCATACAGAGTTACCTGAATGGAAGATCCATTGTTGAAAATGATAAAGTTAATCGGAAAACAAGGCAACAATTGGCAAGCACAGTTGTCTAAATGGAAGATCCATTGTTGACAATGATAACGTTGATCGGAAAACAAAGCAACAATTAGAATATACTGTTGTCTGAATTGAGGTACATTGTTGATCACGCTAATTGTAAAACAAGTCAATAATTGACATACACACTTGTCTGAATGGAAGATCCATTGTAATAAGAATGATCACATTGATTGTAAAACAAGCCAACAATAGGCATACACAATTGTCTAAATGGAAGAGATCCATTGTTGATCACATTGATTGGAAAACAAGCCAACAATTGGCATACAGAGTTACCTGAATTTAAGATCCATTGTTGACAATGATAACGTTGATCGGAAAACAACGCAACAATTAGAATATATTGTTGTCTGAATTGAGGTACATTGTTGATCAAGTTGATTGGAAAACAAGCCAACAATTGGCATACAAAGTTGTGTGAATGGAAGATCCATTGTTGACAATGATAACGTTGATTGGAAAACAAAGCAACAATTAGAATATACAGTTGTCTGGATGGAAGATCCATTGTTGACAATAATGATGTTAATTGAAAAACAAAGCAACAATTGGCAAGCACAGTTGTATGAATGGAAGATCCATTGTTATAAGAATGATGACATTGATTGTAAAACAAGCTAACAATAGGCATACACAATTGTCTAAATGGAAGATCCATTGTTGATCACCTTGATTGGAAAACAAGCCAACAATTGGCATACAGAGTTACCTGAATTGAGGTACATTGTTGACAATGATAATTGGAAAACAAGCCAACAATTGGCAAGCACAATTGTCTGAATGGAAGATCCATTGTTATAAGAATGATCACATTGATTGTAAAACAAGCTAACAATAGGCGTACACAATTGTCTAAATGAAAGATCCATTTTGGATCACGTTGATTTCATAACAAGTCAACACAATTGGCTTATTTTATTGTTCGAATAGAAGAATCATTGTTGACAATGTCACGTTGATTGGAAAACAAGCCAACAATTGGCATACATAGTTGTCTGAATGGAAGGCCCATTGTTGATCACGTTGATTTGAAATAGAGCCAACAATTTGTGTACACACTTTTTTGGATGATATATCCATTGTTAAAAATGATAAAGTTTATTGGAAAACAAGCAAACAATTAGGATACACAGTTATCTAAATGGAAGATCCATTGTTGATCAAGTCAACAATTGCCATATACAGCTGTGTGAGTGGAAGATCCATTGTTGATCATGTTGTTTGAAACAACAAGCCAACAATTGCCATATACGGTTGTCTGAATGGAAGATCCATTGTTGATCATGTTGTTTGAAACAACAAGCCAACAATTGCCATATACAGTTGTCTGAATGGAAGATCCATTGTTGATCATGTTGTTTGGAACAACAAGTCAACAATTGCCATATACAGTTGTCTGAATGGAAGATCCATTGTTGATCATGTTGTTTGGAACAACAAGTCAACAATTGCCATATACAGTTGTCTGAATGGAAGATCCATTGTTGATCATGTTGTTTGGAACAACAAGTCAACAATTGCCATATACAGTTGTCTGAGTGGAAGATCCATTGTTAATCACGTTGTTTGGAACAACAAGTCAACAATTGCCATATACAGTTGTCTGAATGGAAGATCCATTGTCGATCATGTTGTTTGGAACAACAAATCAACAATTGCCATATACAGTTGTCTGAATGGAAGATCCATTGTTGATCATGTTGTTTGGAACAACAAGTCAACAATTGCCATATATAGTTGTCTGAATGGAAGATCCATTGTTGATCACGTTGTTTGGAACAACAAGTCAACAATTGCCATATACAGTTGTCTGAATGGAAGATCCATTGTTGATCATGTTGTTTGGAACAACAAGTCAACAATTGCCATATACAGTTGTCTGAATGGAAGATCCATTGTTGATCACGTTGTTTGGAACAACAAGTCAACAATTGCCATATACAGTTGTCTGAATGGAAGATCCATTGTCGATCATGTTGTTTGGAACAACAACTCAACAATTGCCATATACAGTTGTCTGAGTGGAAGATCCATTGTTAATCACGTTGTTTGGAACAACAAGTCAACAATTGCCATACACAGCTGTTTGAATGGAAGTGCTTTTAGAGAACCCCTGAACAGAATTCCTATGAGCCACACTCCAACATCGCCCCGGCCATCACGGCTCTTGCTGAAGTCCACCAGTGAGTACTCATCCCCTTGTAAGTACTAGGGTACACTATCTCTACATGTGTAGACATGTGATAAACTTACTTCATATGTCAAATTATTTGACAAACATAAGCAGTTTTAATCTTCTCAGTTATGCGGGAAGAATGTTGTTTATTTGTTAAGTGAACTCCCACGTCATTGGACGAATGTGGCCATGTTTGTTTATAAAAGATGGTTGAAAAGGAATGCGAGGAGTCGTGGAGTGGTGTTCGAGTGGAGACGTTTAAAACGTTCTCTGTGTGTTTGTCTGGTGATCTCCTCGCATACCTGTGTAACCCCCGTCCGCTCCTAATCAACACTGCAAATAAAAGATAAGTACTGTTTTTATTTTATTTAACAAATCGTGAAGTTTTTTTTTTATTCACCTCCTTTTTGTTGTTGGTGTTGTATCCTTGAGTGTACGTTTTTCTGTGTTTAAGTTACATTTACTGTAGGCCCTAGTTTATTGCTCTTTGTGTGATAACCCGTAATAGTAACTTTGGTCACATAAACATCCACAACCCCATATCTACCACGATTATCATGGCTATATATATATTAGGATAATACGTTTTTTTTAAAGTTCAAATTAAGATTCTCAGATCGTTGTTAAACCCCGGAAAGATCAGTTAACAGAAGGGAGAATTCCCAAACTGACCGGGGCGCCGACAAAAAAAAAACGACAAATTTGAGCGAAACGCTGCCGACACTTGATACGTAAGGTCGCCCGGCGTCGTAATCGGATCTCCGTCCCAAGTGTCCGACTTCCGCCGGTCCGTTGTCGCCGGCCGACTTCTACATATCCCTCGTCACCTATGGTCTGGTGTCGGACAGTATGGTCTGGTGTCGGACAGTATGGTCTGGTGTCGGACAGTATGTCCTGGTGTCGGACAGTTTGGCCGTCTCTCAATTGGATGGGTCGAGAGAGAACCTAAAGTTCTCCCGAGAACGTCGAAAGCTTTCAAAAAAAAAGTAAATGTAATATTAAAATAATACAATAGCTTTCTGGAGATGATTTACTTTTTATTAATGTAATCTCAAGCTTTCAGGCATCGTTGTCCTCTACAGGAGTACATAAAACGATTAATAATCGTTAGATACTACCTAATTATATCTACTTATATAATTGCCTTATTCGGTCTGTGTGAAGTTCACGGATAGATTTTGGTCATCAACTCGCGCATCATCATTATGATCATTATCATTATCTAATGATAATAATTATTATTATTATCTACTTATATAATTGCCTTATTCTGTCTGTGTGAAGTTCACTGTGTGAAGTTCACGGATAGATTTTGGTCAGAATGGATAAAATAAAAAAAGTGTCAAGGGATGGGAATCGAACCCACGACCTTCCGCTTACCGGGCAGATGCCATGACCACTAGTACATTTATAAAAGAAACTTAAATCCAGAAACCTATTGTATTATTTTTATCTATATTAGATAGTAAAAAGGCATATATTATTATAAAATGAAAGGATTTAAAAGCACGAATGTTTCTTTTATACATAATACAAACTTCTACTGTCCTTACTGCGATGAAAAATTCGCAGTAAGGACAGTAGAAGTTTGTATTATGTATAAAAGAAACATTCGTACTTTTAAATCCTTTCATTTTATATGTATAGATGGCGCGTTATTGCTTTGTGTTAATATATTATTATGCTGTTTCCCCTCTTTACCCCTTCACTAAATTTAACAATCCAATATATGCCTTTTTACTATCTAATGATTTAAGCATGGTTTGATCTATTTTCAGAACGATTTTAATCTATATTTAGAAGATTTGAATCAAGTAAAGTATAAATGTACATTCAAAATTGCATAGGTTCAAAATTTTATAGGTGGCGTATAGTATTGCGTCTTTTGCGTGTCATCCTTGCGCAGGGGCCATGCTAATCTTCTCTGTATCGCTCTTATTGTAGTATATGTACCGCCGAACAAGCGTGTACTGCGTCTATTTAGAGAGGGCAATTGACAATTACATAATTTCATGGACATCTTTTCAATACATGCAAAACTGCACAGTCTGCACTTGTTTTAAAATAATAATTAAATATATACAACTATTTTGAAGATTGAGCAATCCATAAATAAAATTTGTTGTATATATATTAATTATTTGTTACCACAGAGTGTGTGTAAGCTCACAGGTAAATAGGCGCTAACTGAAACAACAAAAAAAAGGTTCCTTTGTTCAAATTTGGTTTCCCTTTTATTCTCTCTCTTGTAAATCAATAAATATAATGTTTAATTCTTGGAATCAGTTTCATTAAAAATTCTAAGCAAAGTCAACAAAATTATATTAAGAAAAATGCATATATAGGATTTATAAATATTTTTATTATTCCGATATTTCGAAGGGGCAACACACACAATTGTTTACAATTACCCTGTTGTAAATTACACAAACAACACACACATAAGCCTTTTTATTGGGGCATCCAGCCTTATACATGATTCCCCTCTACGGGATTTAGGAAAGGAAGATATTTCAAAAGTAAAAAACTAAAATACAATGAGTAACAAGGAAAGAGAGAAGAAAGAAAAACCAAACAAAAAGAAATATAACCATATATACAAAAAATAAACATACAGAGCAAAAGGAACCATACATGATTAAATATTTAAATTAAAGTACCAATGTTTAGAATATGTCAAGGTTAAGATATCATTGAGAGGGCTAGTGTGGAATCAGCCGCATTCAATCTTCGCTTTCCTCCTCCGAGCAAACCACGACGTTCGGCGAATCCATCATTCTCCAACGGACATTGACTGCGGCCTTGTAGAATCTATCCCCTGTTGTAAATTAATATATATAGATAAAACAACAATAAATATATATAATATTATATATATTAGCTGTATATATACAAAAAATGTAATATTTAACTGTAATATTTCATTGGTCTTGTAGAACGAGAGTGATATACGTGTTCTCACGTGGTTTAGTGAGAAACATCCTCGATAAAGAGAGGTGAGTTGCCCCTCGAAATATTGGAACAATAAAATAATTCAATATAATATAATGCGGCTTGTGATTGTTAAACGATATTTGAAAACTATCCCGCATGTGTTTCTTTTCAACGAAAATTCAAATTTTATTTCAAGGAGAAATAACGATTATTTCTAACCTTAGAGATGAGGTATGAAAGGATGAATTGTGAAGAGTTCCCATCCCTGGACACTTTTATTTTTCCGTTTATCATTACCCTTCACAATTCATCTTTTCATACCTCATCCCAAAGGTTAGAAATAATCGTTATTTCTCCTTAAAATAAATTTTGATTTTTCGTTGAAAAGAAACTCATGCGGGATAGTTTTCAAATGTCGTTTTACAATAAAATAATTATAAATCCAATATGCATCTTTTTTTAATATACAACTATGTAACAAAAGACGCACCATTCCCTTTAATGATACATCAGAATGATAGAACTGTACATCACCCTAGTAAAAAACTGTGATGATAAAGAATAAGCTATAACACCATTTTTATCAAATTCAGACAAAAATCCAACCTGTATACCGGTGTTGTGGCTAATTCTTTATCATCATTTGGACATGGTGACTTCAACACATATTTGTTTAGAATTGGCAAAATTGGTTCACCTGCATGCACTTGTGGAAACGAACAACAAAACCCTGAACACCTTATGATAAACTGTCCATTAACTTCTGATCTAAGGGAAGAAAACCAACTTTACCTGACTAATACAAAACAAGTTGTTTACAATAAAGACCAATACATCAAGTTTAATAGATTCTGCAGGATGTATATTTTGAGGCGAAAGTGTTGACTGTACATATTTCAAGCTACTACTTATAATTACTATATGTAAAATTTGACATCGAACGTTTAATTTTAATGATTTCCAATGTTCAATTGTATTAATTGTATATAATTTAAAATACACGCAATTATCCAAATTGGGGATATGGCGTGTCTCTCCCAACTGTTAAATAAATAAAATCATTTGTAAAGTTTTTTACTGGGCGTTGCATATTGTTATCGGTCTGTTGCATAAATAAAGGACGAGATGCCTCTTTTGGTACATGAATATCAATCTCCCGCATCTTTATATTGTTATATACAACAATGTGCAATGGAGCGCCTCTACTACCGCTGCAGAGTTTGGTGGAGAATCACCAGCGGGTCTACAGCGACATCACGTATTTAGTGGTCTACGAAGAATACGTAGATCACGTGTTTCGCTGCAGGTGTACCGCAAAGGGATCGTATAGGTCACTGAAGAGGTAATTTTAATTTTTACTGAGATCAACATTCAAGAAATGAAATTTTAAGCAAGATTTTTCTTTATTGCAATGGAAAAATATTGGGATGACTTGGTTCATCAGTAGTGAACCCTTCCAGCGCCAATTTAATTAAGCATACCGCTATGAGAATACATCTATCATTGTCGCATTCATCACAGAATTCTCTTCTGGAAATTCTGAATTATCGTTAGGTCTTAATGAAGGGTTTGTATATGTGTTGTGATGTAGAGAGATATATCCAATTTAAAGCAAAATATTTAAGGACGTTTTTTAAATATATATTTAATAATCAACCAGGCGCGTGATATTGAAATATTTGCGCCCATTACAGAGGGGGGAAAGAAACAAACAAAACAACAAATTAGAACATAGAATTTAAAATATTTACAAATTTACATGTATTAATCGACAGAGTTTATAAAATGTATATAGACAAAGTGGCTGATGTAAGAGAGTTAAATCATTTAGATCAGGGAACAAACGATGTCTCACTTCTACAATGTTCGGACAGTCATAGATAAGGTGAAGTTTGTTCAGTTTCTCCGCAGGAACAAATTGGTGTTTCTGATAGACCTCTTTTATGTAAGTATTTCTGGAATTTTCCGTGTGATGTGACAAATTGAGTGACTATAAAATTTGGATGGAACTGTTTAGGAATTCCGTACATTTAAAGGAAGTGTTAACAATGCGGATGACAAAGAATTTCAAGATTTTTTACTTTAAAAAACGTATGAGAGAGGTGCAGTGTTTATGTTCGGGCTACGTTCTCCCACGCAATCCTACTAATGAGGAGGCAGTAACGTAATTCCTTTTTACGTAATGGAGTTTGTCAGGCGCTGCTGAGAATGGAAGGAATAAAGTCCCCATTAAGGAAACTTTTGACGAACTGCATTCATGGACAAAACATAAGGAAGTTAGAAAGATTGTGTATGTTATACACTCATAAATCATTGATTCAGAGAGACATATGCTATTGAAAATACAGAATCATATAGATTTATAGAAGTTATAGGAAGCATTTCTTAGCTTTGATAATTCTTTTTGTTTTAACCACCAATAATTTGATTTTAAAAAAGCAGTTTTCATCTTTCTTAATGTTTATATATAACTAGACGGGTGACCCGGGCTTCGCCCCGGGATTGACCCGTGTGCATATCTACCCGAGTGATATATATTTAGATAATATTTTTTTAATAATTGTTTGTTATTAGCATTATTTATTTGTTTGCATCAGCATAATTTAATCTAATCTTTGATAGAGGGCGCTGTTCGTGAGCTAAGTAGAATAATTTGAATATATAGTTTTAATAATTGATTTATATATATTTTAAAATAGCCTATCGTCTTCCCCGTATTTTTTTACCGATGTATGGAAATTTTGGTTTGAATTAGTGAACTACTGCGAATTTGTATACCGGACATACAAACAAACAAACATACAAACATTCATTTATATATATATAGATATAGATAAATTTCCAATGTTTTCAGACAAATATATTGGAAATTTATCTATATATGAATATAAAAGTAATAAATTACTATTTATATTCATTAGATACAATATATAGGTGTTTTCTATAGACATGTGTATGCTTATATAGTGGTAATCAGATTTAAATACCAGAAATACTTCGTTTCTTGTATTTACTATAAAAAAATAATTTAAAATATTTAAAAATAATTAAAATATCGTTGAAATTTCATAAAATTATTCTCTTATCATGTTCAAATTCTTCCTACAAAAAAAGCGGCAGAAAATTGTTTGATGTTCCAAGCTCAAAGCTGAATACAAAGAAGTGTCTTGTACCTCCAAGACCTTCACTGATGTTCCCCCCCACTCCCCGACTTCTAATAGCTTTTTTAAGTCATCACACAAAGCTTCTTCTTCTTCTTCAGGACTTCTTCACTTCCGGCCGTGTCCTCTTGAATGGTGATTAAGGCCAAGGACATCCATGACTTGTGCTAAAAATGACCGACGCTTGATGACATGGGCTTCGAATGACGCCTTGTCTTTCGAGAATACACACTTGTCGAAATTGTCATTAATACAGGAGATAAACAAAACCACTAGTCTAAGGTAGATTGGTTTGTCAAATTTTGTTGTTGTTGTTTTGTAATCAAATAAATGATGATTTAAAAAAAAAGCAGACGATATAGAAAAACATCATCAAAGATTTCAACCAGCCAAAAGGAACAAAACAACAACAATAAAAAGACAATCATTAAACCATTCAAATAAAATATGTAAAAATATTCATTGCTTTTGAAAGGATTCTCGAAAGGAATTTATAAAATATTTGATAAAAAGTTTAATTTGGATCAATTAATTTTATTATTTATTAAATTGTTTCCTATCTATTTTTTCCCGCCCCAATGAAATAATTAAACTTTACAAGAAACAATGCAGCTTTCGTTGCGAAAATAGCAAATTTACACTATTTTGAAAAATAAAATTATGATGTAATATTTAAATATAATTAAAAAATATATATATATAATAATAACTTTTTTTTTTATTTGATAAATATTTTAAAAAAAACGTAAATTTTGATATTTTAAAAACTTTCAAATTTTTTAAAAGGCACAACATAAAAATCCTTATTTAAATCAAAGATTTTCTCATTGAAAGACAAATTTCAAAAATAAAATCAAAAGGGTATATTTATATAAGGGAAAAAAAAGGAAAACCGAAAACATAAAAAAATAAAATAATTAATTACACAACGCAATTAACATTCCAAAATTTGTCTTGGTTTCTATGAATATCTCTCTCTCTCTTTCTCACTTAAAATTTCAAGAAAAATATCTAAAATTATATTATTTCAATTAAATATATATTTTTATTGTACATTTTGACTAACTAGTTGGGTGTTCTATATTGTCAAACGATTCATCTTTATGGAAATGTATATAATGCTATATAAATTTTTGGAATTTTATATAATTAATTGTTTCGAAAATATATTTTATATATAATATACATTTTAATATAATGTGTTTTTTAATATATCAAATGGTTAATATATAAATATCAACAAGTCAAATATTTTAGAAGACTAATATAAACACGTAAAAGTAATGCACACACACACAAAATATCGTTTGTATCAAAATATAATCCAAGTTATATATTTTCATTTAATTTAATAGCGCGTGAGTTATATTTTGTTAAATATTTATTACATGAAAATGAAGATGACTAATGCATTTTAAAGAATATTTATTAAAATTTTAAGAATATTTTCTTGGATATTTCAACTACCATGACCACAAAGGTAAGTGCTCCTTTATTGTAATTACTTTTAGAAATTTATTTCAATGTGTGTGTGTGTTTATTTGAGTACATATTTTAAAAGGTAACAAGTATCAATATAGAGTAAAAGTTGAAAATGACTTTAACGTCAAAATATTTTTATACAAACATGCATGATCGTTTTTCGCTGTGTGACTGAAAAGTTTAAAGATACATATAAGTCATAGGGATGCGATGTAAAATTTAAAGTTTTTACAGAAGTATGGAATTTTTGGTAGTTATATTCAATTAATATGTGTTTTGATTTTCCACTTTCCAGAAAATTCAAATGCTTGACCCATACATAATCTGAAATCAAATAATTTATCTTGTTTTACTCCAATTGATTTTTATAATATTTAGATTTTTCTGCCTGATTTATTGCAGTGATAATTTGTATTATATATAGTTCAATTCTTTCTGTGATTGTCACATTAACGAATAAAATTGATGATTAGAGAGTGCATTCTAAGAAATGTATTTATACATAAATATATTGCGCTTTTTTCTTTGTTTAATTCTATTGAATCTATGTGAATTTTAGCAAAAAAAAAATCCTTTTGTGTTTATTAATTTTACTTTTAAAAATTAACAAAAAACGAAAGCATTCAATTTTAATTGACGTCTCTTAATGTGATGTGAAATTAAATTATATGAAGTATATAATTCTCAGAGTATTTAATTTGAAAACTTATATGGACAATAACATTTCTTATATTCAAGATATCCATCCATCTTATGCGAATTTTTTGTAAATTCAAAGATGATGCAACCTACAATGAGAGATTACTCTAAGAGAGATCAAGAGTACTAATCGTTTTTTTCATATGAAATTCTTCTGTTTGTTAATCTATATATATATAATTGATCAGAGTTATTACAGAAAAATAAACGATATCTAATAATTATATATACTCGAAAAAGTTTTTTGCGACATTTAATCAAATTATAAAGTTTTGCATCGGGCAGTCTTTTTGTTTCTATAAATATTTTTTTAAAAAGCCTAATTATCAATAAATATCTTATATTTTAAGAAAATACGGTTTAACTTATTTTAAGCACACGTATATGCATAGATGATTTATGATATTTTTCAAAATAACGATCATGATCAAAATCTAAAAAAGGAATAATATTTAGTAATGCTAAAAAAAAAACATAAAAGTTATAAATTGTCATATGGTACTTGAAACGTGAATGGATTGCAGCAGCAGATGCCTTTTACTCGATATTTCCCGCCATTTCTAGACTTTATCTGTGGCAGGATCGGCTGAACCTAAATTTAGAATATTCCTCCAATTAAACTTGCCCCACTCACAGATAAGGTCTGGGACCATTTCTCAAGAGGCCATTAAATTGGATTTTTTAAAAATACACCTGTGTGAGATTAGATGTTGTAGCAGTATGAGGATAATTAATGTTTACAAATAAACCCTGCACTAATTAGCCTCAAACTATAATACTATTTCATTTGTTAACTAATTACAATTACAATTATTTTATTTCCAAAGCGCTATATCCCGCAAGGGATACTTGCGCCAAACAAGGAGAAAAGTTTATTTACATAAGTTATTTACATTATTCAACGCATGAAAACATTAGAGATCCAGATTTTGTAGAAAGTTTAGAATGTATTTACAAAATGAATTGAACTTTAAATATGAATTTTTATCGGAAATCAAATCGTTAAGTTTACAAACAACTAGTTCATTCTTCATTCTATAATCTTGAAATGCTGGGCAATCGATCAGTAGATGTCTTGAGGTTTGTTCCTCAATACCACAAAAGCAACTTGAATCCTCCACTGCCTTTATTCTATTTAAAAAACTTTTGAAATTTCCGTGGTTTGTAACAAATTGAGTTAAATAATGGTAAACATTTTTTAAAAACATCCTATATATAATGAATATATTTATTTATGATATATATATGCCTTATATAATTATAGACCATACCTTTTTAAAACTCTCCTTTCTTTTTTTCCCTACTTTCCTTAAAATATCACTAAACGTTTCATTTTAATCTGCCTCGAATTGATGTACAGGGTGATCCAAAAGTCCCGCACAACTTTAAAAATTAATAACTCCGCAAATATTTGCGCTAGAGCAATGCGGTAAACACCATTGTGTTCAGGATGCAATGGGATTTTTTTATGGCAAATAATGAAAAATTCGAAATTGATTTTAGTTACAATTTTATTCGCCAGATGGCGCACTACCAAAATCAGAGATTCAGCGGCCAAATTGTTTGATAAATTGAAAAATATAACTGATCGACACGTATTTTTCCTTTTTGAATACCAGGAAAGAACCCTAATAACATCAAATAACAAATTAATAAAACACCACTTCGCCAAAAGTATGAAGAATTGGTTAACAATTTTCAAATACAATCAGAGATATGTAAAATAGGTAAATGCAAATTTAAACATGTAGCAAAAAAAAAAATGATATTTTAGATACGGTTTGTGTTTCCGAAGATAATAAATTTCTAATATTTTTAATTCAACTCTCTCATACTGTACCCAATTTAAAAAAAATGTGTCCCCTCAAATAAAAATATTTTTCAAATCGACCTTTTGCGTTGAAAAACGTGGTAGTAAAATCATTTTGTATTATTTTTTGCACAAAATTTCTAAAGTTATTGGTGTACAGAAAATATTCCTTATGCTATTTCTTCTAATGAGCGAAAAGCGAAAAACTAAACATAAGGGAAAAAATTGTGTGCACCAGTGTTATTCGAGAAGTTATAACACTCTGGTTTGCACGAAATAATACGTGAGCAAATACAAACAAAATATTACTGTTCACAAAAAAAAGAGTCAAGATGTGAGGACAGCATTTATTATCCCATATCCCAATTATCCCCCTTATCCCATTCTCTCTTGTATTAGGTCACAATCCTTGCTCAATGTGGCACCCTTCATTCTCAATCACCGCCTGCAGACGACAAATGACAGAATGGACAGCATTAAGAAAAATATCTGTTGAAATTAATAAAACGTGCCATCTGATAGAAGCCTTTAACATGGCCAATGTGGTATGCCAGCATCGATAAGCACACGATTTAATGTACCCCCATAAACAAAAATCGCAAGGCGTCAAGTCTGGTGATCTTGGAGGCCACTGATATATAAAGTGGCGACTTATCACACGATTTTCAACGAACGTATTCTTCAGCAATTGTTTGGCACCGCGGGAGATATGAGGAGGTCCTCCAACTTTCATGAATGTTATTTCGCTTAGTGCATTTTTCCCTGCAATATGGGAATACCCCATGTGAACATAACGTTCACCAGTTACAAAAACGGTTTTAAAAGTTCTTCCATTGATTTTTCAAAGAAAAATGGCCCAATAATAAAAGAAGAAGTGAACCCACACAAAACTGTAACTCTAGGCTGATAAAGTGGCATTTCTGTAAAAATTCTAGGGTTTTCTGTTGCCCAAAAGCGGCTGTTTTGAATGTTAGATTCTCCGTTTAGAGAAAAGTGAGCATCATCTGTCCACAGAACATTCGACAGCCAGTTTTCATCAATATCAATTTTCCGGTAAACCCATGAAGCGACTTCTTGACACATCTCAAAATCGCCAACTTTCAGCTCGTGAAGCCTCTTCGGATATCACAATCATACTCGGCGATTTTAACGCCGAAAGTTCAACTTGGGGATCATCTGTCCAGGATAACAAAGGTCACCGACCTCGACCTTACACCATTAAATAAGGGAGAGAACACCTATCTATCCAAGTCGACAGGCACAGAATCCGCAATAGACATCACAGCGATAAATTTCAACATCGCACCCACAACACAATGGAAAATCCTGAGAGGTGCAATCAGTGACCACAGACCAATTTTAACAACCCTAAACTTCAAAATTGAGAATGTCCAACAGAATAAAAGAACATGGAACTTTAGGAAAGCCGACTTGAAAAAAAATTCACAGAAAAGCTTGAAGAACTGTGCAACGAAAAATTGAATTACAGAACGCTTGACAAAAACTTGGAAAACTTCTCTTCGAATATATCAAAAGCTGCAAAAGCATCGATACCAAGAAGGAGACGTTAGACCTGTGGATACCTTACTGGAAGGACCACAACATCAAGGCAATGATTGCAGAGAGAGACAATATCAATGAACTTCTTTAAAAAAATAAAACAGAAGAAAAGAGAAAGTAACACATTGAAATTAGTTACAAAATAGAACAAGAAATTTGGATATGCAAACAAGAGAAAATGGCAGAGTTCTGCGAAAAAATGGATCCAAGAAAGGACAGCCAACACTGGAATATGATTAGAGTGTTAGAAAAGAATCAAAACCAACACCAATCCTCCAATACTCTAACCGATATGAATAGAACAGAGAGAACGAGAACAAACAGATGACTAACATAATTGCTGAATATCTTTCAAGCACTTCCATACTCAAATATACGATTGAAAACAATCTAAAAATAATATAAACCAGTTAGTTAAACAAGCAACAAACTTCCATCAACAAGATATTTTCTCGAGAGACTTCACACTGAATGAGATAAACTCATCAATAAAAAATCTAAGAGGTCACCAAGAGATAATCTAATCTTTGGTCAAATGATTAAACACTTTGAAGACAAAGCTAATAAACAACTCCTACGAATACTAAACATTTCATGGTAAACTGGTGAACTACCAAAGAATTGGAAGATATCAATTACTGTGCCAATACTGAAACCAAACAAAGATGCCAAGGAATCCAAGAACTATCGGCCAATTGCTCTCACCAGCATACTTTGTGAAATAACAGAACGAATTATCCACTCTAGGCTCATAGTCTGGCTCACTAACAATAATAAAATAAACTTCTACCAAACTGCCTATAGATACCAGCGCTGTACGACTGATCAACTGTTCTACTTCTGTCAATCAATAATAGATTCTTTCCAGGAAAAACCGCCAAAGAAGACCACGGCTATATTCCTTGATATGACCTCAGCTTTTGATCGAGTGTGGAGGGAGAAATTACGTGAAAAGCTGCACAACATCGGAGTAAGAGGAGAAACCTTAACCTGGATTGCAGACTTCTTAAGGTGAAGAAGGTTAAAGGTTTGGGTCAATGGAGAATTTTCCAAGGAAGGAAGAACGTGTGATACTGCAGTCCTGGATCTTTCCAGTTGGTCTCGACGACCAGGCCATCACCGAGATGTACGCGACGAAGTACGCGATCTAGGTATTCATCGTAGTTCGCAAAATGCGTGGTGTCGCTGGAGACCCACTGGCGATTCTCCACCAAACTCTGCAGCGCTGGCAGAGGCGCCATATTCATTGTACATAGTGTATGTGATGATTTAAAACCATGGAATTGTTGTAAATAGTCCAGATATCTACTACCACATGTTCCACCACGTAATTGTATATAACTTCTTATTTACTGCAAATAGAAAGCCTCAACTAACATCAATCTGTACCGCGTAAGAATCTAATAAAGTATAGCAACTGTACAGATAGAAGGAATGGAGACTAACAGGAAAAAATTAAAGTTAAAACTAATCAGGCTTAGGTGAAAATAGGAGAGAAGACCTAGCAAACCCAGCCCAACTTTTACAAGGTCGTGGCCCTCCTGGATAATAAAACTTCCATCCCTGTTTACGTCAGAAAAGAGCAGTGACCTGTTCGGACCCAGCTCAGCTATAAAAGGAGGCCCCGATCCTCAGTTAGTCAGTCCTTAGTTAGTCTTCGTTCCAGTCCCTGTCCACCGGACGCTCCGATAAAAGGTAAACCCTTTCCTGCCAGAAATCTCCCCGTCCCATTCCTTCTTGGCGTTCAGACGCTTCTAAGTGGAATCTCTATTTGCTTATTTCACCTTTGACCCAGCTGTATCGCCTTCCACCACAACTGTACGGTAGAGTTGACATCGAGGTTCGTCTAGCATCAGGTAACACTGGTCCCAGAGGTCCTAAGATATCACATGTATATAATGCATATTATCTTTTTTAAAATAGTGCAGACTGTGCACTTTGTATGTATTGACAAGATTCAATAAAATTATTTTAACTGTCATTGATGAGGAATTGGAATTTTCAAAACACATAATTAGCACCTCAAATAGAGCTACCAGAAAACTAAACATTCTGAGATGGCAATGTGGAACAAATTGGGGAAAAAAACCCAGAATTCTCAGTACAACATATATCACCTCAATAAGGCCGATAATGGAATATGCAACACCGGTCTGGGCTCCCTCAAGCTCATCACTAAAAGTAAGACTAGACAGTGTTCAAGCAAAAGCGGCCAAAATAATCACTGGTGCTGTTTCATCCACCAACAATGAGAAAATTCAGAGAGAATGTGTTCTAGACCTACTCGCTCGAAAGCAGAAGATAAAATAAAAACAACTTGGATCGGCCCTTCGGAAACGAGGAACCAGAGGACGAGATCTCTCTGACCACTTGTGGTTTGGTGGATCCGCCCTTTTCTGAGAATGAGGTGAAACTGACGGCTTTCAAGTTCGGGAAAAGGAAATCTCCTGGTCCCGAAGGGATTGATAACACGGTCGTGAAAGCCCTGTTAAGAATGCACCCATCACTTCTTGCCAGGTTTTTCAATAGGTGCCTGGACACTGGTACTTTTCCTGAGGCATGGAAGGTTGCCCGAGTAGTGCTTCTCGAAAAGTCTGGTAGAAAGGGTAATTCTCCTAATGATTATCGTCCGCTTTCTTTACTAGTGTGCCTAGGTATGGTCCTGGATAGCCTACTAGCTCAGCGACTGAAGCACTGGCTAGAGAGTAATGAGCTCCTTTCCTCTTTCCAACGTGGTTTTAGGGAAGGGAACTCCACAACCACGGCTCTGAACGAGGTGTTAGAGGGGGTTGAGATGGGCTTAAATAAGGGTGCTTGGGTTCTTCTCGTGGCCCTGGACATTGATGGCGCGTTCAACTCCATAAGCTGGAACAAGCTGATGAAATTTGATGGACATGGGTTGTCCTGATAATTTGTGCAGCTTGGTTTGTGACTTCCTGAGAGATAGACGGATTAGCCTCAGTTTTGGTGGGCGGAAGTTGGAAAGAAACTGTGCTAGGGGTTGCCCCCAGGGCTCTTGCTGCGGACCTATTATGTGGAATATCCTGGTAAACACTGTTTTCCAGGAGGAGCTACCTGAGGGAGCCTGGCTGGTTCTCTATGCTGACGACCAGTTCCTCATCATTGAGGCTGCTTCGAGAGCGAAGGCTGATAAGTGTGTTGAAACTTATCTCCAAATCCTCTCGAACTGGGCCCATGACTCTGGCCTTAAATTCAATGTCTCCAAAACTAAAGCCCTCAGCTTTAAGCCTAGGGACATAAGAACTAAAAGGAAAGGGATCAAATGGGAGCACAAGCCGGCTATCCGGATGAAAGGACGGAGGGTAGCGTTGGTCAATAGGATGACCATCCTGGGGGTGGTCATCGATGACAAGATGGGTTGGCAATACCAGGCGGAGGAGATGGTGACGAGAGGCAGGGAGGCGTTGTGCAGGCCTGTCCTGGTTGGCTCTCAATAGGGGGGGGGGGGGGAGAAGGAGGGTACTAGTTTTAGGAACCTCTGCCTCTCCTGTGTCGAGCCAATCCTGCTATAACAGGGATCAGAAGGTGGCAAAAACTCTAGAGAGCGTGCAGAGGACAGCGGCACTCAGAATCACAGGGGGATATCGCACTACCAGCAGTGAAGCCTTTTTGGTCCTCGCTGGGTTTATTCCCCTGGGATTGAAACTAGAGGAGGAGACCATCAGACAGAAGATCTGGGAGAACAGGGAAGATGCCCTGGGACTTGAAGCGGGTGCCCTGGAATGGAAGAGGGACCCAAGGAAGCCTCCGCAGTGGTTGCCAAAGTGGAATTGGAGTCCTGGAGGGCCGACAGGGATTGACACGGAGGTTTTCACTGATGGTAGTAAGTCTGGAGCCAATACTGGAGCTGGAGTAGTGATTTTCACTAATGGAGAGCTGATCTTCCAAGAAAGCTTAACACTCAGAGTGGACGAATTGGTCTTTTCAGCCGAGCTGGTTGCGATCAGGGTAGCCCTCAGAGTGTGTGCCGAGAAGAACTTCAGCCCGGACCGCCTCTATTCAGATTGTATGTCGGCCCTCGTCGCCATCAATCTGGTGAAAGGGCAACTCGCGCATCAAATAATCCAGGAGCTGGAGATGATAACGCGGGCTCCGGAGGGTTAGGGGACAGCCTCGTCGAAGGTAATGAGTTCGCAGACAGGCTCGCTAAGGCAGGATGCTTTAGAGGTAGATCACTGAGGACCCCAGTGACCAAGAAAGAAGTTTATAGGAGGATCAGGGGGCACGTCCAGGACTTATTGTTGGACAGATGGAGGAAAAGTGTGAAGGGAGAGAGATATTCAATTGGGTAACAACACCCAAGTACCTCTGTAAGGTAATGTCCCACAAATTCATTAGGGTAGTTCGGGACATGGGCTCTTCCCCAAGTCTCCACAGATTTAAAATTAAGAGAAACCCTTATTGAGTCTATGAAGAAAGGGATGTGGATGCACGCCACTACGTCTTGGATTATCCAAGGGTAGTGGGTGTGCAGGAAGAGAGAAGGAGGGCGAGGGGCACGATCGAGAGTAAGCTGCTGAGAAACCACAGCAAGCTTCTTGAGAAAGCCCACGACGTGGCATCTGAGCTTTTCCTCAACTGTGAGTGAACAGAGTCGACCGGGGGCTGCCTCCCCGCGGTCCCTGCTGGACACAGTAAATAGTTTCCTCTTTTGCTGTGTTTAAAGGCCAACGGTATAGAAATCCTTCCAGACACGTTGTCTGGGAGGTGGTGTTTCCAGGTACAATGTCCAAGCTCTAGCTTGGATACCGTTACTTGGCTTATGAGTTGAACAGAATAGCAGCGAAGGGCATGCTTCGGATGCCGGCTTGTGGACCGAAAGGTCTGGGTGGCCATCTGCTTCTAGGGTGTACCAACTGTGCTTAGGTGGGATCCTCCAGTTCTTGTTTATTTTTGTTTTGGCTACTGTTTCTATTTCTTTAAAAGTAAGTTTATTTTTCTGTAGTAAGGGTTCTTTTGTGTATTTTTTCGCTAGCGCATCAGCAGCTTCATTGCCTTCAATGCTTACATGTAAGGGTATCCATTGAAGGTGAATTTTTGAGGTATTGAGAGTTTTTGGAGATAACCAATTATGTTCCTGCTTACTTTGTCTCTATGTTCCCTTGTGTGACTAAAGTGTTGTATGGCACTTCTACTATCAGTAAGAATCCATATATCGTGATGTTTAGTGTTTCTGATGGATTTTAAGGCTTCATAGATGGCTATAAGTTCGGATCTGAAGACTGAGCAAAAATCTGGGTTACTTCTGTTTATTTTCTCATTTCTATTTGTGGTTTTAATGAGAGAGTCACTGTCAGTGTGTCCCAACTCGTCTCTTCTACCATCGGTATAGATAGTTATTACATTTTTAGGAATTTTATTAATTATTCCTAATGATAATTGTTTTAAGTATTCTGGATTTTGGTATTGTTTGTTGGTGGGTTCATTTAAAGTGACATTAAAAATAACATTTTGTTAGTGATTCGCCTGGAGATATTTTTTCTGCTAAATAATATTTTTCCACTTTATATTTTAAAAATCCATTTCTTTTGGCCAGGTGGAGAGGGCCTTCTTTTTTGAGTCTTATATTGGATTCCCAATTAAGTATGTAATTGAAAGTTCTGTGTTTGTTTTCATAACTCTTGATTTTGTTTATATATTTTGGCAGATTGTAGCTTATTCTATCCTTAAGGGCATAATGTCTGCCTCGTAAAGTACAATATTATTAGGGCAGGTATTTCGAAGACCTGTAATAATTCTAGCTGCATTTAGTTGTGTCCTTTCCAGTGATTTTAGATTTGTTTCAGATGCTGTACCATAGATTTGATATCCATATTCCAAGATAGGTCTCATTAGAGATGTGTAAGTTAATTTTAGTGTTGTTGCTTCAGCTCCCCACTCTTCCTGAGATACATTTCAAGATTTTTAGTCGGTCTCTTCCTTTTCTAACAACTCCTTCAATATGTTTACTGGAGTTAAATGTCTGGATCCAGGGTGTAGCCGAGATATTTAGGATGCTTATTATATTGCAATTGTTATTCTTTCAGAATAATATTTGGTCTTATTTTGTATAGTTTCTTATCGGTTGTAAAAAGTCAGGTTTTAATTTTTAGGGGTTAAATTCTAATTTATTTTTATTAGCAAATTTTTCTAGGTGGAGAAGAGTCTTGTTCAAATCTCTTTCATCTTTTTTTCCAGTTAGTGTTGCTGCTCCATAGAATAATGTCATCAGCGAAAAGTCCAATATTGGTTTTATGTGAAAAATTTTCTTCTATGCCTGCAATAAATAGGGTGAAGAGATTTGGGCTAAGGACTGATCCTTGTGGTAATCCTTGATACAATTTGAAGGTTTTAGATAGAGTGCCATTATATTTGACCCTGATGTATCTGTTTTTAAGGGAATCATTTATCCAAGTGATAGCTTTTCCATCAATTTTGAAATGTTTGTATAATTTTGCAAATAACTTGTTTTTCCATACCTTATCAAAAGCTTGTGTAAGGTCTAAAAAAGCAGCTATTGTGTGGTTAGTTGTTTTTCTGTTTTGTGCATCTTTTACCTTTTGTGTGAAAAATAAGAGTTGGTCTATTGTCCCATGTCCTTTCCTAAATCCATATTATTCTTCTGGTAAGAGATTTCTTGTGTTGGGGTGGTAGGTGAGTCGTCTGAGTATAATTTTTTCCATTAATTTTCAGCAAATACTTGTGAGGGAGATAGGTCGGTAGTTTTTTGGGTCATCAGCAGATTTGTCAAGTTTTTAAATGGGAATTATTGTGGCATTTTACAGTCTTGAGGCAATTTTCCAGTTTTCCAGGAGTTATTGAAAATATTAAGAAGTCTTTGTTTGCCAATTTAGCCCAAGTTTGATATCATTCAGCCATGGATTCCATCTGGCCCAGGAGTCTTGTTTAGGTCAGTGTTTTCTAATGCATAAGCTAGCTCTTTCATTATGATTTTTTTCATGGAAAATATTATGAGTGCTGGTGACATTTTTACAGTCATGAATAATTCTTCGGGCCTTTGTTTCAACCTTGATTTTACTACTTATTTGATATGAATTACCTGAAAGATTGGCAGCAATTTTGTCATTAGTTGCTGGTGTACCATCTGTATTCTTAATCATATTAGTTTTTTCGGTTTGTGACTGGGATCTGTCAATTTGTTTTGCCAAATTCCAAAGTTTTGTATTTGGGTTTCTTGGGTTAAGGTTTTCATAAGTTTGTTTCCATATTTCCCTTTTCACATTTACGTATAATCTTTTTATTTTTGCATTCACAATGTTCAGTTCAGTTCTACAATTTGTTTGGTTTTGGGTGCTCTTTTTTGTAGTTCATTTCCTTTAGTTATAAGTGTTTGAATATTTATTGCCTGGTGTGTATAATTTGGAATCCATTTCTTAATATTACCTCTTGGTATTGAAACTGTGGCTGCTTTAATAATGGTGTTTTCGAAAGATATCCAATTAGCCTTTTTGAAGTTCCAGATTTTTTCTTAATTGAGCTGGGTTTGGTCTTGGTGCTAATTTCTATCAAATTAGGCAAATGATCACTTACAATACTTTTTAATATTTGCTATTTGCATTTGTGGAAAATGTCAGGATAGTAAAAACTTATATCAAGGGCTTGTGCAGTATTATAGCTGTATGAATGATGGGTAGGATTTCCATCATTTAAGCACATGATGGCATTGTCGTCAAATATGTTTGAAAGTATTTTGCCTCTTGGGTTTGGCGTGGAACATCCCCATAGTTGATGTTTGGCATTAAGGTCACCTACAATAAGAGTTGTCTGTAAGAAATTGAGCCATTGTTCCATCGTCAATAAGTGTATTGTTTGGAGGGTGATACATATTGTATATGTTGATGGCTTTGTTTAGATTGAGGTAGACTTTGATATCTTGGGCTTCGAGGTCTAATGTGTTTGAAATATTAACGGCTATGTCCTCATAGTACAAATTATTGATTAAAATGCTAGGCCACCCCCTTTAACAGCATATACAGATGGATCTTCAGACCTTACCCTGAGTTATGGAGGGGCCGGAATTAACATAATACTGCAAGATGGAACGCACATCAAAATCAAAGAAGGAGCAGGACAGATTTTGTCAAACTTCACTTGTGAACTGACGGCTATCTGGAAAGCCCTTGATGTATGCCTTAACCAACCATCCCTGCATCAAGCAGAAGGAAATTTAATATACAGCGACTCCATATTCGCTCTAGAAGCAATTCAGAAGGGCAATACTAAAATCACACGGAAAATACACTCGTTACTTACCCAACTGGAACCATTGGAGAATAACTGCATTCTACAATGGATCCCTGCCCATGCTGGGATCGGGGGTAATGAAATGGCATCTGAATTGGCAAAGGAAGCCAGAAATTTGAGCCAAAGGAAAGAACAAATGTCATTATTTGACGCTGATTCTTTGTCAAAATACAAGATAATTAAACAATAAATAAGAAAATATCAAAATGCGAAATAAACTCTGAGAGAAAAATGACAAAAACTATAATAAGACTTAGAACAAAACACTATAAAGGAATGACAATACACCCAGATGGCACAATAACCTATAGGACATGCAACAATTGTCCTGGTGTGGAACTTACACCTACCCACATATTCTCATAGCCAGCAATGGCCGCAGCCTTGCAGAAATTTGACATAGACCCAGAGCAGCAGCTTTACACACCCAAGATAGTGGACATTGCTGCTGCTGTGATGGAGATGCATGGATACATCTGAGGCTCTTTATTGGACACGACAACAACAACGGCATTCCAGAGTAAAATAAATTATCAGAGATAGATACATATTTTTCAAATGAATTAAAATGAATATAATCGATACTGAGAGAGAGTTGAATTAAAAAAATATTAGAAATTTATTATCTTCGGAAACACAAGCCGTATCTAAAATATTATTTTTTTTTTTGCTACATGTTTGAATTTGCATTTACCTATTTTACATATCTCTGATTGTATTTAAAAATTGTTAACCAATTCTTCATACTTTTGGCGAAGTGGTGTTTTATTAATTTGTTATTTGATGTTATTAGGGTTCTTTCCTGGTATTCAAAAAGGAAAAATACGTGTCGATCAGTTATATTTTTCAATTTATCCAACAATTTGGCCGCTGAATCTCTGATTCTGGTAGTGCGCCATCTGGCGAATAAAATTGTAACTAAAATCAATTTCGAATTTTTCATTATTTGCCATAAAAAATCCCATTGCATTCTGAACATAATGGTGTTTACCGCATTGCTCTAGCGCAAATATTCGCGGAGTTATTAATTTTTAAAGTTGTGCGGGACTTTTGGATCACCCTGTATAAAAAAATCAATTTATATGATCAAAGAAAGAAAACACACACGCCATCATAAAAATGATTAATTGTAATAAATTTCTACGTACTCCATAAATATATCAATTTTTATTTCTCACAAATTGTAACGTTCTTAGAAAATGTAAAGATTTTCTGAATCGAGCGAGACAAATGATTTTAAAACGATCATCCTAAACAAAACCGTAATAAAATTGTATTATGAGCTGGAATTTAGATTCTGCATGACGTATGCATACTTAGAACGTTTTCCACGTCAAAGACAGTTTTTAGGAAGTTATCTATTGAGGAATATATAATGTAGTGGTTTCATAGACAAAGAGTGTGATAGGCTTTGTACCACCATTTCATATCCTACAAACTCTTGATTTATTTTTGATGTCATTTATGTATGTTGCGCATTTCATAATTACTGTGTTAGATTTTATATTGTTGTGTGTGGGCGATAGATGAGGCAATAGGTTGTCATTTCTACCTATAACTTACAAATGTAGAAAGAGGTTCGACTTTGCATTTACAAAGTAAGTACAATGTTATGCATGCTTTTTTTAAACCCTTGATAGACTGAGGAAGAGAGTGATGAAAGTGAATGAAACCGTTTCACGACTCTGACGCATCACATTAAAGAAGTTCAAACAACCACAAAAGAGGGGGAATAACATGAAGTTAAAGTCCTCAAAAATGTTAAGATATTAATAAACAAGCATGTGTGTGTCTCTAAATTGTGAATGTTTGTTAAAGCAAGTGAAGTTTATAAAATAAATCAATAAAACCTTGTTTCGCAGAGTCTTACAAAACATCCACCCTCACTTAAGACTTCATCTAGGTGAAGAACATGCCTCCCGCTGCATCTAGAAATCAAGAAGGCTGGTAAGGCACAGAAAGCTGTGCGCACCACCCACAAGAAGAAGCGCAGGAAGAATGGAAAGCAGAACTTCTCCATCTACATCTACAAGGTGATGGTCCACCCCGACACTGATATCTCCAGCAAGGCCATGTCCATCATGAACTCCTTCGTGGACGATATCTTCGAACGCATTGCTGGCGAGTCGCCTGGCCCACTACAACAAGCGCCACACCAGCACTGTCCGCCTTCTGCCTGGAGAGCTGGCTGAGCACGACGTTTCTGAGGGAACTAAGGCTGTCACCAAGTACACCTCCACCCTCACTTAAAGTATATGAGAACGACAGACTTAATATGTGTTATCCTACATCAATCCTATACAGAGAAATTGGAAACATTTTATCCATAAAAAGAGTGTAAGGAAATGGTATATACTTATAAATTTTATCTTTCGACAATCTACCACACAATAAAATATGAATTAAAATAGAAAACTTACCATCGCCTCAAGTTACAAGAGGACCTCTATACAAGGGTAAAAACGTTGAACGTGTCAATCCTACCGTATATATAGTCCTATGGTTTCAAATCTCCACTATCAAGAGAAAGGTACGGAAGATCTACCATGTGCCTTCTAAAATATCTAACAGAAGATACAGAAGTTTTCAATTATTTACCCATCTAATTACATTGAATTATGGAAAAAAAAATGTCCCAGGCTTTTCTCTATGTACACGGGCTGGAGGAAAAAGTCCTTTCTAAGTGATTACGACGCACTGCTTAAAGGAAAAGCTCTAGTTGAAACATTGAGTGCAGATTGTGAAGGTCATTTTATTATATTTGAACATGATCTGGCCTGTTTCAAGTCTGGCACCATTCAGGGACAGAGTAAAAAGGCGTGGTGGCAAGCCCACCGAACATACCTAGCAGCAAGAGATGGAAGGGTGTGGCGTGTCATTAGGACGCCGAGAGACAAATAGACGACACGGGTGACAAAGCATGCCGCATGACAGATCGGCCTGCCATGTGAGACCTGTGTCATAAGCGCGGCGGCTCCCCCCGGATATATATAACTTGGGCTGCAGTGCCATGTGTCTACCATGGTAGATAACCCTCTCTAATTACCCCATCATTGAGTAATTCTAATGTTCATCATTAGCTCATTTGTGTTGTAAAATACTTCTAGACGCGAGTTCCCCCCATCCACAACACAAAAACTTTTTTTTCAACATTGAAAATATGCTCTAATTCTTTTAACCATTTTTCGTTCAGAAATAAAAACTATTATGAATACTTATAAATCTATAGAAAGAATAGATTATATTTTAATGGGAATAAGCTAAGATATAAACGAGAGAGATACACAAAAAAATCTTCCGTACATTGAACTCTTCAAAATAGCAGAGTCTCTCATGAGAAACCACCTAAAACTTGAAGAAAACCAGGTCTCTTCTGTGGAGATGATCTTCTATAAAAGGCTCTGTCACGTCAAGCCAAGTCATAAAGAGTCTTTCAACCGAAACAGAGTTTCTGATGACAGACCATCTCCAGGAGATACCAAATTTAGGCATGTTTTGGGTGGTCTCTTATGAGTGACTATGCTGTACATAATTTGAACTTGTAAACAAACTTCTGCCGGAATTGTGTCAACATCTTCATCAACTGCGGAGCTAATTACCTTTATAAAAATATATTCGGAAAATTAAAATCGTCCGCAATACAAAGAATAATAAGGCTTCCGAGAGGATGATAATCTTGCTTGATATATAATTTCTTCTCGAGCTTTAGGGTTTTACACTCTACACAAGTATATGATAAACTATATAGGGTTTGTAAAACCCGAAAACTTGAAAATTGACAATTAAAATATTTTTATTGACATCTTGTCAATACATGCACAGTCTGCACTATTTAAAAAAAGATAATATGCCTTATATACACTATGTACAATGAATATGGCGCCTCTGCCAGCGCTGCAGAGTTTGGTGGAGAACCCGAAAACTTGATAATATATTATATATAAAGCAATAAAATCATACTCGGAAGTCGTTTAATTTATTATTCTAAATTTTATTTTACAACCGCTGGAATGGAAGATGAAAAAATATTGGGTCTAGCTCGTCAACAGCGTATCCTCCAAGAAGTTATGACAGCTTGATCTACTAGACCGCGTTACGACACATTATCTGTCTATATGATCTAAATTTGGTTTTATCTCAATCAGGAATTTGATGTTCAGCTTAACTATAGGGATATCCTTTTGTGGTTGCCTGTTAGCATTTTAGAAAGCAAGATGGAACCATGTTTTAGAAATAAATAATATTCATTTTCAAACAGTGCTCCTCTCCCCTTAAACCAACAAAGGCATTAAAACAATACATCTATTAAATGTATTGATGCATTGGAATTTTAGAAAGGAGAGATTAAGGTCGCTGAATAAGCCCCACTACCCTATCTTTCGAGTAAAAAATCCACCTGTGTACCAAGGTTTCGGGCTAGGGTACCGTACAGGGCGGCTTCTATGTCACAATATCTTACGAGAAAAGCTATTGAAATGGTCTGAATCTTCCAAAGAGGTTTTTTTGCAGGTGAAGTGGTTGGGCCATGGTAGAAAGGTTGGTCTTTAGATGTAATTGGTCCAAGCTGGTGTTTTTGTCGCCTATTAGTCGGTCTGAATCGGCATGTTCTGCGCAGAGAAGACCAAAGAAAACCGGTTGTCGGACACTAGAGTAGAATCAACACGTTGTTCTACAATGAGAGGGGCATATGGTCCCCCTACACTACATTTGAATAAGTTCAAAGAGAAAGCTCGAGCAAATCCATGCTAAGAAGTGACCAACAAAACATTCAATTAGTCGCTGGCGGTAATCAGGACTTCCATCACCAGCAGTGCGGTGGGGTTCCAAGATAAACCATCTTCCTCCCAGACGTTGACTGGAATCTACAACTTCCTCCGATATGCGATGGCAATCTTAGGGGACCGACCGGCCTTATCAGGGATCTCTCTGGGGAACATTCCGGACCTCCTGGCGTTTTTACATGTATAACAAATCGTGGTCACACGGTCTTTCCTATGATTACCTCATAGGTAACACTCCCTATCACAACCATGGTAATTTTCACACATTTCCAGGTGAATCAGTCCTGAGATTGGTGTGCCTCCTCATTAAACTCCTCCAGACAACAAACTTGTTTAAAAATCTTTGAACAACCTTAATGTCAATCTCTAATCTTATGCCGTCACTGGACAGTCAGTCTAAAGACTTAGCGTTGCCGCCGGATTGATTAAATTGTAATAGAAGGGGGATTCTAAAGATAGACAAGAATGCGAAGTGTATGTTTTTATCATCAAAGACGATCGATCCATATACAAAGTTTTCAAACGGGGTTAAGACGTTGCTATAGTTTTTCTCAACGGATATAGCTTACTAACGTGCTATAAGGATAGGGAAGTGGAAAATTTGCCTAAACAGCCATGAGAGTTTATTTCCGATGAACCAGGCCCACTCAATAATATTAATTATTCTTTCACGGATTGTATCCTTTCAGGTTCCATATATATTTATTTAATGAGAGATTAGTACGAAAGAGTTTGCATGTTTTTAACCTGTCTAATTGACGCTCTATGTGTGGCGTAGCTAGCTTGATAGGAAGGAAATGTGGGAACATTTATGTGGAAATGTCGTCGTATCAAGAAAGTCAGCCTGAGGGCCATTAATTGCAGGAGGCGGTATGATTGCGTGCCCTGGCAAACCTCCAAATGAGACCTGTCAGCGAGCATGGATTCCTTCAGTTCAACAGACCCAACGTTCGCTCCTTCACTCTAGCTTGACTCGCTCTAGCATCCCCTAACAGATTTTTGTTTTCATACCTCACGCCAGTCAAACCAAATACTCTCGTTTTTTTTTTTCAAACAAATATCCGGAAAAATCAGTAATAAACGTTAAGTTGTCAAACGCTGGTATGCGCCAACATTTCCTCTCTCGCCTTCTTCGTTTTAATTTATGTATTCAACCAATACTGGCGATACATCAACCAGATTTTACATCTCAGCAGACCTATCTTTCTATAAAGGGATTACGTAGTACAGAGAAAGTTGGGAAAAAATAATTGATTCCAACCACACTATATAGATTCATATATATATTTATTTTTAAATTGTATATATACAGACAAGATTTGTTTTAAAAAGATGATGATAACAAATAATTTGTCTTGGGCGGACACTGTCTTCGGGGAAAAGCTGTTACAAGCGGCTAAAACCACGTCGTCCCAAATTCGGCTCACAGTACATACATTTGAATCCGTGTTAAGAGATAACTTGTGTCATCCAGCTATTTTTATCTTTTTAAAGAGGCTGCTCAGTACAAATTTTAATTTTTCTATAAGAATTATTATATACATATAAAATAATAATAAATATAAAATTATTCTGTTTAAACTAAGTTTCGGAATAATTTTTTCATTTTTTTAAATTAAATAGTAAAATATCTACGGATATTTCTGTTTTACTGTATAAAACTGTGAATTTAAAAATATATTTTTTTCAAATCAAGAATAGTAGAGTATAAAAGTATACGGATGTCGCAGAGTTGGTATCCTGCGATGATGAGAGATTAAGGAAAGAGAAAGCTCTAAAGACCCGATGCTGCAGTGAGGGAGGTCTAGACATTATCATCCGGATGGATCAACAAGCCATGTTCCTCACAGATCGCACCAGAGATGAGCGACGAGGTATCTCACAGAAGGGATCTCGCAGCATCTGGGTGGAGATTGGACCCCGAGATGCTGTCTCTTTCGCTACAGCTTCTCCACACATTAATTCCTATATAACCAGAATGGTCTTGTCATTTCTATAAGAGTTCTTGTCTCGATGTAGGTTTGTGTATGTAGGGATTAGTTCCGTGTTGGCAACACACCTTTGATTGGTCATTGAAGCTAATATAAACCTGAAATTATTTACTATTACATATACCATTACAGGTACCATGTATATCGGGATTTAGACAATAACTCTGAAAGATATTACAATGACCTTTATTGAAGACACACGAGATAACCAAGTGTGAACAGCCTCTATCTCCTTTAAAAAATAGACGACCGGCGACATATGAAACTTCTTAAAGTTTTGTCCATGAATGCAAGAACACAAGAATGCAGTTAGAGATATTATACCTGTTGTAAAAAGTAAAAAAAATCGTCAGACGCCAAGATTACAAGAAAATCATCACCCCATGTGAGGTTTTGTACTTTTTACAATATTCTACTCCAGGTGAATATCCAACCTATGATATCCCTATGAAAGGAATTTGAACTATTTTTGACGCGTATGGTTCTTTTAAAAATAAATATATTTTCTACTTCCCTTACTGCAATGATAAAAATAATGAGAGGACCTGTCTCATCAGTGGTGAACCTTCCAAGCGGTTTTACCAGTTTAATCTACCATACCGCTGTAATATTGCATTTTTAGGTTTTCCTTTTATAGTGATACTGAAGCTAGACTCTTGGAAAGGGGTATTTTAATATACCTATGTAATATAATGCATTAGCGGGCCATCTGTTATTAGAAAAATTGAAATTATTGTAAATTTTCATTGAAGTAAGAGCAATAGAATATTGTTTAATAATAAAAGAATCATAGCGTCCAAAATAATATCAATTTCTTATATACCAATGTGGTAAAGTAATTGGATGTTTTGTTACGCCGTTGTCGGGATGGTCAAATCATCACACAGGGGTTCAATCAGGATCTTTATTCTTTTTTTTTTTTTGCTTATCCCTAGTACACGTGGTACAGGCCATGATAATCATGGTGGGTAGTTAGCGACTGCTTATAATGTAAGCGCACCACATGTCTACACATGTGAAAAGCAGTTCGACTTTGCACTTACAAATGTGCAAGTTTGGTTACTTGCACTCGCTGGTGGGGTTGGACTTTTGCAAGAATCGGGGGCCATTGGAGCATTTTTTTTTTTTAATCAGAAAAAAAAGTGTCCAATGCTAGAATCGAACCCGGATCGTAGTGGTCGAAAACCAAACGGTTTAACCAGCCTTCCACCGACCCCCTTCTCTTTATTCTTGAGCTTATATAGCCACACAAACAACAAGCTGCCGATTATGTTATACCCATTATGTAATATTGATAAGGTAATTGTGTTGTGACGCCAGGTAGAGAGTAGCCAGGATGAGGTGCCGCTTAGATCATGAAACTTAGGGAATACAGTTTATTTAAATATCAGAATTGATCCATCCTACTGACTGACAGAGAGAAATAAGGATAACCCAGGCCCCTGGAGGGCAAGAAACGCCAACTACTCGGGCTGACTGACACAAATGGTGCCGCTATTTATATACAATTTCTCAGACAACAATTTAGTATGTAAAGTGGGTATTTGCATTTTTACAAATAGTTAAAACATGCAAATACACTACAAATTCCATGTTGGTTTAACTCGGCAACGTTGACGTAACTTCCCATCATATTTATACAACTACTTTATTTCTTGATATATTTCTAATACGATCTTTCTGGAAAAGTTCACCTTTTTTTTCCAAACATGAATAAATAAAATTCAATTAAACATTATATAAATACATAAAGACTGATAATAATGAAACGATATTTATAAAGTATATCTATAAAATATAAAGATTTTAATTATTGGGTACTTGGAACATTTTAAAACATAGGTGTTTTTAGCTTTAGATTTATTGTATGAATTGTAAAAAAAATGTTAAATTTTTAAATATATATAAAAAAGATTCTATAGGTTGAAAGCTTGCGCATTTTTAATTTAATATAAAAAAGATACTCATTGTGAAAATCGTTTATAATTTATATACATGTTAATATATCTCTCTTTTAGATTTATTAAAATAATCTTATTGGCCTCGGTCAGTGGAAACTTTTTTTTTTTTTTTAAATAAAGAAACATACACTCATGGACAAAACTTAAGGAAGTTGTACCTTTTAGTATGTATATCTGGATTCAGACAATAACTCTGAAAGATATTACAGTGACCTTTATTGAAGACACACGAGATAACCAAGTGTGTATATACTCATGGACAAAAATTAAGGAAGTTATACCTTTTAGCATGTATATCGGAATTCAAACAATAACTTTGAAAGATATTACAATGACCTTTATTGAAGACACACGAGATAACCAAGTGTGTACACACTCATGGACAAAACTTAAGGAAGTTGTACCTTTTAGCATGTATATCTGGATTCAGACAATACACTCATGGACATAAGGAAGTTGTACCTTTTAGCATGTATATCTGGATTCAGACAATACACTCATGGACATAACTTAAGGAAGTTGTACCTTTTAGCATGTATATCGGGATTCAGACAATACACTCATGGACAAAACTTAAGGAAGTTGTACCTTTTAGCATGTATATCAGGATTCAGACAAAAACTCTGAAAGATATTACAGTGACCTTTATTGAAGACACACGAGATAACCAAGTGTGAACAAAATTACCTCTGTCTCCTTAAAAAAAAATGACAACCGGCGACATCAACATATGAAACTTCTTTAAGTTTTGTCCATGAGTGTAATAATAAAATAATCCCTTGTATCAATATTAAGATGAAGTCATCAGGCTTCCCAAGGATATAAGTTTCTTTTGATAAAATTTCAATTTAGATATAGAGCTTTCATGCCCGAAAGCTATAAATCTATATAAAAAGAAACTTATCCCTGGAAGCCGGAGAATTTCAACTTAATTAGTAACTTTCTGAAGATCCTGTATTCCATAGAGCATTGATTTATATTTCACGATGGACATTTCGGATCTAAAGAAGCGTTTTAAATCTAAAAAGGTCCTGTTAACTTTCTGGTACGAACGCAGCGTGCTATTTGCGGGGGTATATGCAAATAGGACTTGTGGATTTGCACCAGAGGCGAGGATCTCCGAAGAGATCGCTCTGGCTATAAATACCAGAGGAGACGTTTAAAGGGAAGGCTTTTTTTTCCAAAGGCATTGCCCTGGCTGAGTAAGACGAGCTGACAGACCTGAGCTGCGAATGAGGTGTCTCGTGGTTTTTGTACGCGGCGAGAATTCCTGATGGCATCTTCGCCGCGGCGTTTTACAGGAGGGATTTGGAGGCGTTGATAACTTGAGTCCCTCACTCGTCTATTTATTTATTTACACAAGGGAGGAAATCCCATCTAATGACGGATTGGGCTTTGAATCAATTTTTAAACACACAGAAAATTAAATCCAAATGCATCCTATTGTATATTTATAATGATTGCAGCACATAAAAAATTATTCGCATGCAACAAGTTCCAAATAACCGTGTATTACAAACCACCCTTCAACCCCAACTATATTAGATCTTTTTGTCTAAACGTCGAGGTAATAAAAATATTTACTGGCCGAAGTATCTTTATTTTCAAGAAATATGAATGCCGGTCAGGCATCTCCTACTTCCCTCTCAACCATAAAATCAATACTGTAAAGATCTTAACTAAACGTATCCATAGCTATTGCTCACTTCAAACCTTCAAAGCGGAAGAGACGCAGAATATTTTGAAAACCTAAAGACTTTCCAATATAATTTATTTAAAGATATATCTATAACCCCTCTGAGATTCGGAACATCCCAATTTACAAATCAATATGCAGTATTCCCCATTCTTCTCTATCTCTCCCCCCAATATCTATAACCCGTCATCTAAAGAAATTCGGAATAAAAAACGTTTTTCATCAACTCACCCAATATATAAGTTTATTACAATCCTATAACAAAGAACAATAAATCAATTATGCAACTAATTTTAAGAATGACATATATTCCTTAAAATGAAAAGAATGAAAAGAATGAAAGACCAGATATGTAGGCGAGACTGGCAGACATTTAAACATTAGTTTTTGGTTAAAATCATTAAACTGGCGAAACCGCTGGGAGGGTTCACCACTGATGAGCCAGGCCCTCCCATTAATTTTTCCATTACAGTAAGGGCAGTAGAAATTGTTTAATTTCAAAAAGAATCATACGCGTTTTAAATAGTTTCGAATTTTGATAAAATCATTATTATTTATTGTTATTTTATTCTTTATTGTTATTGTGCTTTATTAATTTTTGTAGATATATTCATTGAATATCAGTTTTTATGTTTGTTTATTTTTTTCTTAATTCGGCAACAGTGTGTTGTTATTATCTTTTTTTTGTTGTTGTTGTTGTTAATCGTGTCAGAGGTGTGTGTGTAAAAATTTTAAATTCTGCTGTTTTGTTGTTGTTTGTAGTAAATTAAAATTTCTAAACTCTAATTCAAGTCTTTATTTTATTCCAAAACCTCTTTTTTTTGTGTGTAACTCGTGTTCTCTCTTGGAAACCTGATATATAAAGAAAGAGAGATTGACGATTCCTGAAGAAGAAGAAATTAAGCTCAGCGAAATACTTTTACTTATAAGATTTAAGTTGGGTATATTCGCGAACAATTACAATATCGGAACATAAACGAAATATAGACAGTTAAGACAACAGATTTCATTAGTAAAACGACACTTGAAGTTACACCGCATGAGTTTCTTTTCAATGAAAAATCAAAATTTATTTCAAGGTGAAATATTGACTATTTCTAACCTTTTTGGATGAGGTATGAAAGAGTGAATTATGAAGAGTAATGATGAACGGAAAAATAAAAGTATCCAGGAATGGGAATCGAACCCACAATTTCATTAGTATTTCAGCATATAAAGGAAATAGTCTTTCACCTTTTATCAGAGCCAAAAATACCCATTACTGTAATATGACAAATAAACTACAGTGGCTTATAATCCATCCTATCAAGAAACTACAATAGCATCAACAGAAGAACCTTCTGGATATTTAAAATATACTTTTCCCTGAGCCCACCCCAAAGCTTCCAATTATAGGAATCCCTTCTGAAGATCTAGAGTAAAAAGCATATTTATGACAATAACTACGGTTTTTTTCTGTAATCTTTTTTTTCCACAGTCATTTCCCAGTCATTTATAATTTATGCTTTATTTATTTGTTTTTACAAAGGTTTTGGACGCTGTTTAAAATAGAAATAATATGAATAATATTTTTTCTTTCACATTCATAAGAAATGATATAAAATAGTATCTGATTATAACTCGTGTCTTATTGGTTATTTATTGTATCGTGTTTTCCCCTGAAGAATGCCCGAAAGCTAGAAATCTGAATTAAACTTTCAAAAAAGAAAATTATCCCTGGAAACCCGATTTTTTCACCTTAATAACATAAATTGATGAAACATTAAACAGAAGAGAAAAATGTATGGGATTACGTGGTAAAATAAAATAATAATAAGAAAAAAGAAAAAAATTCTGAGAGCAACTGAACGCTGCTGATGGCTTGTGCCATCTATCGGAATAAATATAAACTAATCGTTGAATTTTATTTAATTCACATTTTCACATTATTGGCCAAATAACCTTGCTTGATGAATAAAGCGAACCATGTTCGTATTTCAGGCATATAACCCTCTTCATCGTGGTGCAGAGACATCCTGAAAAATCAGGGGAAGGGTATCTAAGAGAGGGCGTTGGAACGCAAAACTAGGTGAAAAAAAGGACAAAAGGCAAAATAGATATGCGGTTACAGATGGTAAAATTTGAATTATTTGTACTTTTTTAATTTTATTCTATTTTTCATATAGTGTGATATAACACATCAAGTATAGAAACTAACAATTAGTATCTTTTTCATTATGAAAAAGCGAGCTTTCGAGCAAAGACGCTGTTCTACTGGTTTATCAAAGCTTTTTGTTATTTTTAAAAATTTAATTTTACATAACTATTTTTGACCGGGGACCCTAGCAACCGGTACCGCTTGGTGGCACTGCACCGTAAACTGACCAATGGGCGTTGCCCGCCTGTAACTGTCAATTTTCTCTTTGTCTTCCCCTTAACTGTCTTGTACCGCTTAGTACGGATGTGTTTCTCATTTATAAAATATGTATATTCATATAACTAAATAAGTATATATTAACTTGTTTTCATCATTATTTCAAATGCGAACCTACAAAACTATCAACAATTATACCTGTCGCTGGTTCACCGGTACTGGTCTTGCCGCTACATCAGGCCTCTCATCCGGGAGGCATTTACCATCATAGGGCGGCCCCCTGACCTGCAGGGCTGGGTCTTCGGGCATGGCTTAGACGATGACGACCTGGCCATCCTGGCGTCTGCCAAGACGCGCATCTATAAGTACTTCTTCGGCGCGGAACTGAGGAGTGAAGACCTTGTCTGGAGGATAACTCTCTCAAGGTGGGGAAGCCTTCCTTGCTGAAGATATTTGTATATATATTCCCCTACACTTTACATGCCCTTTTACTCTTTTATTTTTCCACCTTTGTAAAATTTGATTGAAAGAATCAATAAAATTGTTTAAATTGTCAACAATTATACCTAATATAACGAAACATCAGGTCACAATACTATATGCAAGTAGTTAGATAATTCTAACCAACAATCTCTTTACGAAATTCACAAGTCTTTCGTAAGAAAGCCTCAATAGATGGCATGGTGATCAGAGGATGGACACAGAGATTTTTTCTCTCGTATAATATAGAACTATAAAGCCCGAATGTTTCTTTACCAAACAAAATTAACTTTATACTGTCCTTACTGCGATGATAATATATTGAGAGGACCTGGTTCATCAGTGGTAAACCCTCATAGCGGTTTCGCCAATGTAATCTAACAGACCGTTTCTTAGAACTCTAATACTGTATTGGACGATTCTACTTATATATGCTACAAGGAAGGAAGGACGGAATCTTCATTATGGTGTTTTGTAAAACTATAGACGAAATATTTTAGGACACACACAATAGAATTACATATAAATATTTGAATAGAGCAATGCTCTTCCGCAAACAATAAAGACAAAGCCACTTAGGCATATATTTAATAGGAAATAGAAATTTTACAAAATTTCTACTGTCCTTACTGCGATGAAAAAAAACTCTATTTCTTATGTATAGATATGGCCCGTTATTGCTTTATAACTCATGTTCACTTGACTGAATTTATCACCGTCGAAGCTGAAGACATTGAAGCAGTTTTTGAAGAGATTTTGTACCCAAATCTCTCAGTCCGCCAAACCAAGTTTGAAAACCTCATTTAAGTATACTCTCTCTTATCATTTTAAAAACTAAAAAATTTACAAGTTCTTTCAAACCTAACACAATGATTATGCTACAATCATTAAATATGCATTTACATCTTAGCATGATGCATTATCGCGCCGTTTGTTATAAGATATTCAAATGGGAGCGCCTGACTCATCAGTGGTGAACCCTCCCTGCGGTTTCTCCATTTTAATTTACCATACCGCTCTATTATTGTATTTTGCTGTTTTGTCTAATAGAGCGGTATGGTAGATTAAACTGGCGAAACTGCTGTGAGGGTTCACCACTGATGAGCCAGGCCCTCCCACTAATTTATTATTGCAGTAAGGACAGCAGAAAATTGCTTCATTTTTAAAATACCCATCAAAAGTAGCTTGAATTTCTTACTTTTAACATAACTACAAGACAAATCGCATTCAAGTTTCTTTGGTATTTTACATGTGAAGCCGAAGCTAAATATTAATTGATAATTTTAAAATATGAGCTGTTGTGCGTATATTTCCAACACTTTTGATTCTCTAATTCTTTTATATTTATTTTTGAAAAAAAAAATTTTTTTTGGGTAAATTTCCTTGTTTTTCACAAAAATACACGAGATCTAAAGATAAAAAATCTTCTATATACTAAAAGATTTTTATAATTTTAAAAAGAGCGTTTTAAAATCGTTAAAAATATATTTGTGAAAGAGGTTTATTTTTTAAAGCTTAAAATGTAAAATAAAAGAATGAGCAATTATAAAAAGAACTTAGACTAAAGGTAATAAGACCAAATCCAAATAAATAAATAGTGTGTGACGTTTCTGTAACAGCGTTGTTACCATCTTCAGAGAAAAGTACTGAATGAGAAATTTTACCACAGCATGTTCAGCATGTAAAATTTCTCATTCAGTACTTTTGTCTGAAGATGGTAACAACGGTGTTACCAAAACGTCACACACTATTTATTTATTTGGATTTGGTCTTATTACCTTGTGTTTATAATCTATAATCCAAATTGTGCCTTATCAGAACTTAGACTAGTTTGGTTTTACAAGATCTCATGTGCTTAGAAATCTTTACTTAAGAATCATTCTTCACATATGAATATTTGTGAAAAAAAAGTATAAAATAGAGAGAGAGAGAGAGAGTGAAATTGGATCAAATGGATAAATTAAGACGTCTCCTGATCGTGCAACTAAAAGTTGCTGATGGATAATTATTCAACATTTCAGTCCTAATTTCTCTCTCTCTATTTTTTTTTTAAAGATGTGTCGAATGAGCGTGTATATAATCATCTTCTCAATACCAAGCTTTAACAAAAATATTCTATGTGACTTCTGCTATAGCCTATAGCTATCATTTTAAATCTCTGCATTGTTACAATCTACAGAGGCAGCGTCTGTGGTTCACTAATTTTCGAATAAATGCAGTCGTGTTTAAAACAATCCTAATATAAATTTTCCCCGATACATTAAAACATTCACAAGCTATTCAAATCGCTAATTGATGATATACCTATCTATATATATAAAAATGAATGTATGTCTGTTTGTCCTTTATGCCTGACCAAACCACTCATTGGATCGCCATGAAACTTTGGGAAGTTATTTAGTATAGTACTGGGAAGGTTTCTAGCAAATAAAATTTTTGAAATAACTTTTCGCCTAGATATAATCAAGATAAATATTCTAATTTATCTGTTATAATTCAACAATCTGCTCTAATTATTATCATGATGATACGATGATTTTGTAATGTAGAAAATTAGGAAAGACAAAATTCAGGATGACACGGCAATTTATTTGAGACAAGAATAATGATACAATTCCAAGGCAAGATACTATTCCTTTAACTTCCAATTACGGAGGGAACCAATTAATAATGATTTTATTCAACTTATCGAGTATTTTTCAAGGGACCGGGAAAAAATGTTCACTTTATCGAGAGATTCGTTAGACAAACCTTTACTCGGGTAAAATCCGGGCGAAGCCGGGAATATCCATTTCGTAGCTACACCGTCTCTCCAAGAGGCAGTCTCTTATTAAAGGTCTATTAGAGATTCTTTAATAGCAATTAGAATCTTCAATGAGAGACCACCAACAGGAGAAACAAGTTGATTCATGTTTTTAGGTGGTCTTTCTTAAGAGACTCTATTTACATATTTAAAATATGAAAAAATTAAAATATTTTAAAATCAACATTTTCTTACTGTTACGTTTAATTACTGTTAATATCTTCTATCTATCTATTCTTTTCTATCTATTCTATTTTCTTATATATATATATAAAAATGAATGTATGTCTGTTTGTCCTTTATGCCTGACCAAACCACTCATTGGATCGCCATGAAACTTTGGGAAGTTATTTAGTATAGTACTGGGAAGGTTTCTAGCAAATAAAATTTTTGAAATAACTTTTCGCCTAGAAATAATCAAGATAAATATTCTAATTTATCTGTTATAATTCAACAATCTGCTCTAAATATTATCATGATGATACGATGATTTTGTAATGTAGAAAATTAGGAAAGACAAAATTCAGGATGACACGGCAATTTATTTGAGACAAGAATAATGATACAATTCAAAGGCAAGATACTATTCCTTTAACTTCCAATTACCGAGGGAACCAATTAATATTGATTTTATTCAACTTATCGAGTATTTTTTCAAGGGACCGGGAAAAAATGTTCACTTTATCGAGAGATTCGTTAAACAAACCTTTACTCGGGTAAAACCCGGGCGAAGCCGGGTACATCCATACAAGAATAATGATACAATTCCAAGGCAAGATACTATTCCTTTAACTTCCAATTACCGAGGGAACCAATTAATATTGATTTTATTCAACTTATCGAGTATTTTTCAAGGGACCGGGAAAAAATGTTCACTTTATCGAGATATTCGTTAAACAAACCTTTACTCGGGTAAAACCCGGGCGAAGCCGGGTACATCCATACAAGAATAATGATACAATTCCAAGGCAAGATACTATTCCTTTAACTTCCAATTACCGAGGGAACCAATTAATATTGATTTTATTCAACTTATCGAGTATTTTTCAAGGGACCGGGAAAAAATGTTCACTTTATCGAGAGATTCGTTAGACAAACTTTTACTCGGGTAAAACCCGGGCGAAGCCGGGCGGGTCCGCTAGTATAATATATACCTTCGTGCATAGTCCTTGAAACTTATATTTCTTTAACATCCTTTCCCTCTCTTCATTATTAACATTCTTGATAATTATCGCATTCCACATATAAGACAATCAACACTGAATTTTCTCATTACATCTGTGAGCACGTGAGTATTAGTGAAGAGAGAAGGACGTTCTTTTCAAAAGTAGACGACAGCCAACTTTGGTCGACGCAAATGATTTTTTACCAGCGCCATTATCGGTTTTTCAGGCCCTATACAATTTTGACAAAGCAGCAAGTAGCAAAAAAAAAAAAAAAAAACAAACTTGAATTTATAGTTTCTTCCTCCACTTCATGATGGTGATGAAACACAGTGGGTCCATCGTGTTTGTCGAGACTGTGGAGCTGATGATGACTGTATTGTACTCGCTCTTCTTTTCTGAGACCCGATGTTACATTGTTGGTGAACTGGACACCCTTCCCTATACTTATAAAAGCAAAGTCCTGGGAAGATGTTGTTGCTCTTCTTTATTAAAAAAGTATATTTTACTTTCCTTATTAAATTTCTAAATATATATTGCTTAAAATTGAATATAGACTTAAATACTTGTTTGCTGTGTTATTCTCCTTTCCTGATTTTGGATCTTGTACGGAAAATATGTATCTAATATGAGTATTGATTGATATAATCAACCACCCCTAAAACAACCGTGAATCGGTCTTGAGATAAAACTGGCGAAAAAGATGGGAGGGTTTACCATTGATAAGCCACGATCTTTCAATATATTGTTTAGTATTTCAGTATAAGGTATGTATAGAAATCCTTTTAATTTTTTTTTCTATAACTGAATCTACGAACGAAACTTGGATAAAATAACGATCATATATTCCAAAGAATCTATTGATTTTTTTTTTATTATATCCTTTTAATTTTTTTTTCTATAACTGAATCTACGAACGAAACTTGGATAAAATAACGATCATATATTCCAAAGAATCTATTGATTTTTTTTTCAAAATATTAAAAGGACAAAGTCTAACAGTGCACGTTGAATCCAAAATTCTTATTTTAAAAGAGAAAACGAAAGTAAAACCTATCATAAGGAACCCTTCAGATAAGCGATCGGCTCTTGTAAAATAAAAAAATAAAAATTATTTGACTAGATATAACCTAATGGGAGAATCCACCTTTAGGACATTCCAGGGATATCCATGTTTGTATGCCACTTCTCGTGGAAGTGTTTCTCGTGTATCCCATCAATATCCCGTTTTCTGTGAACCATTGTCCACAATGTTTCACTCGGGACATTAACAGATACAACTGCCATGACAGTGATACGCCAGTCAATCCCACTTTATAACGGAAGCCCAAAATGAAAAAAAAAAAAAAAAAACACTCCAAAACATTTTTAGAAAACCTTAGACACTAAAAAAATCTTTTTAGCGATGTGTCAAGCCGAAGAGTGATGAGTGGGCAGAGAGTGCAGCTGTTTTTAATTCCTTGCCGACACTTTCTGGAGCTCTCTCTAGTTGGTCTTGTAGCACAGTAGGTAGGATTACCATCATATCGGTCTATTCGATCATATATGAACCAAAGATAGCAAGGAACCATCTGATCTTAATTAATTGTCCCGCGCTTGCCCAATTCTTCAGATAATGGCTGTCTTACTTCAAGTGGAGGTACGCTTCCGCTTAGAAATATCTCATGGATCTTCTCCTAAACTCTCTCTCTCTCTTTGGAGATGCACGAAGTTAATGATAATGAAAAAAAAAAAAGCTCGAATATTAATTATAAAACGAATGATTCAGAACAAAAATGTCTTAATTGCAATGGTTGGAGTTTCGAGAGTAAATATCAAGATATCCTATGATTTGTGCGGAACATTAGATTTTAATAGAAATAATTTTAACATATGTACTGATTATAATGATTACTATGTAGTTAATGAGTGAAAATCTAGTATTAAACTTACAAATGTTCAACTATAGGCTATATTTTCAGCTGAATTTATTATACAGTTAAACCTGTCTATAGCGCCCCCTCTTGGGATTCACCAAAATAGGGTGCTATAGGGATGGGGTGCTATATAGTGCTATAGTTACTGCCATCTATCGGAAGATAGGGAAGTAGGTATCTTGCAACAGTATATTGGCTTATCAAGAGAGATGTCCTTAGTTTACAATCCTAATCTTCCTTACTTTTTGTCAGAATGGTATATGCTCTTGTGATGGCTAACCGAGAAAAACGCTATGTCACGACAATACGTTAAGGGTTTTGATCAAATCCTGAAACATCTTTAAAATTACACTATAAACTCCATAACAACCATTGTTAATGTTTTCAAATCTCATAGAATATCTTGAAAGTTACACCATAATCTACAAAGAAACGTCATTCTAAGTATTTGATGTAGCTCCAAAAATTCTAAGTAATGCTGTGTATACAAATGAAATAATAATAAATAAAGGATGAGATAAAATCGGACGGTTTTACACTACAAAGGTACATACATTTGTCAACGTCATTTACCACAGTCCTTTTCCACGGTTCTCATCAAGTCCATCAATCCACCTATTCTTCTTTACCAACCGTTCTCTTCCCAATACCAGTACCCATCCAAAATTCGATTTAAATTGTCTTGAAGAGACTCCAAATAACCTACCAATTGTCATCAATTAGGTCAAAAACTTCTGCATTACACCTTAACAATTGAAACATTGCAAATCCTTTCTCTTATTTCCTAAATCATCTAAACAGATAAATACTCGTAACTAGATTAAACACACACCCCTCTGAGTGATTATAATTTTTTAAATTATTTTTTATTTCATCTTATCGAATAAACCGTGAGATATGGTGGGTATATATACTGTTGATATCATATATATATACAGTTAAACCTGTCTATAGTGCCCCCTCTTGGGCCTCACCAAAATGATTAAAAAAATTATAATCACTCAGAGGGGTGTGTGGTTAATCTAGTTATTTATCTGTTTAGATGATTTAGGAAATAAGAGAAAGTATTTGCAATGTTTCAATTGTTAAGGTGTAATGCAGAAGTTTTTGCCCTAATTGATGACAATTGGTAGGTTATTTGGAGTCTCTTCAAGACAATTTAAATCGAATTTTGGATGGGTACTGGTAGACAAGTCACTTTTAATGTAAATCGCATCGTACTACGTATTTAAAATCGGGCGCTATAGAGAGGGAGGCGCTATTTAGAGGGGGCGCTATAGACAGGTTTAACTGTAAATATTAATTTTATTATGTACTGAGGAAGCTAAGTTGGAAGACAAATAGAAAGAAGGGGGGAACGGCACTTTGCGCCTGGCAAGGGGCTTCTCCCCACTACAGAAAGTCAATAACCTCTGTCGATATCCCTTATACACCCAGTTATTTATATACTACGATTGAAAGTAAACATTCACTTGATTTACATCACTTAAACCTTTTTGTCTACTTGTCTACTTTATATTTCTTGTATACTTCTAGAACAACCTCTTATATAGGTTTCTTGAGACTACGTATCTACTTGTATACCATGTACAGTTACACCTGTCTATAGTGCCCCCTCTAAATAGCACCTTCCTCTTTATAGCGCCCGATTTTAAACATTGAAATGTAAACATTTAACATTAAAAGTGACCCGTCTATAGCACCCCCTCTAAATAGCGTCTTCCTCTCTATAGCGCCCGATTTTAAACATTAAAATGTAAACATTTTACATTAAAATTGCCCTGTCTATTGCACCCCCTCTCTATATCACCCTATTTTGGTGAATCCCAAGAGGGGGCGCTATAGACAGGTTTAACTGTATAATAAATTCAGCTGAAAATATAGCCTATTGTCGAACCTATATTTGTAAGTTTAATACTAGAATCATCTCTCTCCTTCGCTATATTAAACTATCAGTTATATTATTTATAGTTTCTTCTATATTAATTAGAACATAAATACACTCATGGACAAAACTTAGGGAATTTGTACCTTTTAGCATGTATATCGGGATTCAGACAATAACTCTGAAAGATATTAAAGTGACATTTATTGAAGACACACCAGATAACTAAGTGTGAACAACCTCTGTCTTCTTCTTCTTCTTCTTCAAAAAAAAAAAAAAAATAGACGACCGGCGAGTGCGTGAGTGTATATAGTGATGGGCAATCTCCCTTAACGTATTGTCGTGACATAGCGTTTTTCTCGGTTAGCCATCACAAGAGCATATACCATTCTGACAAAAAGTAAGGAAAATTAGGATTGTAAACTAAAGACATCTATCTTGATAAGCCAATATACTGTTGAAAGATACCTACTTCCCTATCTTCCGATAGATGGCAGTAACTATCATCTAACGTTCAGTTACACACTCAGTAGAAGTCTTTATCATTTTTAGTTGAACTCCATATCGAGAGATGGCGTTGATTCACGTTTTTTTCACGTTAAGAGAAAATCTTATGCTCTACCTTTTAATACATAATAGTAGGGCCCCTAATGTTTTTTTTATTATCATGAAACCGTGATTATTTTAGGGATAATAATGATAAGATTAAACCGTAAAAACAATTTATTTAGAAAAATATATATATATTTTGATAAAATCGAATGCGTGCGTAAGATGATTTGTACCATATTTTGTCCCTTCGTGATCTCAAAGATGTAACACATTCTTCGTTCTTAGAAACTTGTAAATATTAATAAAGATAAAATGCTATAATTTTTTAACATACGCAATGAGTTTCTTTTTTAAAATTTTCATTAGAAATACCAGCTTTTTCAAACAATAATCACTCTTCGACAAGCTTAAAGAAAACACGAACCATTTCGAACTAGAACTGTTTTGTAAGTGTACGCGCGTAGCGTGGATATTTACAACTTTCAAATTTAAAAAATTAAAATATTTTAAACGACTTTAATTTTTAATAATTTAAATTGTGTAAAAATATATATATCTACGCTACACACGTGTCCTCGGTAGTATAGTGGTTAGTATTCCCGCCTGTCACGCGGGCGACCGGGGTTCGATTCCCCGCCGGGGAGTTTTTTTTTTATTACGGGGCGTAAATAATGATATTTTCTCTACACACGTACACTTACAAAACTTACACACTTACAAAATATAATTTATTAACGAATATTTCAGTTGGCTGAATGCCAACCTTTATCAAGGTATTATAACACATTAATGTCAATAGATTTATGTTAAAAAATATTTTTCCTATATTCAATGGGGAGGGATAAAAATTTTGATATAAACAGTTAAACCTGTCTATAGCGCCCCCTCTAAATAGCGCCTTCCTCTCTATAACATTATTATTAACACATTATATTATAACACATTAATGTCAATAGATTTATGTTAAAAAATATTTTTCCTATATTCAATGAGGAGGGATAAAAATTTTGATATAAACAGTTAAACCTGTCTATAGCGCCCCCTCTAAATAGCGCCTTCCTCTCTATAGCGCCCGATTTTAAATACGCAGTACGATGCGATTTATATTAAAAGTGACCTGTCTATAGCACCCTATTTTGGCGAGTCCCAAGAGAGGGCGCTATAGACAGGTTTAACTGTATATTGTTTAAAACATTTATAATTTTTGTTACCTTTTACAACTTATAAATAAAGAGAACAACTAGGTATATATCGGGTAACCTTTTTAAGGAATGGATCTTAAGGATCAGACATAGAAGCAGGGTGATGATAAGTACAGTATACATATAAGTCCTTGTAAACCGGCCACCTTTGTGAAACCAAAGATCATTCAACTAATCCAACCTATAAATGAGAGACCTCTTCCAGGAACCATTTAGAAGTTATCGTCTTTTTTTTAGGGCTTCTCATGGAAGGTTTTAATGTAGTTATCTACGAAAAATCCGAAAACCCCACCTTCAAGTAAGCCACAAACTACAAATGCAGAAAAATGAAAACAAGAAATTTAAAACCTAGAAAAATTTTCCATCAATTAAGCCAGAATGACGAAAAGTGGAAAAAAAGGAAAAACAAACCCACCTTGAATATCAAACAAGCCAGAAAAAACCTTCTCAAGAACAATATCCCCAAGGACCTGAGGATCCAACGACATCAATATAAATTATAAATGAACAAACCCTGTACATCCCCCACAGTAAATATGATGATCTAGGTTGCTCTTTTTGAGCGGTGGCACCTAATAAAGTAATTTGGAACTGGAACTAATGTAGTTACCAAACATATTGTTATTAAATTTGTTCTTCCTGCACTTTTATATGTTAAATAAATGAAAAAGATTATTTTTCTTATTTAATGTGTGTCATAAAACATCAGAAAACACGAACTCTCTAAACTGCTTTCCCAAGGTAAGTTTTGTGCCTCCACAGAAATATTGTTGCGTAATGGGGTACCATCTTTACAGGCTGAGACTATGTCTGAACTCCTTTACTGTGGGAAATTTATTGATTTGACTATGCGTTTTGCGCCAAGAGAACCAAAAAACAAGTATTAGAGTACGTTCAAAAAGGAATGTGCCTATTGCACACGTAATTTTCATCCTTCTTTACATTTATACCTCACAGTCATCCTTTACACTTACATCAAACTATCTATTCAAATATCGCTCTCTTTGTGTTCTTCTGTAAATGCATATCCTGTGGGGACAATGCACTATACTTTTTTTTTAACTTCTACCATCAACCAAAAGATCACATGATAACTTTCCTGTTATTTCTATTCAAATTATAAGTGACTGTTTGTTTTCACTGTAAGTATACTACGTTTATACATATGTGTAGAAACCGTCTGACTTTACACTTAGGACAGAGCTCAGTTTGACTTCTTGCACTAAAGTTGGAATTGTGTAAGAATCATTTCACCATTGAGTCAATTGGGATAAACTTGGAGGAACAGTGTTAAATTGTTTTACCTTCTATTTAAACTTTCGAGAATACCACTTGTTCAAAATGTTATGTATATTCCATATAAATAAAGTGAAATATATGCATTATACGTATACGTCTTAGAGAGGGAGATTACATATGTAGCTGTATCCATTTATTTTTTTCGAATAATACAGTTAAACCTGTCTATAGCGCCCCCTCTTGGGACTCACCAAAATAGGGAGCTATAGACTGGTCACTTTTAATGTAAAATGTTTACATTTTAATGTTTAAAATCGGGCGCTATAGAGAGGAAGGCGCTATTTAGACAGGTTTACCTGTATTTGCAAAATTAAATTTTGAGAAAATATTCACATAACCAAAATTTAAAACTATTTTTGAAATGATATTTGAAAGAAATTTTACTTGGCAAAAATGACCTATTGTTGTCCCCCCCTCGAATTTATACTGATGTAATTAGGGATTTTTGGATATGTAGGTTTATCGAATTGGGATTGTGGATATAGCCTTGAGATAGAGTTAAAGGAAACTATTTTTATGAAACAACCAGAAGGATTTGTTAAAAAGGATGAAGAAGACAAAGTTTGAAAGCTGTTAAAAAGCATATATGGTCTTCCACAATCTGGACGCTGTTGGAACAAAAGAATCATATAATTTCCAACATCGTTCTAACCAGTTTATTTTCTTTGTCCTCTGTTTTGCACAAGTTGAATCTGGTTAGAACGATGTATGTAAATTAGATGAATCTTTCGTTGCCTTAAATACGAGGTAATTAACTCTCTCTATATCTAAAAATGTTTAAAGTTTAATTTTATAAATCTGAGAGTTGTCTTCAAAAACGATCCAACAGTAGGTTTATCGAATTGGACTTGTGGATATAGCCTCAATTATTAGAATTTGTTGGCCAATTTTCAAAATGTTAAATTGGTATATTAAAAGTTTATCGTTTTTCTATTTGTGTATACTATTGGTGTTTTTTTGTTTTAGGATATGGAGGTTTCTTTATATTTTTCACCAATTATGCATCACTACCATAAGAGAGCAAGGGAGCTGAAATTTATATAACGTTTGGATGGCGTCAATTTATTTTATTTCTTTAAAAGCAAAAAGAAAAAAAGAGAGTGAAATTTCAGAGAATCTCCAAGATTTATACACCATTACAAGATATATTTAAACCATTAGTGTTATAGGTTAAAATATTAGTTTGAATCATTAATTATATCTTGAAATGGGGTGGATTAAGGAGATTCTCTCCGAAAGCTCATATCTTTTTTTTTTTCGTTTTTAAAGAAAGAAAATAATTTGAACGCAATCGAAATTTGATGTCTTTAATTATAGAATGGGAAGCTTCGTATATACACTCATGGACAAAACTTAAGGAAGTGAAAAGTCTTTGATGTCGTTTGAAAGGGACAGAGGCAATTTTGTTCACACTAGGTTATCTCATGTGCCTTCAATAAAGGTCACTGTAATATCTTTCAGAGTTATTGTCTGAATCCCGATATACATGCTAAAAGGTACAACTTCCTTAAGTTTTGTCTCCATGAGTTTATGTTGAACTAATTATGTTGTATTTCCATTGTATATTTATTAGAACCTTGATCCTAGGTGCCGAAATTGAGTGCCGCCCTTAAGAAAATGTCCTTTGAGATAATACATTTGTATTTTCAAATACACACGTACACACCTATACCACTTCTAATATTTCCCAAATGTTCCGAAATTAATTTAATAAATTCAATAATGCATCCAGGGCATACAGATATCGTTTAACCTGCATATTTCTCTAATATGTATATAAATTTCAAACTTTTCTTTGAATAATTTGTAATAGGTTATTTTAAATATGTAAATTTCTCTTAACATCATATGTATATATAAAAGGGCGTACCTGGATCTGTAAAGAAAAAAAAACCTTTTTTTCCCTCAAAATATTTCGAGAGAATGCTCCCTCTTTATCAATTTATTGTACAGTAGACTGTACAAGTTTACTGTACAATAAATTGATAAAGAGGGAGCAATCTGTCGAAATATTTTGAGATTTTTTTTTTTTACAGCCCTTTTATATAAACTTATTTGATGGATTTTGACTCAAATCATATGTATAGTTTGAAATATGTAAATAATAATGAGAACATATATATATATGACTATATATCCTACACGTTTAGTTTAGTTAATATGATACTCCCGTCGAGAGAAGGGCTGGTTCAAAATCACATTAATAAGTACCACTCAACAAGAGCAACCTAGTTTATGATATTTACAACAATGAATGTGAAGGTTATTCACATATTAAACAAAATGTTAACGTGGGATTCAATCCCAGTTCATGACTGTCGGGAATCGAGGGTGTTACCCACTCGTCCACCGACTTATGAGAGAAGGACTGATAAGTCCGAAAGCTATTTATTAAATTATAAGTCAGGGGGGAAGAGAACGTTTATTTTAAATACAGAAATTAATTCTTTTAATTGATTATACGAACATTGGATATAAAATGCTTTGACAATTTAGGAACCTCTCTTAAATATTGGGTTATTAGACAATTGCCCCTTTTATGAACGATCTAAAACGCCAGCCAGTCTCCAAAACCTTATTAAAGTTTTGACTTGATAATTTTTGTTTTGCTTATCCCTAGTACACGTGGTACAGGCCATGATAATCATGGTGGGTAGTTAGCGACTGCTTTTTACTGTAAGCGCACCACATGTCTACACATGTGAAAAGCAGTTCGACTTTGCACTTACAAATGTGCCAGAGCCCCGTTTGGTTACTTGCACTCGCTGGTGGGGTTGGACTTTTGAAAGAATCGGGGGCCATTGGAGCATTATTTTTTTTAAACAGAAAAAAAGTGTCCAAAGCGGGAATCGAACCCGGGTCGTAGTGGTCGAAAACCAAACGGTTTAACCAGCCTTCCACCGACCCCCCTCCTTACTAAAATGTAGTAACATTCACGGTGTTAGCGACTGCCTTTACTGTAAGTGCACCAGTACATGGGTCTACCCATATAGAAAGCAGTTCGACTTTTGTATTCATCGCTTGTAAGTGACCGAGGTTGACGGACGGGGAATGTTAATAATCAGATTAAAATATCATCATTAACTTAGCGCCATCTATCGCTGAAAATTACATATTTTTAAGGCTACTCTCTTTCCTTTTTATATAAAAATATATAATTTATTTCTCTCTACAGCCCTTGGAAATTAATATGACGAAACCGTTGTGAGGGTTCACCACTGATGAACCATATCCTCCCACTTTCTATTTTTATTCATTGCAGGATATAAGAAGGGCTGTAAAGAGAAATACATTTTAATCATATACAGTTAAACCTGTCTATAGCGCCCCCTCTTGGGACTCACCAAAAGAGGGTGCTGTAGAGAGGGGGGTGCTATAGACAGGTCATTTTTAATGTAAATCACATCGTACTACGTATTTAAAATCGGGCGCTATAGAGAGGAAGGCGCTATTTAGAGGGGGCGCTATAGACAGGTTTAACTGTATATTCTAAAAGGGAGAGGGGGTGAACGTAGCGTTAAAAGTCTATAACCTCACTACACCTCTTTGCCGACCATACCGCCATTTTAGCCTCGGCATACACCTTCGACAGACTTCACATAAAACTCCAATGTATCTTTTCCACAATTTGGTGCAAAAAAATGCCGAGTCACAATGAACCCCCCAAAAAAGTAAAGCAATCATCTTCTCCAGAAAAAAAAAAAGACAAAATTAAAAACCATTGGATGAACGTTTCGTCTTCGAAGACAATATTAAATGGAAAGACAACATTCGATACTTAGGGATGACCTTAGACGAGCATCTAACCTTTAAAAACCACATCGAAAACAGGATCAATCACAACACCAACTATTACTAGGACTGAAAAGCAAATTATCCCTTCAGTGCAGAAGAAGCATCTACACATCAATAATAATACCAATACTGATCTATGGCCACCCAATTTTTATGACAGCACATGAGACCATCCTTAAAAATTTAGAAGTTTTTGAAAATAAAATGATAAGGAAAACCACGTCTTCGCCCCTGATTCGGTGGAAATACGATCCTCAGGAACGACCTCAATATTGAAAATATCACAATGGATACATAATTAAACAATCATTTAAGTTCTACGATAAAATCTGAAAATTTTTAAAACCCTACTACTTTCAAGGAAGCCACAAACTACAAATGAAACTACAAGGAAAAAAAAGATAATTTTAAAGTCAAACAAATTCTTCATCAACTAGGCCAAAATGACGAAAAGTGGAAAAATAAGAAAAATAAACCCACCTTGAATATTAAACAAGCCAGAAAAAAAAAACCTCTCCAAGAACAAGATCCTCAAGGACCTGAGGACCCAACGACATCAATATAAATTGTAAATGAACAAACCCTGTACAACCCCCACAGTATATTGTAAATATGATGATATAGGTTGCTCTTTTTGAGCGGTACCTAATAAAGTTATTTTGGAACTTGGAACTATATGTTTATAATTTTCAATCAGATCAATGTTAACACAGGTTTTTTTCTATAAAAGAAGTATTTATTATTTTATTTGGTCGGTTCTCGGCGTCTCTTCCCTTTTTTCTTTTCTTCTTATCCTAAGTACACGTGGCACAGGCCATGATAATCATGGTGGGTAGTAGATAGAAGCTATTTTTACATTGTAACTGCAACACATGTCTACACATGTAGAAAACAGTTCAACTTTTTCACTTACATATAAGCCAGTACCCCGTTTAGTTTCTTGCACTCACTGGTGGGGTTGGATTTTTTACAATATTCGGGGGCCATTGAAGCAATTTTTCTTCAGAAAAAAATTGCTCAATGCGGAATTCGATCTTGGGTTGTGAATGTCGAAAAATCGATGGTTGGTGGCATATTTTCAATGTTCTTCTGACAATTCAGGAACCAATAGGAGAATTTATTTACAAATATTTCCCTTTAATTTATAAATAGAATCTAGTTCTCTGTAGATATCAAACATGAGAGAGAAAAGTTAGCTCTCAAGTTTCTTGTAATTTTTATAAAGAGGAACTGACTTTTTTTTATTATTCTGCGAGTCGGGAAACTATCTTATTTTGCATATAGTTGTGCAGTGTTGCATATGTGTATACTTCTTATGTTTTACCCTACAAATTATATAGAAATACAAAATTCTCTATAAAACACACACAAAACTCTATAAGAAAAACTTCATAATGAAAACCTCTTTATAATGAAAATTTATCTTTAACGAAACTACCTATAACAAAAAAAAAAAAAAAAGCTCTACAACGAAAACTCAATAATGAAAAACCTTTTATAACCAAAACACTCTATAAACGAAACTCTCTATACCAAAAAAAAAAAACTCTTTATAATAATTTCTCGGTAATTAAAATTTATTTATAACGATAACTATACCTATAGTGAAACTCTATGACGAAAAATTCCTTATAAGGAGAACAACTTTTAACGAAAACCTCTATAACGAAACACTTTATAGCGAACAATTATTATAACTACAACAAAGAACTCCATATATATAACGAAAAATTCTGTAAAGAAAACTCATAATCGATAATCTCTCTATAACGAAATCCTTTCGATAAAGGAAGACGCGCTATAACGAAAATCTTTAGAAGAAAAACTCTTTAACAAAACGCTTTATAACGACAAATTATAGGATCGTCAATTCGGGATACAGTCTTCCCTGTCTATATAGAAAATCTCTCCAGTGAAGTATATTTTAAATGTAAGTGACCCAACCTGAGAGACCAAGTTTCCATACGGTCTGCTACTGTGGGTTGAACTGGACTCTGACCATTCCAATACGTCGTTTATCATTCGCGGTCTCGGACTGGCATTCTAGAACCAAGTTAAACCATTTACGTTAGGGATACCACGCCGTTAAACTGCTCCCTACGACCAGGAAATCTCTTCTTAAAGGCCTTTTCAGAGACAAACCGCATTTTCCCCCTTTTAATCCTTTCAGGACTCTAGATAAAAACCTGGAATACATCTAGAGTAATATTACACATTTTTACTTTGCAAATATTATAAACTTTTATTTTTTTAAATAGCAGTACATTTTTTTTACAAAAATACATCGATTGTAAAGATCAATGAAGGCACTTCTCATATACTATAATTAAATATTAAATTTAGCCGTTGGTTAAAAACCGTGGACCTCTTCACCTACCCAACCTTCCAATACCAAAGATTCCGGACGGCCACCCTCCTAGGGATCACCAACCTTAGTCCAGCATTCCTAAAGAATCTTCACACACATAGACACGTAGTTGGCGACTACTGTAGGTTCAAGGAACCTGGGTTAACTAAATAAATATATTTTTTATAGCTTCATATGCGTTATCTATTGAACGTCTCCGCTAACTAGCGAATTCAAGTCGGTGACAAAGCCATATTCTAAGCCAAACTGGTCACTATAGAGAAGACAATTTGTCCTAAAAAAAGTGAACACTCAGTGAGGTGGCTTGCTGTTTTGGATAGAGAGGGGCGCGCTTAACTGCAAATATATATATATAATTCGTATTCATATTATTGTAAGAGAGGATGTGTCTAATAATATAGTTAAAATTGTTTTAGACACCACATTGTCTTGAAGGTTTCCTGTCTTAAGAGCCGTTTTTAGTGGAAATTATTTGTTTTTCCATTCATTTATACTTTTCTTAGATATCTGACCCTGATCTAACACGTTCACGTCTCTATATCTTTAAGCCTCAATGGCTAAACGTGTTGAATACATCCTACAATAGGAGCATCGTTGAATTTGCATAAAAAATAATAGTTTTAGAGGTTTTGTAAACCAATTTTATTCAACTTGTCTTAGGAGTCAACTTTTCTTTCTGACGCATATTTGCCAAATGGAAACTCCCAAGATAGGTTTGACTATATGCAATTATACTGATGTAAATTGAACGATATTAATGGAGTGAAATTACTGTATTGTCTTTTTTTATTTGATTTTTTATTGCGCGCCTAAGTAAGCTAAGCCCATAAGCACTTATAGTATACTTGGTTCAAATTTAACTTTGGATAATATGTTTCTTATATATAACATAAGGTTGCAGGAGGGTAATATTCATGTACCAAAAAAGGTACCTCTCCCTTTAATTATGTATACAGGTTGGCTTTTTTGTCTGAATTTGCCTAACTGGTGTCGCGGCTCATTATTTATCATCACTAGTAAAGTGTTTTTATTAGGGTGATGAACATTGCAGCGTTTTGATGCACAATTAAAGGTTCCTCTTTTGGTACACACATAGATAGGTAGAAAGTTAAAAAAGTAATAATTGTGTCTGGAATAATGGAGTGTGCTATAGAGCTCTTCATTGATAGGATCTTAAATCGATTTCTATACAGCGGGGGGGGGGGGGGGTATTCTAATATCATATTTATATCAGCATGTTATAAGTGATGTTTTCATTTCTTAAATGTGAGTAGCTAAGAATATAACTATATATTTTAAAAATAAGGCTTATTTTGGATTGTAATAAGATTATTTATTAATCCGATATTTCGATGGACCAATCTTCCATCTTTTACGAGGTATTTTGCCGTGGAGCACGCAGCATGTCGCGTGCCCCAGGTGAGCAACTAGACGTCTTCCTAAACCTCGTAAATACCCCCGTAATACCTCGTAAAAGATGGAAGATTGGTCCATCGAAATATCGGATTAATAAATAATCTTATTACAATCCAAAATAAGCCTTATTTTAAATATATATATATACTATGGATTGCTCTATATTCAGAATAACTATATATATAACGTCCATTCTTACATCGATATCATGTTTGACCACGCGAGGGCACTTTCACGATGTTTTTTTTTTATTTTTTTAAAATGATAATTCATGTATATATATGTTTTTGCGATCACGTGGTCCACAAGATGTTAGTCAAGGACAAGGTACAAATAAAATGAGCATGCTGCAAGCAGGTAAACTTACCTCCAGAGTTTGCCAAGAGACTTGCTGAGTTCTGCATTGTGAAGATGTGGGTATTGATCGGCAAGTTTTCTTCTGGCAGCTTGCGCCCATACCATGAAGGCATTCATTGGCCGCTTGACATGAGGATGCCTTGATTTAGAACCCCCAGCCCTGGCTGAAGTTCTGGCGACAAGAGACCAATCATAGGTCTGAAGCACCTTAGACACAGCTTCTTGGATCCTAGTCTCTCCTTCATCCATGCCGAACACAGCCGTTCTTTGACTCGCCTCGCGTCAGACACGCTGGCCCCGCCCCGACACGCCCTTCGACCAATCAACGTGTCGTCACCGCCCACCCAACTCCGCCTACTGCCACGCCTCCCTGTCTTCCCAAATTGCCGAGGAGGGGAAATTAACGCTTTGTTTTATTTTGGAAGCCCGCGTGCTTATTGTTTGGACTCACGACCTGGCTGTGAGAGTGGCACTTTTTTTCAGCCGTTCTGCTAGCGTTTATCACGCCCTTCCACGTTCCTGGCATTCCCCACGACGCCTTTTTACAGCTCCCTGATGAATACCTAACAATATCGCAGAGCTCCCCCCTTCCAATTTCAAGATGGAATTGAACAAGAAACATTTGTTGAAATGCCATATTAGGGTCACGAAAAATTCTATTTTTAAGAACTCCGAAATGTTAATTCTATCTACTTTTTTTTCCCCTCTTTAATATTCAGAATTATTTTCAGGTGCACTTAGATAATGAACAAGAGCCGCTTCTAAGAGAGATATTCCTCCCACACCTTTACAGTAGTATTTATTTTTTTGCGCAACTTTCTATTTTGGTTCTCAAAATATGGAGATGAAAGCTTAAAATACAAAATGTTCTCATGAAATACCTTTTCAATTATTTACGTTACGCAGAACTGGTCTCAAAACCAAGGCTCTCAATAAGCAGAACCACCACCATGTTTTATGGTTTTAAGTGATACTCTTTTAAATAGTTCTTTAAAGTTCATAATTATATGGTTAAAAATGTGAGGAATTTGTGATAACACATGCAGTTAGTTAAGTTTTAAAAGGTTAACGAGAGGATCGGTGGAAGGATGGTCTAAACCGCTACGACCCGGGTTCGATTCCCGAATTGGAAACTTTTTTCTGATTTTAAAAGGTTAAAAGGGAGTTAGTTGCTAGTAAGAACCTTGTTCAAGTTTCAGACAACTATAAATCTTGTAATCTTTATATAATTTCTTCTATTAACTCAGGTTCCTGGACCACATGCATACGTATATAATGGATCATTTTGTTAAAACGGCTGTAAATGGCCAATCGGTTAAACAAACTCGATCAAAACTAGGCATTTCACAGTTTTACCACACGGGGAAGGGTAATATTTTGTTTTATATATTTATATATCTAGTTATATATATATATAAAGCCTGAACATTTATTAAATCCATAATTGTAGGTTGGATTTTGGATAATTCGAGTTGAAGACTTCCTCAACCTTTTTATAAACGTTTATTTTCCTTTTGGTGTTTTGGTGACCCACTGTCACCTTTTAAAAAAAGCTGGAAAAAGCGTATTAGTGTAAAATATATATAAGTTTGTCCCAAAACTTCGTATTATTTTTGACGTGACAACGTCTTAAATTAGGTTGCGGCTGGGAGTCACTTATGAAAAAGTGTAACGCCCGGTAACGTTACGATGAGTCACCGAACGAGAGTGCTGCGCGCGCAGCTGCGCGCGCAGCGCTAGAGAATTAGGCGCATTGAATCGGCGCATGCTTGTCTCTGTCTTTGTCTTTCTCGAACGTTCTTGGCGTTGGAAAAACAAGAAAGCGTCATAATACAAGTTCACACGTGTGGTTAAAGTATCGTCAGCTGTGTCTGTAGTGAAAATGTGGAGTGCTTAGATTCGTCATTTACAACAACTACAACAATAAAGGTAAATAATTGTACACTGATATTTCATTATCGTAAACTATGATTGATTGATTAATTGTTAGATTGACACAAAAGTTGAGAAACTGAGTTTATAGGTTATGTCATACTATTGATAAATGTTGATAGTGTTAAGTAAATTATTAGTTTAAAATTAATTAATTAATTAATTATTATTCATCGTTCTGGCTTACTTGAAATAATTTTTTTTTGCGGTTTCAATATGGTATGGTTTGCTATGGTATCAATATCTTCAGGCCCTGAATCTTGAGACTTTGGAGATCTTGTTCTCGGAGAGGTTTTTCTTGGATTGCTTGATCTTTAAAGTGTATTTCTTTTTTTTTTCTTCTTCTTCTTTTCCACTTTGCGTCGTTCTGACTTACTTGAAATAAAAAAAATTGCGGTTTCAATATGGTATGGATTGCTATGGTATCAATATCTTCAGGTCCTGAATCTTAAGACTTTGGGAATCTTGTTCTCGGAGAGGTTTTTCTTGGATCGCTTGATCTTTAAAGTGTATTTCTTTTTTTTTCTTCTTCTTCTTCTTATTTTCTACTTTTCATCGTTCTGGCTTACTTTAAATAGAATTTTATTGCGGTTTCAATATGGTAGAGGAGCCTTTTGACGTACTAGACGTTTTCTCACCCCCTCCTATAAGAGGTTGTTGAAAGGTACGATTTAAAAGAAGCGGCTTTGTTCGGTTCTGACAAGGTGGAAATTCTCGATCCACGTCTGGGAAGAGAACTTTTCGAGAGTGAAATTACGTTTGTTGGGAGCAATAACTACAATCTGGGCAGGAGACTACTCAACTTCAAGGCAGCTTGTGACCACTGATATCCCTTCAATGGTGTAAATTATTTAAAATCAAATGTATACATATTGTTCTTGATTTTGGTTTGAATTCTTTTTAAAATTTCTATGACTGTTGAGACTAGGGTCAATAAACATTGCCAATTGTCTCTCTCTCTGATGTTTTGTATTTTTGTAAGTCATTTTTTTTGGATATATTATAAATGTGTAAACAATATCCCCAACGACCTGAGAATCCGGACCCAACGACATCAATATAAATTTTCTATATACAGTTACGAGTGTCATTCTTCATCTCCTAATCAACTCTGTCACCGTTTGCTTTTTTTTTTTGGAATGGCGCCCTCCTATTGGTTGGCTACGATCACGCCACCTTTGCCCCCCCCCCCCCCCCCCCCATCATGCCTCCCCCACTCGCTTTTTCGTTTTTGTAACTATTGTGTTGGAGCGGGTCGCTCCTTAAATAAATGCATATATTAGTTAATAACTAAATGGAATCCTCTCTTTCTTTTTCCCAGTATCAGACGCCTACGGAAGCCAACAGTACATAGACAGATAAAGCACATAGGCTATAGTTATTAACTAATATATGCATTTATTTAAGGCGCCAATTTATAATTGTAACAAATAGTATTTGAATAAAAACATTCAATCGGGTAAAACACGGGCGTTGCCCGGGTCATTCGGCTAGTAAATTATAATTGTAGATGAACTCCTGTACAACCCCCACAATATATTGTAAACATGATGATCTAGGTTGCTCTTTTTGAGCGGTGGCACCTAATAAAGCTATTTGGAAAATCATCTATGCAGTAGAACTACCTCCCTGTAAAGGACAACACCTAATTGCAGAGCCAAAGTGTCCTTTAGGGAGAGGTGTCCTCTTACTAGAGAGTTGATAAATAGTAAAAATGGTATTTTTGAAAATGAAAACTGTCCTTTGTAAATAGGTGTCCTCTCATGAAACTTCTACTGTAATATTATACGATGTCTGTTTGTGATGCACGATTTCAACTCGGAAACTGCTGGGAGTTGAGACTTAATTATTTCAGCGATTGTTCATGACCTAAAAGGAGGAAGAAATCCGATTTTTTTTTCAGGTTTATATCCCAAATTTCTTTGGAATTAGAACCAAAAAAAAAAAAGTCAAAAATCAAGATTAAAAACCTCCCTTTAGCGGACACCTCTCTTTTTCATTTGTAAAATTACCATTTTTACTATAAAGCAACTCTCCAGTAACAGGACACCTCTTCCTAAAGGACACTTTGGCTCTGCAATTAGGTGTCCTTTACAGAGAGGTTCTACTGTATTAATGTATCTGTTATAATTATCAGCTTCAAATAAAATTATCTTTATAATAATATTTTCAAGTCTCTTAAAATATGCAGGTTGTTTTTTTAAAAAATCTCTCTGATATACAAGGTGCATTAATCCTTAATTTCCAGGACTGGTTAAAATTGCAATTTTAAAGATTTAAAGTTAGAGAAAAAAATATAAGTAAAGATTTAATGCGAACGAGGATGCGTTTCTTTTAGGTTTTAATAAGGACGAGCTTTCGGGCCGATAACCCTTCTACAGGACATCATACCTAAATAAATGTGCATCTTATATACGTATCAAAAACTAGGAAAATTAGCATATATTCAAGAAAAATAAACGTATTAGCATATATGTAAGAAAAGTAATAGTAAGAAATATCTGCAAGTTTTGAGTATGCTGAGTACACAGTTAAATACTAGACATTTGACCACACCTGACTGAAAGCACGAGTCTCGTGGTGTACGCGTCGATTTAAAAAAGAAAAAAAAAACTTTCTAATAAGGTTCGTATTTTTATTTTTAAATTGGCCGTTTTCGAAGAGCAGAGAATTTGCATTAAGTTTTGGTTTAAATTGAAAAAGTGCTATACAGAAACGCATGAATTGATTAAAGAAGCTTTTGGCAATGCTACTTTTACATATTCAAGAACTTCTTAATATTTTTCACGCTTCCAAAAAGGTCGGGAAGAGGTAAACGATGATCAATATACTTGGCGTCCAAGAGCATTACGTTTCGAGGAAAACATGCCTCAAAATAAAGGAATTAATAAAATATAACAGAATAATTTCTTGAAGAAGGAACAAAAGTTTACGGCGACTAATTTCTTTTTTATTAATGCTGTAAATTCGGCAAGTTTTCGGACTTTGACGTCCTTCGACAGGCAACCTTCAACGTCAAAGTCTGAAAGCTTGCCGAATTTACAGCATTAATAAAAGAAACTCGTCACCGTTAACTTTTGTTTCTTCTTCAAGATGATGTCTGGCGATTCCTTCTTTTGTAGAATAATTTCTATTAAAGACTTATCTTCATACACACAGACTGGGGACTATCTGTAGTACTGTATCATCAAATCGTAACAATCAAAAGATCCGGACGTGGCAAAACAATGACTGGATACTTCACGTTGATAATGACCGCAGACAGCCCATATTGTTCTGCAGTTCTTGGCCAAGCATTGAGCTCCCTCATTCATCCTATCCCTTCGACTTAGCCACCAATGACTCTTCCCTCTATCCTAAATTGAAAATTAAGTTAAAAGAAAGGAAATTTGATAAACTTAATATGATACAAGCTGAATCGAAGACAACCTTTAGAAGCCTCTCATAAGATTATTTTATCTCCTGCTTCCGACAATTGAAAAAAAAAACAATGGTTGCCTGTAAAGTCGGTTTTACGGGCGAAGATTTTACGTGACAACGGTAGAATATTTATTGATATGAATATAATTAAATTGCAAAATAGGAACAAGGAATTAAATGAAAATAAGAATTGCACAAATTTTAACTATATAAATATATTTTGTTTACTAAAACAATGTACATGTTAAGAGGCGTTGCTCGATGTCCTGGTGCGATGTCAAGACAATCCTCTTCATTCCACAGTAGTGTGTGCTGTCTCGCAGCAAGAACTTCAGACTCGGGCGTATATTCGGCGGAGATTGCTTCGATCCGATTAGCAGGATCATCTTGAAGGCCTTCATCTGATGGCAATGCAGGCTGCAGTCTTGACAAATCTATTTTGATATCGTACAAACGATATAGACTTGAATTTTGAAGTACATCTAACCATTCTTTGACCGTACGCTTAGACATGTACCCGCTGATGTAATTTGTTCTGTGTGCAAGATTCCTTTTGATGTTAACGTTGATAACATCGTCCTCTTCTAGATGGCGAGGCAAGCATTTTACCATGTCTTGTACGTTGACTGGGACGTTTATCACTTGTCCAATAATTCCATAAGAGAAATCATGACGCAGTCGACGCACTTGCATAAATGGAAGGCGCGGTGAGACCAAACGTTCACTGATAGGATCCAGAGGCGGTAGACCTGGAGGTATGTCAGGATATGAGAAGCCGTTGACCTTTGCGAGAGTAGGAAGCTTACGCTTATTCAGTGATTGTCTACAGGTGTTGCAAGACTTTGTATAATCCTCCTTGCGTAGCTGCCGTTTTTCCTTAACGTACCAATCCGAGATTACCTTCAGTTGTAGTGCAGTGATGGTTTTAAGGTCATTCTTGAACCACAATCTGTCACAAACCGAGCAAGCATGGCCAAAATCGTTGTCCAGGAAAGTAGATTGAAATCTCCGTATTGACGATGACCATTTGGTATACCAGGTGGATTGTTCCAGTTGTATTGCTGTTCGGCTTGAAGAAGTAGTCGGTTGTACATCAGTCCGAGAAGATGCTGCTCTACGTTGTCGGAATGCACGTTGCCGTTGAGCGTTAGTTAGGGGAACGCTCGTTCTCTCCGCCACGACAGGAACGCTTGTTCTCTCCACCACAGAACAAGACGTTGAAGCAGGTGACTCTGACGTACCGCTGGTGAGGGCTATGTTAGCAGATTTACGTAGCTTGAACCTGCGTTGCCTCTCCGCAGCCGCTTTTGCAAAGGCTCTTACTTGTTCAGGAGTTCTGGTCAATGCTTTTCGTAGTCTGTACTCACGTTGTCGCTGAGCATTCGTTCTGGCGGTAGAGGTGGTGTGTGGAACAACGAAAGGTACTGCAGACGTTGACGGCACGATATCCTCCGTCTCCATTGAAGTACTGGAAGTTGAAGGCACCGTTTCCATTGTTTTGAGAGTGGTGATTCCTGTTGAACATTTGAAATTGAATGGATGAATTTTTAATTTTAAAGAATCAATTTGAAAATCAAAACACTTATTCAGATCGAAGGTTCAAATTTTTGCTAAATAAATTTGAAATTAAATAAAATTTGTAATTGTAAATGATGAAGTTGAAAATTAAAACATTTACTTATATTAGATGTTAAAATTCGTGCTCAACACAGTTTAAATAAAGTTTTCTTATATCTGCCACTTTTTCTTAATATTTGTAATTTTAAATAATCAATTCGAAAATCAAAACATTTATTCAGATCGAAGGTTCAAATTTTTGCTAAATAAATTTGAAACTATTTAAAATTTGTAAAATAATAATTAATTAATTAATTAATTTTAAACTAATAATTTACTTAACACTATCAACATTTATCAATAGTATGACATAACCTATAAACTCAGTTTCTCAACTTTTGTGTCAATCTAACAATTAATCAATCAATCATAGTTTACGATAATGAAATATCAGTGTACAATTATTTACCTTTATTGTTGTAGTTGTTGTAAATGACGAATCTAAGCACTCCACATTTTCACTACAGACACAGCTGACGATACTTTAACCACACGTGTGAACTTGTATTATGACGCTTTCTTGTTTTTCCAACGCCAAGAACGTTCGAGAAAGACAAAGACAGAGACAAGCATGCGCCGATTCAATGCGCCTAATTCTCTAGCGCTGCGCGCGCAGCACTCTCGTTCGATGACTCATCGTAACGTTACCGGGCGTTACACTTTTTCATAAGTGACTCCCAGCCGCAACCTAATTTAAGACGTTGTCACGTCAAAAAAAAAAAAAGAAGATATAACAGGTGTATTGAGGCAGGATTTAAATACAGAACAGTGTCCTAGAAATTAACGAACGCATCTTGTACTTTAAGGAATTATACAAATTTTAATAAAATGAGACATGGTTCTATTTTAATTGTGGCACAATTAAAAAAAATTCAAATAATTGAATTCTCATCGCGAGTGAGCAATTTAAAAATACTGAAATAGACCGATTTTTATAAAGCTAGAGCATTGGCCCCCCATTTTGCGAACGGGTGTAGAACAACAGCCAGTTCTATAAGCTTTACCGGGCTCAAAATATGGTATATGTAAATATATGTGAAAACCCTAGTACCAAGATATGTGATATTTTGTCAAATCATATTGACAAACATTTTCAATTTTCTGATCAGTTTTTAGCGGGAAGAATGTTGTTTTCGTTTGTTAGTGAACCAATCTCTCACGTCATTGGACGAATGTGGCCATGTCTGTATATAAGAGGGGACTAAGGGAATGCGAGGGGAGCCCAGAGCGAGGAGAATTGGTGTGGAGACGTTTAAAGTGTTTTTCTACGTGATTTTCCGTGTCTGGGGATCTCTTCGCATCCTGGTGTGACCCGAGTCCGATCCCTACCAACGCTACAATAAAGATAAGTACTGTTTTGTTTTTATTTTACCAATCGTGAGTTTTATTTACTTCCTTCTTGTTGTTGGTGTTGTACTCTTGAGCGTACGCTTTTCTGTGTATCAAGTTACATTTACTTTAGGCCTAGTATATTCCATTTTTGGGTGATAACCCGTAACAGTAACGTTTGTAAATTTCATATAAGAATATTTTATTTTTTCTCTCAATCTATTTAACACCATCTGCCACCCTATACCATCATTTATATTTATAAGTCATATAAAAAAATTATATATTAAAATTTGAGTAAAATACTATATATCAGGCCTGCAGGTTAAACTATAGTTTTCAATCTATCGCGGGAAAAGAATCTAGCGCCAAATCAAATTGGAAAATATACTTGTCCCTGGAAGCCTGATATATTTTACTCCATATTGATACAAAGGATTATTTTATTATGATGCATTAGCGCGCCATCTGTTATCAAAATTCGAAACTATTTATAAATGTATGTAATTCTGCCGTCCTCAAAGCTTATGTCTATAGTTCATCTAAAATACCCATTCAAAAAGTCTAGCAACAGTATCACTATAAAAGGAAGTTCGAAAAATGCATTATAACAGTGGTATGGTAGATTAAACCTGCGAAACCGCTGGGAGGGTTTACCACTGATGAGCCAGGCCCTCCCTTTAATTGTTCCATTGAAGTAAGGACAGTAGAAATTGTTTATTTTAAAAAGAATCATACGCGTCTATAATAGTTTCGAATTTTGATTATTTTATTGATTAAAATTTGACTATTTCAACTTGCTTATTTGCGATGGCAATTCAATTATTTGGAACATTTTTTTATTATTTGGGTCATACTTTAAATAATAGAACAATGGCCCATTTGATTGAAATATGTATTATTACTTGATGTTCATTTTCTCCTCCACTGCCTGATTGATCATGCAAATAAAGAAACTTATCCTCGGATTTTTCATGTGTTGTTGCAAATGATTGATCATTGTCAGGATATCGTTGCAAGCTGGCAATGAGAGAGAAGAATCTGACTGGTGTCTTAACCCTTAATTAATCGCGCCCGTTTTTAGGACGTAGGTACTCGCACCGAGCTTCCCGAGCTCGAACTTTGTAATGTTAAAAAGTGATAAAATTATTTTTCAAAAAGTAAAAATTGTATTTTACCTTAGTAGATAGACAATAAGGATTAAATTGATAGCAAAGTTTAAAATTTTATTTTCATAATTACCAAGTCATGCATAAAAATATAAAAACATGTGAAAAAGCAGAGATTTTCGCAGGCTTTGCGCAAATTCTTTTATATCTAATAAATCGCCAATATTCACTGGAAATTTTGGCAAATTTGGTTTAAGTGTTCTTATTGCATTTACAGCAAGTCATGGTTGACATGCGGTTCTTGGCGCAAGGGCAAATACAGCAACGTTTTATTAGCCATTTTCAGAGAAGAAAAAAAACTCTAAAATTAAACCTATATATCAAAAATTCAATATATTATAAATTAAAAAATTAAATATGGATAAATAATTGAAAACAACGGTAGAATATTTATTGATATGAATATAATTAAATTGCACAATAAGAACAAGGAATTGAATGAAAATAAGAATTGCACAAATTTTAACTATAGAAATATATTTTGTTTACTAAAACATTGTACATGTAAACTAAAACTTAAATAATTCCTATTTGAGTGATTTTGTTGAGGATAGGACGATGATAGGAGAAATATGAAATGAAAGGAAGTGTTTCTGCTGTAATGTGTCTTGCGAAAGTCAAGTCGATAGTTGTTCCTTTTAACGTAGTTGACTTAGAAACGTTTGATACGCAATCAAGATTATACGTATTTTTCATGAATTTAAGAAACGAGTTGTCAGGTTTTACGTTTTTGTTAAAATCACCACACAGAGGAATCGGTATACTAGAATCAACTTGCACGAACGGTGGCACGTACTGGCTGTTGTGAATGTACGGACCGAGTCCTTGCCATAGTAACATTCCAATATCCTGCATACTAGCTCCTGGATGAATATATACAGCACCGAGTATAAACTTGAAGCTAGTATTAGCGGCGAAGCAAGTAACTTCAGTCATGCACATGTCACCCTTGGTTTTAATGACACGAGTTACGTCTGTAATCGCAACTTGGAACACTTCCGCCGTAGATGTCGATGATAATTTACGATAGATCGCCACTCCACCAGCCGCGTTGGTATTTGAAAATCAAAACACTTATTCAGATCGAAGGTTCAAATTTTTGCTAAATAAATTTGAAATTAAATAAAATTTGTAATTGTAAATGATGAAGTTGAAAATTAAAACATTTACTTAAATTAGATGTTAAAATTCTTGCTCAACACAGTTTAAATAAAGTTTTCTTATATCTGCCACTTTTTCTTAATATTTGTAATTTTAAAGAATCAATTCGAAAATCAAAACATTTATTCAGATCGAATGTTCAAATTTTTGCTAAATAAATTTGAAACTATTTAAAATTTGTAAAATAATAATTAATTAATTAATTAATTTTAAACTAATAATTTACTTAACACTATCAACATTTATCAATAGTATGACATAACCTATAAACTCAGTTTCTCAACTTTTGTGTCAATCTAACAATTAATCAATTAATCATAGTTTACGATAATGAAATATCAGTGTACAATTATTTACCTTTATTGTTGTAGTTGTTGTAAATGACGAATCTAAGCACTCCACATTTTCACTACAGACACAGCTGACGATACTTTAACCACACGTGTGAACTTGTATTATGACGCTTTCTTGTTTTTCCAACGCCAAGAACGTTCGAGAAAGACAAAGACAGAGACAAGCATGCGCCGATTCAATGCGCCTAATTCTCTAGCGCTGCGCGCGCAGCACTCTCGTTCGATGACTCATCGTAACGTTACCGGGCGTTACACTTTTTCATAAGTGACTCCCAGCCGCAACCTAATTTAAGACGTTGTCACGTAAAAAAAAACCAAGTTTTAAAGGATTCCACAAAAACGTACCAGTGACGAGAGAGAGGCCAGGCAGCAAGGCGAAACCTTAACCAAAAGTGTTACGTCAGCACTCGCGACGCGCTTTTGAGGCACGCCGACTATTTATTTTTCACACTCTCCTGCTGCCATTGAAGTTCAAATATGGTTTAAAATGTTGATCTGCTGAATAAAAGCATCTATGAAAATTATCTTTTTTTTTTTTTTTTTTTTTGCATTTTTTAAATTCTCATTTTAGATTTTTGAAAATTGAAATGAGCTTCGGAGGCTCGACGCGAGTAAATAAGGAAATCTTTGTGTGTATATAATTACTTCATGTATACATCAGGGATTATTTTAAAACAATAAAGCTTGAATTTTAAGAAATTTGTCAAAAAAAAACGTATAAAAAATGTAGATATGGAGTGATATTTTAAACATTTTAGATCAGTTCTAATTGATTTTTTTGCTCAAATTCTCAAAGGGGTTTTTAGTTTAACTCCAAAACATCAAAAAAATTTGGATACGAACTAAAATCGTGAATCACTGGCATATAAGGGTTTGCTACTTATAAACAACAACAACAACAACAAAAAAGCTTTTATTAAGGCCCCCTGTATGGATTCGCCATACAACAACAAAACAATATAGCAAATTTTTCCCCCCTTTCCCCTTGTGCACGTGAGGCTTTGTTTGAAAAGGAATTTATTTACACATCTGTTATAAAACTTTCCTCACTACCTCTTTTGTGTATGAATCTATTTACAATTGATCGGTATAAATTATAGAGTTCTATTGCTATATATTTCTTTTCTGAAATAGTTCTCAGCGTCTTCAGTGGATTGCTAAATCTCCAGAAGGTGGTTTTGCTACTTATAAACCAGAGAATTTATTTACTACTATTAGGGTCACCTTTTGTAGATATTAGTAATATAAACTTTTGTCTCTTTTTTTTTTCAGAAAAAAATGTAATGATTTTTTTTTCGCTACTTAAAGTACTTTCAAAATAATCCAAAAGGTAGAAGCCCAAAAATATGCGATCTCCGGCACTTTTATTAAAGGATTAATATGATTTACATAGAATTTAATTATTAGATGGAGAAATACGACTGACGCTCTTTAAAGATTGCTGATGGCTTGCGCCATCTATCGGAATAAATATCAACTATTCTCTTTGATTTTTAATTATTCCAGAATTAGCCAAATACCCATTCTTGATTTCTGATGAGGGCCAACAGCCCGAAACGCGTCCGTGGTTAGCTTTTCTTGATTAATCAAGAATGGGTATTTGGCCAATTCTGGAATAATTAAAAATCAACGAGAATAGTTGATATTTATTCCGATAGATAGCGCAAGCCATCAGCAACTTTCAGTTACACGATAAGGAGATGCCTCTTTCTTAATTTTTGCACCTTATCCCAGTACAATATCACATTTGTACTATTTTTTCACTCCCAAAAGGTGTAATGTGAAATCAACGGTCTTCTCTTATGTTTAAACCTAATTGCCATAAATAAATGCGGAAAAACCGACCACATACATATTGACACATGACACCCCCCCTCAATTTACGTCATAAAATAAATTTATTAACAAAAAAGTACACTTATGGACAAAACTTAAGAAAGTGGAAAATCTACAATGTCGCCGGTCATCTATTTTTTCATATATTTTTTTTCTTTAGGGAGGCAGAGTCAATTTTGTTTGGTTATCTCGTGTGTCTTCAATAAAGGTCACTGTAATATATTTCAGAGTTTTTGTCTGAATCCCGATATCTATATATATATAAATGAATGTATGTTTGTTTGTTTGTTGGTTTGTATGCACGGTATACAAATTCGCAGTAGTTCACTAATTCAAACCAAAATTTCCATACATAGGTAAAAAATAACGGGGATGACGATAGGCTATTTTAAAAAATATATAAATCAATTATTAAAACTATATATTCAAATTATTCAACTTAGCTCACGAGCAGCGCCCTCTATCAAGTACTAAAAGGTTATAAATGCGTTTAAAATCTAAATCTTCTCATTTTATTAATAATAGTTCGCCTAATAACACATATAATATAAATATTTATATAATAACTGCTCTAATTTATAAATATTTGGTAGGTTTTATTTATTTTTATATTTTCATTTTTAGATATAACTGATCTAATGCGCCGTTTAAAATAACTAATAATAGTTCGCTTAATAACACATATAATATAAATATTTATATAATAACTGCTCTAATTTGAAATATTTGGTAGGTTTTATTTATTTATATATGTTCATTTTTAGATATAACTGATCTAATTCGCCGTTTAAAATAACTGCTCTTGAAAGATTTGGTATGTTTTATTTATTTATATATTTTCATTTTTAGATACAGTGTACTCCGCTTATAACGAAGTCGCATTATCCATGACAATCACTTTGTTATATCCGAAGTTTGTTATATCCGCAGTTGGAAAAAAAAAATGTTTTGTACCAATAATTTTATTTACTATTCAACTCAAAAGAGCAACACAAAGATCAATAACAACCTCATCAGGTGTTTTTGGAGAAGTAGTTTGTGATTTTCTTTTGACATTTAGAAGTCAGTAACAAGTGCTGAACACTCTTTTCGATGTTGTCCAAGTCTGACAGATGCCTATGAAGAGACTTGGACTCATCCTGACATTGAAGAAACAATCGCAGAGTTTGAATGCTCTCCAAGACCTCTTTTGGATGCGGAATGTGGACAATTGGGTCTACTTCTTCATCAACTTGGTCCGTTTCTTCTTCTTCTTTTGCTTGAAGAATGCTCTCGACAATTTCTACATCGGATAACATGGCATTTGTAACGACGTCATTGTCAGCGTCAGCATAAGAATCGAAATCCATCTCTAACGGTATTTTTAAAACTTCTTTCATGCGATCGAAGAGGCTTTGTTGCTCCCACATTTGTGTTGCAGGCTGTGGTGTATCCAATGGAGAACTGACATCGGACTTAATAATTCCACTATGATGCCAACAGTTGGAAATTGTCGCTGGAAGCACATCATTCCATGCTACAGATATAATGGGATATTATGTTTCTGGGCAACATCTGTCTTTTTCTTCTTCTCCACTTCAATCTCTCTTAGGATTTGCAGCTTGACTGACAGAGATAGTGAGTTTCTTGTTTGTTTTCGTTCTCCTGCCATGGTAAACGTTAATAAAATATAAGCGTTTATTAAACAATTTAATTTTGTTTAAATAATGTAAAAAAAATACTTATAATATGTTTGCATATTTTAAAATTGTATATTATTAACTTATTTGTTGTGTATCATTAAATTTGTGTCATTCACACGTTGTAATTTGATATATATTATGCATAATATATTAGTCAATTATAATGGTAAATGAGAAAACTTCGTTATAAACGGATAAAATAAAAATTTATACATGCAAATCACTTCGTTATAAGCGAAAATTCTTTATATCCGACTTCGCAATATCCAGAGTTCTTTTAATGGTTTAAGCCCTTCTTTTCTTTCGTGCAGACAATTTCATTCGCTATATGCGGAATTTCGCTATAACTGACTTTGTTATAAGCGGAGTACACTGTATAACTGATCTAATTCGCCGTTTAAAATAACTCATCTAATTCGAAATATTTGGTATGTTTTATTTGTGTTCACTCTATTTCTATTTTATTTGAAGTATTATAATTTCCATGTTTCAAAAACCTTTTTCAAAAAGGTCGTTAGAAATATGTAAGGCCTGAAATAGCTTTGCATGCGAATATTTATGATGCCAAGCGTAGCTTAATGGTTAGGTGTGCGGCTTCGTATTTCCACAACCTTGGTTCGAAACTTAGCCTGGGTGTTTTTTTTTTTATATTATTGAAGCAAAGTTTTTTTTTACAGTACCAAAATTTCCATACATAGGTAAAAAAATATACGAGGAAAACGATAGGCTATTTTAAATTATATATAAATTAAAGATTAAAACTATATATTCAAATTATTCTGTTTAGCTCACGAACAGCGCCCTCTATCAAGGTTATAAATACGTTTAAAATCGAAATTTTCTCAAAATTTTATTAATAATAGTGTGTGTTCGCTTAATAATCACAATACATGATCTAAATCAAAATATTTATAGACGCTCGCTCGATTTGAAGATTTATATCGTAACTAATCTGACTGAAATTTTAACAGTATATAGAGTAGAATCTGGAAAAACTTATAGTAAAATTTTCAGGTCTCTATCCCGAATATTCGTCGAGTTTGCCCTTTTGCTCGCGAGCAGCGCCTCTAGCGGTGAAGATGGGAGGTAATATCAGCTGACCTAATGTACATGTAAAGTTTGGAACGGGACGTTTCACAAGAGTAACATCCACGGCGCCAATTTATAATTGTAACAAATAGTGTTTGAATAAAACATTTAATCGGGTAAACCCGGGCGTTGCCCGGGTCATTCGTCTAGTACATGATAAAAGCTACAATTCCTTCAAGTTTTAAAGAGACAAAGGTCGCCTGGTGGAACAGAAATCAACTATTCATTGATTTAACCTGTTCCCTGATATTTGGCCGACCCAATTTCTTGATAAATCAATATATATACAGTTAAACCTGTCTATCGCGCTCCCTCATGGGACTCACCAAATTAGGGTGCTATAGAGAGGTCATTTTAATGTAAATCGCATCGTACTACATATTTAAACTCGGGCGCTATAGAGAGGAAGGCGCTATTTAGAGGGGGCACTATAGACAGGTTTAACTGTATTTTAATTTCTCTCTATAAAACTCGGTATAGTTTAGATTACAATATTTTAGAGCGGCTTATTTTCAATTCATCACAAGTTTTATATTTATTTTGCAAATAAGGTGTGGTTAATAAACTTTGTAAAAAAATCCTTAATACATAAAAAAAAAAACATGGCGTTATGTTATGTTAAAATAGATTAGTTTCAGATAGGTCAAATTGGGTTAGTTTCAGATATGTTATAAATTAGGTTAGTTCATCGATTAAATTAGGTTAGTTTCAGATAGGTTAAAATAGGTTAATTTCATCGGTAAAAAAACAGGTTAGTCTAATCTTTAAATTAGGTTAATTACAGATAAGTTAAAAAAAATTGGGTTAGTTTAGAATAATTAATTTTTTTTTTAAATGGTATTTTTTTAAACTTCTAAATTTAAATATATATATATATATAAATAATAAATGTAATAGGATAAAAATGAAAGTATTTCGCCGAAATTGTAACATTAATTCGTGTAAAGCGCCTTAAAGGTACGGCGACGTCAACGAAAGCTGTTGCTCATTGCGAATGCTCCAGCACTTATATTTGAATTAGTCACTCAATTAAAAAATAAAAAATAAAGTACAATACCTGAAATCAAAGGCATGCATGCCGCAGGGTTCCTACTAAAACCTATCACAACCGCAGTGGGGCGCTTGTTGCGAGTGAAAGGGAATTTTTTTTGACAAATTTGTAAATAATTCCAAGGAGATAGAGACCTGAAATTTTTACTATAAAATTTTACAGATTCAACTCTATATACTAAATATAAGGCGATAACTTTCCATCTATTCACAAGAAATGGAAGCATCGTACTCTATATACTGTTCAAATTTCAACCATATTAGGTACATATAGCCGACAAACATATATATATATATATATATACATGCACTGACTAAAGAAATCCATAAATAAATCTTTAAATAAAAAGGCATATATTGAATCAAAATATTTTTTTATCAAAATATGATATTTTGATCCAATATATGCCTTTTTATTTAAATATATATATATAATATATTTATATTATAAAAATAAAAATTTTCACAGATTTAAAAAACTTGAAAATATTTATTTTTATGTTTTAGGACAATGTATTTTTTCCTCGTTTCTCTTTACAAGTCTTCAAATTACTTCGGTTAACCAAGTAAATATTAACTTTTATTTATTGAAATATATTTTAAGTGAAAAACCACAAGTCTCAAGATGGATCAAAGTTGGAAGCGGATTGAAAGCCAGCTTAAAACCCTGTTTGAACAAGGCAACTTAGAAATTCAAAGAGAAAATATTTTGATGAAATCTTTAATTGAATACTGCCGTGATGAAAGTATGGATGCAAAGGAGGGAGCTACATTCATAAGTACAAAGGCATTCTTTATGTCGTATAAATGTTTTTTCGATGATTTTAATCAATTCATTAAAAAATATCTTGCTCCTTTCTTAAATGAATTTGAAAATATGGATCTCTCAAAACAGCTCATCTCTTATTCTCTGAAATTGAATCGCTACAAATTATCTAGCCAAAGATTTAATGCATTAGCAAGCCATATTAACAGAAGTTGGGTAAGGAAAGAAAAAAGTGAATCAAATATAAATTGCCTTTCAGTCTATCAGTATTCTCTTAAATCTTGGTGCGACAACCTGTTAAGGCCAATTAGCAAGAATCTGACCAACACCGTCCTTTGTTTGATTGAGAAGCAACGCGTGGGAGAAGCCGTTGACGAAAACCTGATTCGTGACATTCTTAATGTCTTCCAGAAAATAGGTGAAGACTTCGAACTTCAAGTTTATAAACAAGAATTTGAAAAACTTTTCCTCGAAACGACCGAAGTCTTTTATGAAAGAGAAAGTGAGGAATTTCTCGCCTTAAATTCAGTGCCAGAATACATGGTGCTTGTGGAGAGGAGACTCAAAGAGGAGAAATATCGAGCTGAGAACTTCCTCCATCCTTCCACCTGGGAGCCTCTCAAGGCCACATGCCAACGTATCCTTCTCCAAGAACATCTGGAGAAGTCCAATACAGCATTCAACCAGCTCCTGATGGAAGAAAAGGAGGAAGATTTAACCAGAATGTTCGAATTGATATCCGAAATTCCGGGGGGAGTAAATAAATTTTACAAGTTCTTCGAGAATTTTGTGATCAAAAATGGTCGTGAAGAGCTCCAGAAACATGGAGAGGCAGTTATCACTGATGCCAAGTTGTACAGCACGACCATCTTGGATGTCCACAAGAAATACAGCGATTTCGTTCGCACGGTCTGGAATAATAACGAAGAATTTTCAAAGGCTCTCAAAGATGCCTGCACGAAGTTCATCGAAACCAACCATGTTACAAAAGCACCCAATTGTTCTTCAGACAAGTCCCCGGAACATTTGGCTAATTATTGCCATATTATTTTAAAATCTGCCGACCATATTGAAGAAGGACATTTTGATCAAATAATCACCATTCTTAATATGATTGAAAACATAGATATCTTTCAAGTATTCTATAAAAGATGTCTTGCTAAGAGGCTAATTTCAAATCAATTAATGGACACCGAGATGGAATCAACGCTGCTCTTGAAATTGAAAAAGGCATTTGGTTCCAATTTCATGATACATATGGAGAAAATGATAGAGGACCATACAATTAGCAAATCTTTGTTAAGAGAATATCTGAAAAATAGCAATGAAAAATTAGAAATGAATTTTGAGGCTATTGTGACAACGGGAGGAATCTGGCCAAGTATATCCGACGAAAAATGTGTCTTGCCAATTGAACTTGAAAGAAGCCAGCATATGTTCAAAAGCTTCTATAACTCCAAACATAAAAATCGGGTCCTGAAGGGGGTTAATGTTTTATCTAAAGGTGAACTCACCGCGAGATTTGACAAGAGCTACACTCTACGTGCATCTACCTTCCAAACGGTCATTTTGTTTCAGTTCAACGGCGCAGACAGTCTCACCGTGAAGCAGCTATATGAGGCGACTGAGATCAAAATGGAGCTCCTGCTCAATGTCCTTCAAACCCTCTTAAAATCTACGCTTCTTAAATCAAAGGATTCAGCCAAACTGGGTCCGTCCTCCATCGTGAAACTCAATCATCACTACAGAAACAAGAAGAGGCTGGTCAACCTAAACGCCCCTCTGAAGTCTTCCGAGATAGAGCAGAAGGAAGCGGACACGCTTTCAGTGAATCAGCAGCGCCAGTTTGAAACGCAAGCAGCCATCGTAAGGATCATGAAGAGGGAGAAGAAACTGTCGCGCCAGCAGCTGATAGCGGCAGTCATTGATGAACAGAAAACAAGATTCAAGGTCGACTTGGAGCAATTCAAAAAATACATGAAAAACCTCATCGAGCGAGATTTCATAGAAGAAGAAGGATCAGGAATCTACAACTACGTTCTTTAGATATGTATAGCTGCTTGTACCATAGGATATTTATTTAAATAAAACTATAAATTTGAAACATTCACTTTTATTCAACTTTTTAGTTATGCTGTATTACATCTTTATCTATTTAATTTATTTGATGGACACAAAAAAAAAATCTAGAAACGAATAAATGTCAAGTTGTACTTCACAATCCATTACATTTGAGTTTTACTTTCACGTGAGATGTCTAAAGTTCTTTCTGGAGAACGATTGTTTATGGTTTGCTATTAAGGTAAGAATTATGGAACACGCGTGTGTAAAGTCATATTTGATTTATTTAGGGGAATTCAAAGTTCTTAAAGCGTATGTGTGGTATTTCAATTCTTTATAAGCCTATTATTTGGAGTCGTGGTTTTTTTAGGTGTGACGCAATGAGTTCTTTCTTGGAATATTTTAAGGAATGGATGTGAAACGATGCTACATGGGACAAGCCATTGATGGTTTTCACTGCAATCAGCCGAGAGAGGTAGTAAACAAGGTTAATGGATGTGTAGAGCCCATCAACTTTATTATAGATAAACCAAGTTTCTCTCTCCTGTCATATTCTACTTGGGTTGTTCTCTATCCTTATATATTCACATTGTAGACAGTCGTTGTTTGATATTTTTGCACCATCGGCTTTAACAAAGAGGTGGTGCCACAACATTTTACAAGTTTGGGTAGGATCGCAATGAGTGTTTGGGGATACAGTAATTCTCTTGGGGAGAAAAAGATAACTAAGAAATTCACCTACATCAGAACTCTTGATCTGATAATAGAAAAATACTGGCAGTTATTCAAATATATTTATGCGTTTGTGAGAATGATTAAATATGACATTAGTTCACTGCTTCGGTTCCAAACACATTTAATCAAATAATGTATAATCCAATTTTATTGATATCGAAAAGATTTTTTTTTTTTGGATAATTTAAAAAATGGCTTTAATTAAAGTTTACAAAAAATGTTTTCTCTTAAAATACACTATATAAAAACATAATTTTTGAAAACACATATTTTACCTTGATAGAGAGAATTATATTTATAACCCTTATATACAATAAGGACTTCAAGTTTCAAATAATTTAGAATATTTTCTTTATTGTTCAATTTTTGTGTACAATATTGTACGTAAATTATAGTATTAGCCCCTTTTTATGAACGGATCTAGAACAATAACGCAAGCCTTATTGAAGTGTCAACACAGTCATCGAGCATGCTGGGGATTCCATAACTCGCAAGTCTGAACTCAAGACGATTCTAAGCTCCTGATAGGATCCAGATTTACCTTCGGATAAGGCCTGTCTGGTGTATATATTTTCCTCTACTATTTAAACTCTCTCTTGACCATTGACTAGATGTCAATAAACCATTGTCTTATTGAAGTTTTACCTTAAGGATAAAGTATATGAGTTCCTCCCCATTGTACATTTCGAAAATAATTAAACATAAAATTGTGTTGGCGCTTAGCTATTCTGAAATTTGCCATTACTTTGTAAGCGTCAGATTCCTATAATATAACGAGAAAATAGATTTAACATTAAATGACTTATAAATTACTAGATGAATGGCCCGGGTTTTACCCGAAAGCATTTTTACTCGAGTGCGCATGTATTCAAAAATGTTTTTTTTTTAATTCAAAAACTCTTCGTTACAATTATAAATTATGAGCACCAGGATCTCCCCATGTGTGAATGTTTGCCCTATGTGATTCATATAAAACACTTTATGGTATTAAAAACAAATTATCCTGACCACTAAAATGAAATTTTTTTTTAGTTAGAGAGCAGAGCGCCATCTATTGGAACAGAAATCAACTAAACGTTGATTTAACCTGTTCCTTTTTATATTTGGCCAATCCATTTTCTTGATAAATCAAGAAAAACCTCACGAAAGCGTTTTGGGTTGTAGGCCCTCGTCAGGCATGGTGCAGGCTGTATCTCTACGACCAAAAATCTTTGGTTCCTGAGGCTTCTTGAGAAATCAAGAAATAGGTATTTAAGGCCAAACTTGCGTAAAAATAAAAAAAAGGTTAGGTGTTGATATTAAAAACAAATCAGGTATATCCCCCCTGACCACTAACACGAGCTTTTTTTTATGACTTTATATAATACGAAAATTAAAATTATACCGCGAATGTTTCTTTTAAAAATCGAATTTCGATTTTTAAAAGAAACATTCGCGGTATAATTTTAATTTTCGTTTTACAATCATCAGCCGCGTTATATTGTATTTTAAATGTTACTTTATATAATACAAACAAAAAAATTACGTCAAACATTCTGAAATATAATAATACAATTCAGAATTTGATAACAAAATTAGAAAATAGATCAAATATAAAAAAAAATATTTTAAAATAAATTTAGTAAACTCCCTTTAAGATGTTCCCTTAAAATATAAACATAAAGTTTTTACAACGATATTTGAAAATTTTGTATTATTAAATCCTCTTGTCTTGGAGGTACAACGAGCTTTCAGCCAAAACCGTAACCTATCTTGGTGCCGCAGTGGGTCGCTGGTTGCGAGTGAAATTGGCAAATTTATAAATAACTAATTAGTATTGAGGACATGCATAGCCGACAAGCATATACACACTACTTGTATAAATACATGGCATGACTTATATATATATAGAGATATTTATAACCCAGGTTCCTGGAGCGCCAACTACCCGGGGAATATACATACATTGACTTATATATAATGAGAAGAGATATACTCTTGTTAAATTTATACTTTTTTTATTTGTATTTTTAAATGAAAGGAAAGTCTGAAAGTTGTCTTTAACTTTTTTTTTATAGAGAGAGATAACCTAGCTTTTTCTGTCTTCTGCTCGAGTGAATATTTTACTGTTAGAATATTGTTCCTGTCTACTAAAAATGATGGTCGGGCTTCGCCCTTAGTCTGCCTTAATTAATATTCCCCGAAAGAATTTCCTTTCTGACAATCAAACATGATACAAGGGGGGTCGGTGGAAGGATGGCCTAAACCGTTGTTTTAGGACCGCTACGACCCGGGTTCGATTCCCGCATTGGGCACGTTTTTTCGGATATTAAAAAAAAAATGCTCCAATGGCCCCCGATTCTTGCAAAAGTCCAACCCTACCAGCGAGTGCAAGTAACCAAACGGGGCTCTGGTACATTTGTAAGTGCAAAGTCGAACTGCTTTTCACATGTGCAGACATGTGGTGCACTTACAGTAAAAGCAGTCGCTAACTACCCAGAGCTAAGAAAGAAGAAGAAGAACCATGATACAGCAATATTGTCATCATTTTCTGACTAAAAAATTAGTATTTTTGCTCAGTAGTTGGTTAATTTTTCTTGGTTTTGTTAACGTGACAAAAACCTCTTCTAAATTAACTCTATGTCCTGTTACAATATCATCCATATTAGTTTCGTAATGAGGACGTGCATAGCCGACAGACATACAAATATATGTGTATGTTTTGTGGGTGTGAACAAATAATAAAAAAATGTTCGTGTGAGCGCGGTCAAAACATGCCTTTTTTTTGTTTTAAATATATATATTACGCAAATTTGGCCTTATATACCTTTTTCTTGGTTTCTCAAGAAGCCTCTGGGACCAAAAAATATATTTGATCGCAGTGGTACAGCCTGCTCCACGCTGACGAGCGCGAAACGCGTTCGTGGATGGCTTTTCTTGATTTATCAAGAAATTGGGTTGGCCAAATATTAAGGAACTGGTTAAATTAATGTTTAGTTGAATTCTGTTCCACTAGATGGGGCTCTGCCATCTAAAAAGCACGTGTGCTCCTGGTCAGGATATGGTTTCTCTATTTTTAATATTAACATCTGACCCTTTTATTATTTATTTTTTCTATTGTTTTTTCATATATATATGTGGTAATTTAAGAATTATAAACACCTGTGTAAATACTCACCACCTCTTCTTACACCCCCTAATCTAATATGGACTTTTAATCATTGTACCCAATCCTCCTTTAATCAATTTAACTTTGTATGTATCGTTTTTGAGTGTTCAATTAAATAAAGAGGTACATCTAGAGGGAACGTAGAAACCAAAAGGGCTTATCCCGCAGACAATGAAGTCAATCACCCCGTCAACGCGGCGACAATAAAATGACGTAACAGAGCTTACCCGCAGCCAAATAAGGTCAACCGTCCCCTCGACGCCAGGGCGCCAGACGTCCGGTGACGTAAGACTTGAGCATATAAAAAGGGCTTGCCCCGCGGCCAAGGTAGTTCATTTGATGCCAGATAGCGGACAGCAGCAGCAGGTAGATCGTTAGTGGATGGCCCGCCGGCCGCAACTTGGACTCTTCGTTCCCTCTCTCTGATGCCTCGGATTCCCCTGTGATTCGTCATTCCCCACGACTCAATACAGCAGACCAGACTACCGAGTTACCACAGCAAAAGAAAGAAAGTTGACAGGATTCGACATATATATATACATATATATTTTTATTTGGAAAATATACATTTTTTAATTGAAAAAAGTCTGAAAGTTTCCGTTGAACTTTTATATTATATATATATAGATGATCTGGGGCATTGTCTATCTTCTTCTCGAATGAATATATTGCCGTTAGAATATTGTTCCTCCCCACTAAAAATGATGGGCGGGCTTCGCGCTTGGTCTGCTTTATTGAATATTCCCCGAACAAATTTTGTTTCTGACAATCAAACATGATACAGCAATATTGTCATCATCAATTTCTGACTAAAAATAAATATTTTCTCTCTCCTAGTAATTGGTTAATTTTAGTTTTTCTTAGTTGAAAATGCCTCTTCCAGACTTGATTAAAACACTTTGGTTAAAAATTTCAGCCAGATTAGTTACACGTATTGAGGACGTTGTGTAAGAAAATCAGAGGTTGGATCTCAGAAAGTATCGTTTAATTATCAAATAGATTATATTAAGATGACAAAGGAACATAGAGAGTTAAAAAGAAGGTAAGCCCAGTGGGAGTCAACAAGCAAATCTGTTGAAGATATTTAAACTCTAGAGCAGTAGTGATCAGCATTTTGGATTTTGCATCTTTCTTTTTCCAGTTAGAGAATTTTGCAATATCCTCTATTTCAGGTTTTATTTCAGAGCCATCAGTTATACTGAGAAGATCTTTTGCTTCTAGAATAATCTTCATTTGAAATTTCCATAGATGAAAATTATCGCCGTTGTATTTTTGAATTTGTGGAAGTTCAGTTGTCATCTTGAGCAAGCAAACGAATTTCAGCTTAGATAAACAAAAAAAATATTTGATACCAACCAAGCTCTGCTGCCATGTAAGAAAATCAGAGGTTGGATCTCAGAAAGTATCGTTTAATTATCAAATAGATTATATTAAGATGACAAAGGAACATAGAGAGTTAAAAAGAAGGTAAGCCCAGTGGGAGTCAACAAGCAAATCTGGTTTAAAATTATACAGGTGTCGGCCGGCGCCAGGTCACGTGATGTCTGGGGGAAGCTGGGTTGTTGCTAAGCGAGTCACTTTCCAATACTCCCACCTGACGAGCACTCCGTTGTTTCAAACAGTCCAAGTTGGCTCCTTAGTCTTCTATACTTTTCTGGAGGTAAAGCTTTCGTAAATATGTCTGCAGCTTGATCATTGGAGCAGACATAAAGAAGGTCAATTGCATGTTTTTGAAAATGATCTCTGATAAAGTGATACGGAATATCAATATGTTTAGTTCTTTTGTGGTATTCTGGGTTGTGAACAAGTCTTATGCAGCTTTGATTGTCGCAAAAAATTGTTGTAGGCTTTACTTGTTCTTGATGTAGCTCGTGTAGAAGTTGTCTCAGCCAAATTGCTTCTTTCGTTGCTTTGGAAGCTGCAATATATTCAGATTCTGTTGTTGACAGAGACACACAATTCTGTTTTTGACTGCACCAAGAAATAGGTCCATTATTCAACATGAACACATATCCGGTGGTTGATTTTCTTGTGTCCAGGTCTCTAGCAAAATCAGCATCGGAAAAACCTATCAGAGATGTAGTGCAGGAACTCCCACCAAAACAAATACCGATGTTTTTCGTAGCTTTTAAGTATCCAAATATTTTCTTTACTGCGGTCCAATGTGAAGGTCCTGGGTTGTTCATAAATTGGCTAACCCTGCTGACTGCGTAGGCAATATCAGGTCTAGTTCCAGTCATGAGGTACATTAAACTACCAATTGTCTGTCTGTATGGAATCTTGTTCATTTCTTCAATTTCCTGATCATCCTTTGGGCACATCTCTTTTGTTAGTTTTGAGTAAGGATCAGAAGGTACAGATTGTAACTTAATTTCAAGAAGGTTGTAATGTTCAAGTGTTCTTTCAATGTATGAGGCTTGATGCAGAAATAACATTTTAGTTGTTCTATCTCGATATATTTGTAGGCCAAGGAAATAATCGGCAGAAAAAGTTTTTATTTCAAAATTGGAATTTAAGTACTGTACTATATCATCTAAATGTTGTTTATTTACACTGCAGATTAAGCAATCATCTACATATATTGCAAGTAATATGTAAGCCTGTTTACATTTCATTGTATAGACACATGAATCTGATATGCTAGGTTTGAGATCAAACTTAATTAAAAACTCATGAAATTTCTTGTTCCACATTCTGGGGGATTGCTTAAGACCATAGATGCTTTTCTGAAGAGAGCAAACATGATTTGGAAAATCTGGGTTTTCATAACCTTGGGGTTGTTCCATGTAAAGTTCTTCTTCCAAATCACCATTCAAGAAGGCAGATTTTACATCTAATTGAATCATTTCCATATCAAGTGATGCACAAAGCGATAAGATTGTTCTAATTGAATCGAATTTTACTACTGGAGAAAAAGTTTCACCATAATCAAGTCCTGGTTTTTGTGAATAACCTTTCGCAACTAGTCTAGCCTTAAACATTTTATTTGATCCATCTGCATTTTGCTTTATTTTGTATACCCACTTGCATGCAATAGCTTTTCTGTCTGATGGTAGTGTCACATACGTCCATGTTTGATTTTTCATCAAGGAATTGAATTCATCGTCCATAGCTAGTTTCCACTGTTTTGAGTTTTGTCCTACAATTGCATCTTCATAGTTCAATGGTTCTTGGTCATGGACATAACAAGCATATGAAATAGCTCTTGTACAGCTGGTTGATGTTTGTTCCTTTTCTCTGATTCTATTCCTGAGAGGGTATCGACATGATTCTTCTGGTTTGGAACTGGTATTTGTGTTATCAACACTTTCTTCACTATATATAGTTACCTGCTCTTGTTGGTTATCCTGAATATTTTCTGATGTATTAGCTTCAGTAAATATTACATCTCTGCTTATGATAATTTTTCTAGCAATAGGATCCCACATTCTATAATTTTTGTTAGTTTCAGTATATCCAACAAAAAATGTACGAATACTCTTTTTGTCTAATTTCTTTCTGTTATCTTTTGGTATATGCACATAAGCGTTACATCCAAAAGTTTTCAAATGTAAGATGGAGGGTTTTCTCTTGTACCATATTTCATAAGGTGTAGAATTTCCCAATACTTTAGTAGTACATCTATTTAAGAGATAGACTGCTGTGTTTACGGCTTCAGCCCACAGTTCAAGCGGCATTTTTCTTCCATGTAACAAGCATCTAGCTGATTCAACTATTGTTCTGTTATCTCTTTCAGAAATTCCATTCTGTTCTGGGGTATATGGAGCAGTGAGTTCATGAACAATTCCTAGAGATTTTAGATAATCAGAAAAATTCTTATTTAAGAATTCTGTGCCATTATCTGTTCTGAATCTTTTTATTTTATTTCCAGTTTCAGTCCTAACTCTTTTTACAAATTCTTTAAATTTCTCAAGTACATCTGATTTATGCCTAATGAAGTAGGCCACTCTAAATCTTGAAAAATCATCCTTGAATGATACAAAATATAATGATCCACCTGGTGATCTTTTACTCATTGGTCCACAAACATCTGAATAGATCAGCTCTCCTGGATAGGTCGAATTTGGACTTGTTGACGCGTGAAAAACTTTTCTATTTTGTTTTCCATAGATGCATGCTTCACATAGTAAAGAATCAGGCTTTTCTCTAATTTTAATGTCTTCTTCAAAAACATTATTTTCAAACATTTGGGTTAATTTTATAGGATTTACATGACCCATTCTTTGATGCCATATATCTAGACTTAACTGAGCAACATGAGTTTGTGAAGATTGTGTTAATTGCCAGACTTCAGCAGAAATGTGGAAGAAATTATCAACAATATATGAACTGAAATCTGAAACAAATAAATATTTGCTGCAACAAAGATTTTTCGAATATAAAATGAATCCAAATGATAACATTGCTACTCACATTTCCAAAGTTGAAACTCTGGCACAACAAATGAAAGATCTAGGTGAGCCAATCTCTGATGTTGCCCTAATTACAAAGATAATTTGCAGCTTGCCTGATAAATACAAGAATTTCATAACAGCGTGGGATTCAGTTTCATCAGAAGAAAAGACTTTAGAAAACTTGACGGCAAGATTACTGAAAGAAGAAAGCTTACAGGATCATTGGGATTCTTCAGGAAATTTTAAACCAGATTTGCTTGTTGACTCCCACTGGGCTTACCTTCTTTTTAACTCTCTATGTTCCTTTGTCATCTTAATATAATCTATTTGATAATTAAACGATACTTTCTGAGATCCAACCTCTGATTTTCTTACACGTTGCATAGCCGACAAACGCACAAACATATATATATAGATATACTAGCCGAATGACCCGGGCAACGCCCGGGTTTTACCCGATTAAATGTTTTTATTTAAATACTATTCGTTACAATTATAAATTGGCGGCGTGGATGTCACTCTTGTGAAACGTCCCGCTCCAAACTTTGTGTCTGAGAAGCGATATTTTTATAGAAAGATGATCTGGCTTTTGTTTTCTGCTCGAATGAATGTTTTTCTGTTAGAATTTTGTTCCCGCGTACAAAATAATGAGCTGGTTTCACCCGTGGGGTCTGCTTTTTGGAATTTTTCCCGATATAATTTTGTATCTGATAATCTTACATGATACAGCAATATCGTCATCATCATTTTCTGACTAATCCTTCCTTTATTATTATTATTATATATATAAAAATGAAATGCGAAATCGATGTTTGTTATCGCATCACGCAAAATCTACTGACTCAATCATTATGGAATTTCGCATGTAGGTAGCTGAAGATTTCGTTTAACATATAGGCTATTCAAAAAACTAAAAAAGTTAATGTGCTTTTTTTAAAAAATAAAAAACCAAAAAGCGTTAGTTCCAGTCTTTTACCGCTAGGGCGCAGCACTGGTCGCGACGATAAATGAATTTGATTTTTTTAAAGCATCGGTGGTTCAGTGGTAGAATGCTCGCCTGCCACGCGGGCGGCCAGGGTTCGATTCCCGGCCGATGCATTTTTTAAAACAATTTTTAAAACTCATTTATATTATATCTTCTATATAAATGGAAATTTCATAAGTGGTGTTCGCTAAAAACTTTCGTTACAATGCATCAATTTCGACCAAATTTTCAACATTTATGTAAAACGAGATGGAGCAGGTTTTGCTTAACATCAAAATATTTTTCCTAACTTTAAAATACATAACTTTGCTGTTATCGATAAAATACAAAAAAAAATTCAAAAGAGTTAATTTTATTTATATATAAATACAAAAAAAAAAATCAGCAATTCATTCAACTCAATCTAAAAAAATATTCAAAACAAGCAATTTTAAGATAACACCATATGTAAAACAGTCGGCCAAGAAAACAACAACGATATTACATCTTTCTCACATATTCACACACAATCTTGATTAATAATTAAAACTAATCTTTAGCATTGTTTATTATACTTCATAATATATAATATTCGTTAGGCAAACTTTCACTCGGATAAAACCCGGGCGAAGCCGGGTACACATCCGCTAGTATTCTATATATATAAAAATGAATGTTTGTATGTTTGTTTGTTTGTTAGATGGTTTGTATGTCCGGTATACAAATTCGCAGTAGTTCACTAATTCAAACCAAAATTTCCATACATAGGTAAAAAAAATATGGGGAAGACGATAGGCTATTTTAAAAAATATATAAATCAATTATTAAATAAATAATTTATATAATTATATAATTAATAAAAATTTAATTTTCGTTTTACAATCATCAGCCGCGTTATATTGTATTTTAAATGTTACTTTAAATATAAGTTATGAACGGAAAAATACGTCCAGGGTAGCCGAGTGGACAAGGCACCTGCCCGGTAAGCAGAAGGGTGTGGGTTCGATTCCCGCCCCTGGACACTTTTTATTTTTCCGTTCTCCATTACTCTTCATGTTTCACCTTTCCATACCTCATCCTCAAAGTTAGAAATGCCGCTATTTCTCTTTGAAAATAAATTTCGATTTTTAAAAGAAACATTCGCGGTATAATTTTAATTTTCGTTTTACAATCATCAGCCGCGTTATATTGTATTTTAAATGTTACTTTAAATATAAGTTATGAACGGAAAAATACGTCCAGGGTAGCCGAGTGGACAAGGCACCTGCCCGGTAAGCAGAAGGGTGTGGGTTCGATTCCCGCCCCTGGACACTTTTTATTTTTCCGTTCTCCATTACTCTTCATGTTTCACCTTTCCATACCTCATCCTCAAAGTTAGAAATGTCGCTATTTCTCTTTGAAAATAAATTTCGATTTTTAAAAGAAACATTCGCGGTATAATTTTAATTTTCGTTTTACAATCATCAGCCGCGTTATATTGTATTTTAAATAATACTTCATAATATATAATATTCGTTAAGCAAACTTTCACTTGGATAAAACCCGGGCGAAGCCGGGTACACATCCGCTAGTAATATATAGTTTTAATAATTGATTTATATATTTTTTAAAATAGCCTATCGTCTTCCCCATATTTTTTTTACCTATGTATGGAAATTTTGGTTTGTATTAGTGAACTACTGCGAATTTGTATACCGGACATACAAACCAACAAACAAACAAACAAACATACAAACATTCATTTTTATATATATAGAATATATAATATAAAAAAAAAAGAGTTTTAAAAATTGTTAAAAAAAAATGCATCGGCCGGGAATCGAACCCTGGCCGCCCGCGTGGCAGGCGAGCATTCTACCACTGAACCACCGATGCTTTAAAAAAATGGCCATATTTAGGTATTCATTACATTCCGGTTAGTCCGCGTAAAAAAAGTTCTTCAAATGAAAAAAAGAAATAGCCAAAAATACTAATCAAAATGCAGCCGAAAATTTTCCTCAGGTTTATAAAAAGCGACATGCAAAATTTGGTACCAATTGGTTCAGTAGTTTTTGAGTTTATCGCGAAACAGACAGACAGACAGACAAAAATTGACTTTTATATATATAGAGATTAAAAATAAAGAAGTATATATATATATATATATATATATATATATACTAGCGGATGTACCCGGCTTCGCCCGGGTTTTACCCGAGTAAAGGTTTGTCTAACGAATCTGTCGATAAAGTGAACATTTTTTCCTGGTCCCTTGAAAAATACTCGATAAGTTGAATAAAATCAATATTAATTGGTTCCCTCGGTAATTGGAAGTTAAAGGAATAGTATCTTGCCTTGGAATTGTATCATTATTCTTGTATGGATGTACCCGGCTTCGCCCAGGTTTTACCCGAGTAAAGGTTTGTTTAACGAATCTCTCGACAGGACCTACGTCGTCTAGAGCGGGTACTCGGCCAAGGCCTGGCCTATGCCAACAACATCAGCCTACTCATCCGGAATTATGAGCAATTCCAACTCGTTAAAAACATCTTCGACGAATTCCGGCATGCATCAGGAATACAAGTCAACTACAGCAAGTGCAAAGGTCTGTGGTGTGGTGCCTGGAGAAACCGGGTCGATTCCCCTCTGGACATCTGCTGGTCAAAAGCCCAATTGAAGGTGCTGGGCTGTCTAGTGACTACAGGAACATCAGTCCAGGAGAACCATCTGGTCGAACTGATGGAGACGGCCGCTACAAAATGGCCCCCCTTCGTTCGCAGCCTCTCTCTCGTTGGGAGGGCGAGAGCTGCAAACTCCCTGGTGCTTTCCTCAGTGGTACAGAATCTTCACGGATACCTGCCTACCGACTCCACCATCTCCAAGCCCGACTAGTGCGTTTCGTCTGGGGACCTGGACCTGGCTGCCGGGAGGTGTTCTAGCACGTCCTGTCTCCTTGGGTGGCTTCCTCGACGTCGGCACGCAGCTGGCGTGTATGAAAGGTGTCCAAGTTTCGTGGAAGTCTACTCTTGGTTCACTGACAGTGGGGCCTGGTTAACTCCCCTTCCATCCTGGACATAGCTTCCACCTCGACGTCGCAGACTCTTGAAGATATGGGAAGCAGTTTCGGACTTCCTAGCGCTGGAACCTCCCGATAGCTACAACACAACAGCTGAGGGACCTCGCCATAAACGGAGGATGCAGGTTACTCCAGCCACCTGACCTCCTAGCCGCTGCACGGTGATATAATTTATAGAACTATGGAATTGACATATTTCGTACTCCATATTTTTTATTAATTTTTCTATCTATATTTTCACCGTTTAAAAATGTGTTTTTACATCTAAATAATATTTGGCCAAACGTAAATTAGCTTCATATAAATTTTCACACACCTTCCGAAAACTTTTATTCCCAAACTAAATTAAAATACTTTTAATATATATAATACCATTTTTAATGGATTTTATTGTTCACACTTTTCTATCTAATAAATTATATATATACATGAAAAAACAATAGAAAAAATGAAAAATAAAAAATAAGTGGGTAAGGTGTTGATATTAAAAACAAAGTAGGAATATCCTGACCAGAAGCACATGTGCTTTTCAGAAGGCAGAGCGCCATCTGGTGGAACAGAAATCAACTATTCATTGATTTAACTTGTTCCCTGATATTTGGCCAACCCAATTTCTAGATAAATCGATATATATACAGTTAAACCTGTCCATAGCGCCCCCTCTTGGGACTCACCAAATTAGGGTGCTATAGAGAGGTCACTTTTAATGTATAAGGGGGGATCAATAAATAAGGTGAATTATCTTATTTCTTAAAAATTAAAAAAGCAAAAATAATTTAAACCACAGAATATTAAAATATAACATCGATAGACTATTTAAGGTGTTCTGTTCTTTTTTCCAACGCGCGGTGCGAGACTTATAAATAAACTAAAATGGAAGCTCCCTTGAAGGATTGCACCACGCTTGAACAACGTGCAGTTATTCGTTTCTTGAATGCAGAAGGTATTCAAACATCTCAAATATGCCAAAGAATGAAAAATATCTATGGTGAGTCTTGTTTGTCTCAAAAAAACATTTATAAATGGGTTAACGAGTTCTAAAATGGACGAATTACATGTACCGATATTGAGCGACCTGGACGACCAAGTGTTACAGCGACGCCAATCACGATAAATGCGGTTGAAACCTTAATTTTGGAGGTAAGAAAAATATCCATTTTTACCATAGCCGACAATTTGAATATAAGCTATGGAACTGTGAACACCATTATTAAAGAACAATTGCAATTTAGAAAAATATGCTGCAGATGGATTCCACATTTCCTCAATTCGGACCAAAAACTTAACATCATGTAAAACTGTATCTACAATCATTAAATTAGGTTTTGAAGTTTTAGAACATCCTGCATATAGTCCAGACCTAGCCCCCTCTGACTATTTCTTTTTTTGGACTACTAAAGAAGGAGTTAAAGGAAAAGCGATTTGACTCGGATGAATATGTCCAGAAAGTGGTGCAAGATTTTTTTCACCCGCTTCCTAAGAGTGCCTATAAAGAGGGTATTTACAAGTTGCCAGAACGATGGAGACGATGTATAGAAAGCCAAGGTGATTATTTTGAATAAATCAAGTCCTAATTTTTAATATCGTTCTTATTTTTTTTAATAAATTATAATTCACCTTATTTATTGATCCCACCTTGTAAATCGCATCGTACTACGTATTTAAAATCGGGCGCTATAGAGAGGAAGGCGCTATTAAGAGGGGGGAGCTATAGACAGGTTTAACTGTATTTTAATTTCTCTCTATAAAACTCGGTATAGTTTAGATTAGAATATTTTAGAGCGGCTTATTTTCAATTCACCACAAGTTTTATATTTTTAATTTACAAATAAGGTGTGGTTAATAAACTTTGTAAAAAATCCTTAATACATTTAAAAATGGCGTTATTTTATGTTAAAATAGATTAGTTTCAGATAGGTCAAATTAGGTTAGTTTGAGATAGGTTAAATTAGGTTAGTTCATCGATTAAATTAGAATAGTTTCAAATAAGTTAAATTAGGTTGATTTCATCGCGGTTAAAATAGGTTAGTCTAATCTTTAAATTAGGTTAATTACAGATAAGTTTTAAAAAAAATTGGGTTAGTTTAGAATAATTAAATATATATTTTTTTTAAATGGTATTTTTTTAAACTTCTAAATTTAAACATATATGTAGTATATTTTGAGTAATATAGATCACAGCCTTCTTCTAATATTTATTATAACACCATATCTATATAAAAATGTATCGATCTTGTAAAAGTAGTTGTTTAGTTGTTTTCAGAGCCACGCCGTTATACGGTCAGGTCTCTCACCCCTATCCGCGATGTAGGCATCCGCGGCGCCCGTGGTCCGACTTGCCTTCGTCCGTGGTCTGCCTCTACCTTCTTGGAGCTACCATCTAGACCTGCCTCTGTCTCTTGCTGTCCCAGTGCGGGAATCCCATCACTCACCCACTACCACGACTGCCCAGTACATTCCACCTCGGGATTACTACAGAACCCGTTAAAGTCGACAGGATTACTGAGGACAGCAGCATGCAGAGGATGACGGAGGTCAGGGACGACTACTTCGCGGATGCCCTCACCAACATGCAACCCCACTGCGACGACCTAGTAGGCCGCCTGGCAGACGCCATTCGGGGACTAGCCGTGCCTCGTGCGGAGGAAGGCATTATCTCCTCTTTCGACAGATCCCACGCAACAAGCAGCCTTCTTCCATACATCCATCTCCAGAGATCAACTCCAGCCAGCATCAACCATTTCAAGGTACTTTAAACGTTGTTTCTGCCATTTTCCCCATAAATTTTATTCTTATATTTTCACCTTAAGCATTTTAAAATCAATTATAACCTTTTTTATATCATTTCTATTCAATTTTTAAAACTTTCATACTCTCATTTATCATTTTTACTTTATTTTAATCAAATTATAAATTTTAATTAATCATTTTCAATTTTATTATTAAAAATATTCAATCACGCATTTTTGCCAATTTATTAATCTTACATACCTTTCTTAAATTCACCTAAAATGGCATTATCCCAATATGCAACTTTCAATTTTACATAAAAAATCATATTATATTTTAATTACTCGAATCATATTTTCTAAACTCATTTGTGTTATTTTTTTTAATACCTTATTTGTGGCCATAGTATTAATAATTAAATTTATTACACTCATTATTTTACTTGACCTATTGCTATTCCAATTGATATTTCTCAAATTTTAAAAGTTTTTTAAAAACTAGTCCTAGATTTGTATTTTTATAAATATTAATTTTAAATTATCTCATCTCAAAATGTGCCTCCCATTTTTCCCACAATTACAAATACAACATAAATACAATATGCGAAAACTAAATATCATACCATAAAATTTCCATACCCCATTGCATTTCATTCCTGCCTGTGTTAAATTGTTATTTACGAAACTACCGAATTTTTTTTGTACCCATGCCATAACCTTTTTTCTTAGAAAATTTCGTAAATTCATTATTTTATAATTTTTCTAAACCTAATCACCGCTGATAATCTCCAATCTAACGATTTGTCTGAACATTTTAACGCAAAACTTACTTTATAATAGATCCTTTCCGACATTTAGGTCCCAACTTGTTTAGTCCAATAGAAAAAGGTATAGCTCATCGATTTTCAGAACCATTTAATCATTTGTCCCCCCAACTATTTTCATAAAATTAGAGAAAATCTAGGTCCTGAAAGTGACAAACAAGCCATGTTACATAAATAGCAAATCTTATTTTTATAATGTTATCGATCCTTCTAAAAGGACAATTAAATCCAATCTTCATCCCAACGACAGCTCAAGGACGCACGCACTGAACTACCCCCTAATTTTTGTTCTACTTCGTCTCTCCTTCCCTACTTCTGAAGGGGTGGAATGACCTTTGTATCCATCATTAGTATCCATCATTAGCAAAATTCAACTCAGACTTCCCCTCTTTTTACCATTGCGTCACTCTAAACCTTCAGATATCCATTATAAGTTTATTTGTAACATTTTACTACTTTAGATAAGTTCGTTTTCCTTTTTCTCTCTCTGACCATGTGAGACGTCTCTGAAATTATAATTATGAAAAAATAATAAAAAACAAATCATAATGGCATTTCAATTTACTTACTACTTTTGACTTTTCCAAACATCGTCTAATTTGCGTTTATAAGCATTACATCACGTGGGGAACACACTAAACTAAATACTTACTATATTTTAAAATCTTATCCATTTATACTTTTACGATCCTTGATGTGTGCCATTTTATATTTTAGAATCAATCCATATATTTCAGGATATTTCTTTTACATTAAGATTTTTTTTCCCCATATTCTCCCATTACATACCTCTCCTTCGATCTTCACGCCTTAGCCCATCTGACCTAATGCTACTTACAGAGCATTTTGAGATTGCTGACCCCTGAAAACAATACCTCGCTTCTAAGCTCGTATTGCAGGGCAGGACTCCTGAGATGTCCTTTGCAGAAACCAATTCAGACCTTCTTCCTTTATTCCTCACTGCGTCACTACCTATCGCAAACCTTTTGCTTAAGTCAAATTTCTTTTATATTTTAATTTTACTTTTATTACCTCTACTTCTCATCCTTCCTGTATTACATCCCTGAAACTATGTTGTAAATATTCAAGGCACCTTAAGTAACAAAAAACTGTAACTAGTATACCAACTTTCCCAAATTTTTACTTTCGCTATTGTGTGTGTTTACTTTAAATTTATCCTTCCTATGTACTCCTCTTATATATTTTTATAGTTTTATAATATTATATCAGTGTGTCACCACTACTCCCCTTTATCTTTATTTTTATTCTAGTAACTAATTTTTGTGCCCCAAATTATTTCCCATTTAATAGGTTTACTAGCTTTTCTCTCATTTATTGTAAATAGACTTACAGTTTACCTAGTTTTGTGGTGTTGGACTTTGCTTTTTAACTTACAGATGTAGATAAAACATTTCAATATTAATCGATAATATCATTTTGTTTATTAACCAGCAAAATTAATGCCATCAACTACCAACCAACCCTTTATATATTATTACCTTTAATATTCTTATTTTCTCTTTTTCTCATCATGTTTAGACTTAGCATTTTACAACTTCAACTATTTTAGGCACCATTTTAAAAAACCTACATCTAACAATAATTATAATATTTCTTTAACAGATAAAACATTTATCATTTTATTTTTCTTTGTAGATTTCAAAATGTTATTTTTGACGCTTCCCTTACAACCTCTAACTCTATCCCATGAACCTTTCCTCCCAACTTTTTTCAGCCATCAAGAGATTATTGTTCGTCAGCCATTTTCTTTTTTTTTTGTTGATTAACTAACTAGAAGACCCTTCCTCGCTGTACATTTCCCAACAGTGAGCTCAGGAGACCCAGTTAGGTTTTATTTTTTTTCTCTCATCGTCCGGCTCATCATTTTTTCATTTTTCAACTTTTTCTTTTCACCACACAAGCCGGACACAATCAAAATTGGCAGCAATAATTCTCTTACTCCCACCTTTCCTTTTCCGCATCCTTCAAACCTCCAACCTCCCAAGGGATTCCAGTTCGCCGAACATTTTTATTTTTTTTCATTGATTAATCCGACTGGAACAATCCTTCCTCGTTATACCATTCCCAATAATGAGTTCAGGATATCCAGCGCGATATTTTTATTTTTTTCTCATCGCCCGACTCATCATTTCAATTCACCATTTTTTCAAACTTTCAATTTTTTGTCATCATTCAACCGGGCATAATCATTATGGACAACAGGGATCCCTCTTACCCCTCTTACATCTACCTCTCCCTTTTACCTCCATCAATCTTCCCACCTCTTTTCACTGTCTGAGCTAATGATGCAGACGGATTATCTTAGGCCTTCTGTTAATGAAAACAATGCCTCACTTAAACAAGTTCGCATTGCATTGCAGAATGCTTGGGATACTACTTTGCAGAAACATGCTCAGATAACCCCTTTCCCTTTTTCAACCTTAGCGTCACATTATACGTTCAGTTAATAAACTAACTTAATTTTTTTTCCCTCTCATCTTTTATGCAATAAGATATTATTTTCCTTGTACGATTCATTTTAACATATTTAACATTTTGTATTATATACTTTCCCTTAATCTTTTATCATTCATTTTGTGCGTTTTTATTTTTATAACCGTGATTTTTTCATTGATACACCACCATTACAACCTCTTTCTCTTTTTAACTTATAGCTTAATAATAATTTTAACTAATTTGTATACAAATTATTTCTTTTATTTTTTATAATAGGTTTGTTAGGTTATCATTCATTACATGTCATTCCCCAAACCAAACCTTCATCACCGGGGACACATTCTGTAGTATATTTTGAGTAATATAGATCACAGCCTTCTTCTAATATTTATTATAACACCATATCTATATAAAAATGTATCGATCTTGTAAAAGTAGTTGTTTAGTTGTTTTCAGAGCCACGCCGTTATACGGTCGGGTCTCTCACCCCTATCCGCGATGTAGGCATCCGCGGCGCCCGTGGCCCGACTTGCCTTCGTCCGTGGTCTGCCTCTACCTTCTTGGAGCTACCATCTAGACCTGCCTCTGTCTCTTGCTGTCCCAGTGCGGGAATCCCATCACTCACCCACTACCACGACTGCCCAGTACATTCCACCTCGGGATTACTACATATATATATATATATAAATAATTGTAATAGGATAAAAATGAAAGTATTTCGCCGAAATTGTAACATTAATTCGTGTAAAGCGCCTTAAAGGTACAGCGACGTCAACGAAAGCTGTTGCTCATTGCGAATGCTCCAGCACTTATATTTGAATTAGTCACTCAATTAAAAAATAAAAAATAAAGTACAATACCTGAAATCATAAGGCATGCATGCCGCAGGGTTCCTACTAAAACCTATCACAACCGCAGTGGGGCGCTTGTTGCGAGTGAAAGGGAATTTTTTTTGACAAATTTGTAAATAATTCCAAGGAGATAGAGACCTGAAAATTTTACTATAAAATTTTACAGATTCAACTCTATATACTAAATATAAGGCGATAACTTTCCATCTATTCACAAGAAATGGAAGCATCGTACTCTATATACTGTTCAAATTTCAACCATATTAGGTACATATAGCCGACAAACATATATATATATATATACATGCACTGACTAAAGAAATCCATAAATAAATCTTTAAATAAAAAGGCATATATTGAATCAAAATATTTTTTTTATCAAAATATGATATTTTGATCTAATATATGCCTTTTTATTTAAATATATATATAATATATTTATATTATAAAAATGAATTTTCACAGATTTAAAAAACTTGAAAATATTTATTTTTATGTTTTAGGACAATGTATTTTTTCCTCGTTTCTCTTTACAAGTCTTCAAATTACTTCGGTTAACCAAGTAAATATTAACTTTTATTTATTGAAATATATTTTAAGTGAAAAACCACAAGTCTCAAGATGGATCAAAGTTGGAAGCGGATTGAAAGCCAGCTTAAAACCCTGTTTGAACAAGGCAACTTAGAAATTCAAAGAGAAAATATTTTGATGAAATCTTTAATTGAATACTGCCTTGATGAAAGTACCACATTGAACCACAATCTGTCACAAACCGAGCAAGCATGGCCAAAATCGTTGTCCAGGAAAGTAGATTGAAATCTCCATATTGACGATGACCATTTGGTATACCAGGTGGATTGTTCCAGTTGTATTGCTGTTCGGCTTGAAGAAGTAGTCGGTTGTACATAAGTCCGAGAAGATGCTGCTCTACGTTGTCGGAATGCACGTTGCCGTTGAGCGTTATTTAGGGGAACGCTCGTTCTCTCCGCCACGACAGGAACGCTTGTTCTCTCCACCACAGAACAAGACGTTGAAGCAGGTGACTCTGACGTACCGCTGGTGAGGGCTATGTTAGCAGATTTACGTAGCTTGAACCTGCGTTGCCTCTCCGCAGCCGCTTTTGCAAAGGCTCTTACTTGTTCAAGAGTTCTAGTCAATGCTTTTCGTAGTCTGTACTCACGTTGTCGCTGAGCATTCGTTCTGGCGGTAGAGGTGGTGTGTGGAACAACGAAAGGTACTGCAGACGTTGACGGCACGATATCCTCCGTCTCCATTGAAGTACTGGAAGTTGAAGGCACCGTTTCCATTGTTTTGAGAGTGGTGATTCCTGTTGAACATTTGAAATTGAATGGATGAATTTTTAATTTTAAAGAATCAATTTGAAAATCAAAACACTTATTCAGATCGAAGGTTCAAATTTTTGCTAAATAAATTTGAAATTAAATAAAATTTGTAATTGTAAATGATGAAGTTGAAAATTAAAACATTTACTTATATTAGATGTTAAAATTCGTGCTCAACACAGTTTAAATAAAGTTTTCTTATATCTGCCACTTTTTCTTAATATTTGTAATTTTAAATAATCAATTCGAAAATCAAAACATTTATTCAGATCGAAGGTTCAAATTTTTGCTAAATAAATTTGAAACTATTTAAAATTTGTAAAATAATAATTAATTAATTAATTAATTTTAAACTAATAATTTACTTAACACTATCAACATTTATCAATAGTATGACATAACCTATAAACTCAGTTTCTCAACTTTTGTGTCAATCTAACAATTAATCAATCAATCATAGTTTACGATAATGAAATATCAGTGTACAATTATTTACCTTTATTGTTGTAGTTGTTGTAAATGACGAATCTAAGCACTCCACATTTTCACTACAGACACAGCTGACGATACTTTAACCACACGTGTGAACTTGTATTATGACGCTTTCTTGTTTTTCCAACGCCAAGAACGTTCGAGAAAGACAAAGACAGAGACAAGCATGCGCCGATTCAATGCGCCTAATTCTCTAGCGCTGCGCGCGCAGCACTCTCGTTCGATGACTCATCGTAACGTTACCGGGCGTTACACTTTTTCATAAGTGACTCCCAGCCGCAACCTAATTTAAGACGTTGTCACGTCAAAAAAAAAAAAAGAAGATATAACAGGTGTATTGAGGCAGGATTTAAATACAGAACAGTGTCCTAGAAATTAACGAACGCATCTTGTACTTTAAGGAATTATACAAATTTTAATAAAATGAGACATGGTTCTATTTTAATTGTGGCACAATTAAAAAAAATTCAAATAATTGAATTCTCATCGCGAGTGAGCAATTTAAAAATACTGAAATAGACCGATTTTTATAAAGCTAGAGCATTGGCCCCCCATTTTGCGAACGGGTGTAGAACAACAGCCAGTTCTATAAGCTTTACCGGGCTCAAAATATGGTATATGTAAATATATGTGAAAACCCTAGTACCAAGATATGTGATATTTTGTCAAATCATATTGACAAACATTTTCAATTTTCTGATCAGTTTTTAGCGGGAAGAATGTTGTTTTCGTTTGTTAGTGAACCAATCTCTCACGTCATTGGACGAATGTGGCCATGTCTGTATATAAGAGGGGACTAAGGGAATGCGAGGGGAGCCCAGAGCGAGGAGAATTGGTGTGGAGACGTTTAAAGTGTTTTTCTACGTGATTTTCCGTGTCTGGGGATCTCTTCGCATCCTGGTGTGACCCGAGTCCGATCCCTACCAACGCTACAATAAAGATAAGTACTGTTTTGTTTTTATTTTACCAATCGTGAGTTTTATTTACTTCCTTCTTGTTGTTGGTGTTGTACTCTTGAGCGTACGCTTTTCTGTGTATCAAGTTACATTTACTTTAGGCCTAGTATATTCCATTTTTGGGTGATAACCCGTAACAGTAACGTTTGTAAATTTCATATAAGAATATTTTATTTTTTCTCTCAATCTATTTAACACCATCTGCCACCCTATACCATCATTTATATTTATAAGTCATATAAAAAAATTATATATTAAAATTTGAGTAAAATACTATATATCAGGCCTGCAGGTTAAACTATAGTTTTCAATCTATCGCGGGAAAAGAATCTAGCGCCAAATCAAATTGGAAAATATACTTGTCCCTGGAAGCCTGATATATTTTACTCCATATTGATACAAAGGATTATTTTATTATGATGCATTAGCGCGCCATCTGTTATCAAAATTCGAAACTATTTATAAATGTATGTAATTCTGCCGTCCTCAAAGCTTATGTCTATAGTTCATCTAAAATACCCATTCAAAAAGTCTAGCAACAGTATCACTATAAAAGGAAGTTCGAAAAATGCATTATAACAGTGGTATGGTAGATTAAACCTGCGAAACCGCTGGGAGGGTTTACCACTGATGAGCCAGGCCCTCCCTTTAATTGTTCCATTGAAGTAAGGACAGTAGAAATTGTTTATTTTAAAAAGAATCATACGCGTCTATAATAGTTTCGAATTTTGATTATTTTATTGATTAAAATTTGACTATTTCAACTTGCTTATTTGCGATGGCAATTCAATTATTTGGAACATTTTTTTATTATTTGGGTCATACTTTAAATAATAGAACAATGGCCCATTTGATTGAAATATGTATTATTACTTGATGTTCATTTTCTCCTCCACTGCCTGATTGATCATGCAAATAAAGAAACTTATCCTCGGATTTTTCATGTGTTGTTGCAAATGATTGATCATTGTCAGGATATCGTTGCAAGCTGGCAATGAGAGAGAAGAATCTGACTGGTGTCTTAACCCTTAATTAATCGCGCCCGTTTTTAGGACGTAGGTACTCGCACCGAGCTTCCCGAGCTCGAACTTTGTAATGTTAAAAAGTGATAAAATTATTTTTCAAAAAGTAAAAATTGTATTTTACCTTAGTAGATAGACAATAAGGATTAAATTGATAGCAAAGTTTAAAATTTTATTTTCATAATTACCAAGTCATGCATAAAAATATAAAAACATGTGAAAAAGCAGAGATTTTCGCAGGCTTTGCGCAAATTCTTTTATATCTAATAAATCGCCAATATTCACTGGAAATTTTGGCAAATTTGGTTTAAGTGTTCTTATTGCATTTACAGCAAGTCATGGTTGACATGCGGTTCTTGGCGCAAGGGCAAATACAGCAACGTTTTATTAGCCATTTTCAGAGAAGAAAAAAAACTCTAAAATTAAACCTATATATCAAAAATTCAATATATTATAAATTAAAAAATTAAATATGGATAAATAATTGAAAACAACGGTAGAATATTTATTGATATGAATATAATTAAATTGCACAATAAGAACAAGGAATTGAATGAAAATAAGAATTGCACAAATTTTAACTATAGAAATATATTTTGTTTACTAAAACATTGTACATGTAAACTAAAACTTAAATAATTCCTATTTGAGTGATTTTGTTGAGGATAGGACGATGATAGGAGAAATATGAAATGAAAGGAAGTGTTTCTGCTGTAATGTGTCTTGCGAAAGTCAAGTCGATAGTTGTTCCTTTTAACGTAGTTGACTTAGAAACGTTTGATACGCAATCAAGATTATACGTATTTTTCATGAATTTAAGAAACGAGTTGTCAGGTTTTACGTTTTTGTTAAAATCACCACACAGAGGAATCGGTATACTAGAATCAACTTGCACGAACGGTGGCACGTACTGGCTGTTGTGAATGTACGGACCGAGTCCTTGCCATAGTAACATTCCAATATCCTGCATACTAGCTCCTGGATGAATATATACAGCACCGAGTATAAACTTGAAGCTAGTATTAGCGGCGAAGCAAGTAACTTCAGTCATGCACATGTCACCCTTGGTTTTAATGACACGAGTTACGTCTGTAATCGCAACTTGGAACACTTCCGCCGTAGATGTCGATGATAATTTACGATAGATCGCCACTCCACCAGCCGCGTTGGTATTTGAAAATCAAAACACTTATTCAGATCGAAGGTTCAAATTTTTGCTAAATAAATTTGAAATTAAATAAAATTTGTAATTGTAAATGATGAAGTTGAAAATTAAAACATTTACTTAAATTAGATGTTAAAATTCTTGCTCAACACAGTTTAAATAAAGTTTTCTTATATCTGCCACTTTTTCTTAATATTTGTAATTTTAAAGAATCAATTCGAAAATCAAAACATTTATTCAGATCGAAGGTTCAAATTTTTGCTAAATAAATTTGAAACTATTTAAAATTTGTAAAATAATAATTAATTAATTAATTAATTTTAAACTAATAATTTACTTAACACTATCAACATTTATCAATAGTATGACATAACCTATAAACTCAGTTTCTCAACTTTTGTGTCAATCTAACAATTAATCAATTAATCATAGTTTACGATAATGAAATATCAGTGTACAATTATTTACCTTTATTGTTGTAGTTGTTGTAAATGACGAATCTAAGCACTCCACATTTTCACTACAGACACAGCTGACGATACTTTAACCACACGTGTGAACTTGTATTATGACGCTTTCTTGTTTTTCCAACGCCAAGAACGTTCGAGAAAGACAAAGACAGAGACAAGCATGCGCCGATTCAATGCGCCTAATTCTCTAGCGCTGCGCGCGCAGCACTCTCGTTCGATGACTCATCGTAACGTTACCGGGCGTTACACTTTTTCATAAGTGACTCCCAGCCGCAACCTAATTTAAGACGTTGTCACGTAAAAAAAAAACCAAGTTTTAAAGGATTCCACAAAAACGTACCAGTGACGAGAGAGAGGCCAGGCAGCAAGGCGAAACCTTAACCAAAAGTGTTACGTCAGCACTCGCGACGCGCTTTTGAGGCACGCCGACTATTTATTTTTCACACTCTCCTGCTGCCATTGAAGTTCAAATATGGTTTAAAATGTTGATCTGCTGAATAAAAGCATCTATGAAAATTATCTTTTTTTTTTTTTTTTTTGCATTTTTTAAATTCTCATTTTAGATTTTTGAAAATTGAAATGAGCTTCGGAGGCTCGACGCGAGTAAATAAGGAAATCTTTGTGTGTATATAATTACTTCATGTATACATCAGGGATTATTTTAAAACAATAAAGCTTGAATTTTAAGAAATTTGTCAAAAAAAACGTATAAAAAATGTAGATATGGAGTGATATTTTAAACATTTTAGATCAGTTCTAATTGATTTTTTTGCTCAAATTCTCAAAGGGGTTTTTAGTTTAACTCCAAAACATCAAAAAAATTTGGATACGAACTAAAATCGTGAATCACTGGCATATAAGGGTTTGCTACTTATAAACAACAACAACAACAACAAAAAAGCTTTTATTAAGGCCCCCTGTATGGATTCGCCATACAACAACAAAACAATATAGCAAATTTTTCCCCCCTTTCCCCTTGTGCACGTGAGGCTTTGTTTGAAAAGGAATTTATTTACACATCTGTTATAAAACTTTCCTCACTACCTCTTTTGTGTATGAATCTATTTACAATTGATCGGTATAAATTATAGAGTTCTATTGCTATATATTTCTTTTCTGAAATAGTTCTCAGCGTCTTCAGTGGATTGCTAAATCTCCAGAAGGTGGTTTTGCTACTTATAAACCAGAGAATTTATTTACTACTATTAGGGTCACCTTTTGTAGATATTAGTAATATAAACTTTTGTCTCTTTTTTTTTTCAGAAAAAAATGTAATGATTTTTTTTTCGCTACTTAAAGTACTTTCAAAATAATCCAAAAGGTAGAAGCCCAAAAATATGCGATCTCCGGCACTTTTATTAAAGGATTAATATGATTTACATAGAATTTAATTATTAGATGGAGAAATACGACTGACGCTCTTTAAAGATTGCTGATGGCTTGCGCCATCTATCGGAATAAATATCAACTATTCTCTTTGATTTTTAATTATTCCAGAATTAGCCAAATACCCATTCTTGATTTCTGATGAGGGCCAACAGCCCGAAACGCGTCCGTGGTTAGCTTTTCTTGATTAATCAAGAATGGGTATTTGGCCAATTCTGGAATAATTAAAAATCAACGAGAATAGTTGATATTTATTCCGATAGATAGCGCAAGCCATCAGCAACTTTCAGTTACACGATAAGGAGATGCCTCTTTCTTAATTTTTGCACCTTATCCCAGTACAATATCACATTTGTACTATTTTTTCACTCCCAAAAGGTGTAATGTGAAATCAACGGTCTTCTCTTATGTTTAAACCTAATTGCCATAAATAAATGCGGAAAAACCGACCACATACATATTGACACATGACACCCCCCCTCAATTTACGTCATAAAAGAAATTTATTAACAAAAAAGTACACTTATGGACAAAACTTAAGAAAGTGGAAAATCTACAATGTCGCCGGTCATCTATTTTTTCATATATTTTTTTTCTTTAGGGAGGCAGAGTCAATTTTGTTTGGTTATCTCGTGTGTCTTCAATAAAGGTCACTGTAATATATTTCAGAGTTTTTGTCTGAATCCCGATATCTATATATATATAAATGAATGTATGTTTGTTTGTTTGTTGGTTTGTATGCACGGTATACAAATTCGCAGTAGTTCACTAATTCAAACCAAAATTTCCATACATAGGTAAAAAATAACGGGGATGACGATAGGCTATTTTAAAAAATATATAAATCAATTATTAAAACTATATATTCAAATTATTCAACTTAGCTCACGAGCAGCGCCCTCTATCAAGTACTAAAAGGTTATAAATGCGTTTAAAATCTAAATCTTCTCATTTTATTAATAATAGTTCGCCTAATAACACATATAATATAAATATTTATATAATAACTGCTCTAATTTATAAATATTTGGTAGGTTTTATTTATTTTTATATTTTCATTTTTAGATATAACTGATCTAATGCGCCGTTTAAAATAACTAATAATAGTTCGCTTAATAACACATATAATATAAATATTTATATAATAACTGCTCTAATTTGAAATATTTGGTAGGTTTTATTTATTTATATATGTTCATTTTTAGATATAACTGATCTAATTCGCCGTTTAAAATAACTGCTCTTGAAAGATTTGGTATGTTTTATTTATTTATATATTTTCATTTTTAGATACAGTGTACTCCGCTTATAACGAAGTCGCATTATCCATGACAATCACTTTGTTATATCCGAAGTTTGTTATATCCGCAGTTGGAAAAAAAAAATGTTTTGTACCAATAATTTTATTTACTATTCAACTCAAAAGAGCAACACAAAGATCAATAACAACCTCATCAGGTGTTTTTGGAGAAGTAGTTTGTGATTTTCTTTTGACATTTAGAAGTCAGTAACAAGTGCTGAACACTCTTTTCGATGTTGTCCAAGTCTGACAGATGCCTATGAAGAGACTTGGACTCATCCTGACATTGAAGAAACAATCGCAGAGTTTGAATGCTCTCCAAGACCTCTTTTGGATGCGGAATGTGGACAATTGGGTCTACTTCTTCATCAACTTGGTCCGTTTCTTCTTCTTCTTTTGCTTGAAGAATGCTCTCGACAATTTCTACATCGGATAACATGGCATTTGTAACGACGTCATTGTCAGCGTCAGCATAAGAATCGAAATCCATCTCTAACGGTATTTTTAAAACTTCTTTCATGCGATCGAAGAGGCTTTGTTGCTCCCACATTTGTGTTGCAGGCTGTGGTGTATCCAATGGAGAACTGACATCGGACTTAATAATTCCACTATGATGCCAACAGTTGGAAATTGTCGCTGGAAGCACATCATTCCATGCTACAGATATAATGGGATATTATGTTTCTGGGCAACATCTGTCTTTTTCTTCTTCTCCACTTCAATCTCTCTTAGGATTTGCAGCTTGACTGACAGAGATAGTGAGTTTCTTGTTTGTTTTCGTTCTCCTGCCATGGTAAACGTTAATAAAATATAAGCGTTTATTAAACAATTTAATTTTGTTTAAATAATGTAAAAAAAATACTTATAATATGTTTGCATATTTTAAAATTGTATATTATTAACTTATTTGTTGTGTATCATTAAATTTGTGTCATTCACACGTTGTAATTTGATATATATTATGCATAATATATTAGTCAATTATAATGGTAAATGAGAAAACTTCGTTATAAACGGATAAAATAAAAATTTATACATGCAAATCACTTCATTATAAGCGAAAATTCTTTATATCCGACTTCGCAATATCCAGAGTTCTTTTAATGGTTTAAGCCCTTCTTTTCTTTCGTGCAGACAATTTCATTCGCTATATGCGGAATTTCGCTATAACTGACTTTGTTATAAGCGGAGTACACTGTATAACTGATCTAATTCGCCGTTTAAAATAACTCATCTAATTCGAAATATTTGGTATGTTTTATTTGTGTTCACTCTATTTCTATTTTATTTGAAGTATTATAATTTCCATGTTTCAAAAACCTTTTTCAAAAAGGTCGTTAGAAATATGTAAGGCCTGAAATAGCTTTGCATGCGAATATTTATGATGCCAAGCGTAGCTTAATGGTTAGGTGTGCGGCTTCGTATTTCCACAACCTTGGTTCGAAACTTAGCCTGGGTGTTTTTTTTTTTTATATTATTGAAGCAAAGTTTTTTTTTACAGTACCAAAATTTCCATACATAGGTAAAAAAATATACGAGGAAAACGATAGGCTATTTTAAATTATATATAAATTAAAGATTAAAACTATATATTCAAATTATTCTGTTTAGCTCACGAACAGCGCCCTCTATCAAGGTTATAAATACGTTTAAAATCGAAATTTTCTCAAAATTTTATTAATAATAGTGTGTGTTCGCTTAATAATTACAATACATGATCTAAATCAAAATATTTATAGACGCTCGCTCGATTTGAAGATTTATATCGTAACTAATCTGACTGAAATTTTAACAGTATATAGAGTAGAATCTGGAAAAACTTATAGTAAAATTTTCAGGTCTCTATCCCGAATATTCGTCGAGTTTGCCCTTTTGCTCGCGAGCAGCGCCTCTAGCGGTGAAGATGGGAGGTAATATCAGCTGACCTAATGTACATGTAAAGTTTGGAACGGGACGTTTCACAAGAGTAACATCCACGGCGCCAATTTATAATTGTAACAAATAGTGTTTGAATAAAACATTTAATCGGGTAAACCCGGGCGTTGCCCGGGTCATTCGTCTAGTACATGATAAAAGCTACAATTCCTTCAAGTTTTAAAGAGACAAAGGTCGCCTGGTGGAACAGAAATCAACTATTCATTGATTTAACCTGTTCCCTGATATTTGGCCGACCCAATTTCTTGATAAATCAATATATATACAGTTAAACCTGTCTATCGCGCTCCCTCATGGGACTCACCAAATTAGGGTGCTATAGAGAGGTCATTTTAATGTAAATCGCATCGTACTACATATTTAAACTCGGGCGCTATAGAGAGGAAGGCGCTATTTAGAGGGGGCACTATAGACAGGTTTAACTGTATTTTAATTTCTCTCTATAAAACTCGGTATAGTTTAGATTACAATATTTTAGAGCGGCTTATTTTCAATTCATCACAAGTTTTATATTTATTTTGCAAATAAGGTGTGGTTAATAAACTTTGTAAAAAAATCCTTAATACATAAAAAAAAAAAACATGGCGTTATGTTATGTTAAAATAGATTAGTTTCAGATAGGTCAAATTGGGTTAGTTTCAGATATGTTATAAATTAGGTTAGTTCATCGATTAAATTAGGTTAGTTTCAGATAGGTTAAAATAGGTTAATTTCATCGGTAAAAAAACAGGTTAGTCTAATCTTTAAATTAGGTTAATTACAGATAAGTTAAAAAAAATTGGGTTAGTTTAGAATAATTAATTTTTTTTTTAAATGGTATTTTTTTAAACTTCTAAATTTAAATATATATATATATATAAATAATAAATGTAATAGGATAAAAATGAAAGTATTTCGCCGAAATTGTAACATTAATTCGTGTAAAGCGCCTTAAAGGTACGGCGACGTCAATGAAAGCTGTTGCTCATTGCGAATGCTCCAGCACTTATATTTGAATTAGTCACTCAATTAAAAAATAAAAAATAAAGTACAATACCTGAAATCAAAGGCATGCATGCCGCAGGGTTCCTACTAAAACCTATCACAACCGCAGTGGGGCGCTTGTTGCGAGTGAAAGGGAATTTTTTTTGACAAATTTGTAAATAATTCCAAGGAGATAGAGACCTGAAATTTTTACTATAAAATTTTACAGATTCAACTCTATATACTAAATATAAGGCGATAACTTTCCATCTATTCACAAGAAATGGAAGCATCGTACTCTATATACTGTTCAAATTTCAACCATATTAGGTACATATAGCCGACAAACATATATATATATATATATATACATGCACTGACTAAAGAAATCCATAAATAAATCTTTAAATAAAAAGGCATATATTGAATCAAAATATTTTTTTATCAAAATATGATATTTTGATCCAATATATGCCTTTTTATTTAAATATATATATATAATATATTTATATTATAAAAATAAAAATTTTCACAGATTTAAAAAACTTGAAAATATTTATTTTTATGTTTTAGGACAATGTATTTTTTCCTCGTTTCTCTTTACAAGTCTTCAAATTACTTCGGTTAACCAAGTAAATATTAACTTTTATTTATTGAAATATATTTTAAGTGAAAAACCACAAGTCTCAAGATGGATCAAAGTTGGAAGCGGATTGAAAGCCAGCTTAAAACCCTGTTTGAACAAGGCAACTTAGAAATTCAAAGAGAAAATATTTTGATGAAATCTTTAATTGAATACTGCCGTGATGAAAGTATGGATGCAAAGGAGGGAGCTACATTCATAAGTACAAAGGCATTCTTTATGTCGTATAAATGTTTTTTCGATGATTTTAATCAATTCATTAAAAAATATCTTGCTCCTTTCTTAAATGAATTTGAAAATATGGATCTCTCAAAACAGCTCATCTCTTATTCTCTGAAATTGAATCGCTACAAATTATCTAGCCAAAGATTTAATGCATTAGCAAGCCATATTAACAGAAGTTGGGTAAGGAAAGAAAAAAGTGAATAAAATATAAATTGCCTTTCAGTCTATCAGTATTCTCTTAAATCTTGGTGCGACAACCTGTTAAGGCCAATTAGCAAGAATCTGACCAACACCGTCCTTTGTTTGATTGAGAAGCAACGCGTGGGAGAAGCCGTTGACGAAAACCTGATTCGTGACATTCTTAATGTCTTCCAGAAAATAGGTGAAGACTTCGAACTTCAAGTTTATAAACAAGAATTTGAAAAACTTTTCCTCGAAACGACCGAAGTCTTTTATGAAAGAGAAAGTGAGGAATTTCTCGCCTTAAATTCAGTGCCAGAATACATGGTGCTTGTGGAGAGGAGACTCAAAGAGGAGAAATATCGAGCTGAGAACTTCCTCCATCCTTCCACCTGGGAGCCTCTCAAGGCCACATGCCAACGTATCCTTCTCCAAGAACATCTGGAGAAGTCCAATACAGCATTCAACCAGCTCCTGATGGAAGAAAAGGAGGAAGATTTAACCAGAATGTTCGAATTGATATCCGAAATTCCGGGGGGAGTAAATAAATTTTACAAGTTCTTCGAGAATTTTGTGATCAAAAATGGTCGTGAAGAGCTCCAGAAACATGGAGAGGCAGTTATCACTGATGCCAAGTTGTACAGCACGACCATCTTGGATGTCCACAAGAAATACAGCGATTTCGTTCGCACGGTCTGGAATAATAACGAAGAATTTTCAAAGGCTCTCAAAGATGCCTGCACGAAGTTCATCGAAACCAACCATGTTACAAAAGCACCCAATTGTTCTTCAGACAAGTCCCCGGAACATTTGGCTAATTATTGCCATATTATTTTAAAATCTGCCGACCATATTGAAGAAGGACATTTTGATCAAATAATCACCATTCTTAATATGATTGAAAACATAGATATCTTTCAAGTATTCTATAAAAGATGTCTTGCTAAGAGGCTAATTTCAAATCAATTAATGGACACCGAGATGGAATCAACGCTGCTCTTGAAATTGAAAAAGGCATTTGGTTCCAATTTCATGATACATATGGAGAAAATGATAGAGGACCATACAATTAGCAAATCTTTGTTAAGAGAATATCTGAAAAATAGCAATGAAAAATTAGAAATGAATTTTGAGGCTATTGTGACAACGGGAGGAATCTGGCCAAGTATATCCGACGAAAAATGTGTCTTGCCAATTGAACTTGAAAGAAGCCAGCATATGTTCAAAAGCTTCTATAACTCCAAACATAAAAATCGGGTCCTGAAGGGGGTTAATGTTTTATCTAAAGGTGAACTCACCGCGAGATTTGACAAGAGCTACACTCTACGTGCATCTACCTTCCAAACGGTCATTTTGTTTCAGTTCAACGGCGCAGACAGTCTCACCGTGAAGCAGCTATATGAGGCGACTGAGATCAAAATGGAGCTCCTGCTCAATGTCCTTCAAACCCTCTTAAAATCTACGCTTCTTAAATCAAAGGATTCAGCCAAACTGGGTCCGTCCTCCATCGTGGAACTCAATCATCACTACAGAAACAAGAAGAGGCTGGTCAACCTAAACGCCCCTCTGAAGTCTTCCGAGAAAGAGCAGAAGGAAGCGGACACGCTTTCAGTGAATCAGCAGCGCCAGTTTGAAACGCAAGCAGCCATCGTAAGGATCATGAAGAGGGAGAAGAAACTGTCGCGCCAGCAGCTGATAGCGGCAGTCATTGATGAACAGAAAACAAGATTCAAGGTCGACTTGGAGCAATTCAAAAAATACATGAAAAACCTCATCGAGCGAGATTTCATAGAAGAAGAAGGATCGGGAATCTACAACTACGTTCTTTAGATAGGTATAGCTGCTTGTACCATAGGATATTTATTTAAATAAAACTATAAATTTGAAACATTCACTTTTATTCAACTTTTTAGTTATGCTGTATTACATCTTTATCTATTTAATTTATTTGATGGACACAAAAAAAAAATCTAGAAACGAATAAATGTCAAGTTGTACTTCACACTCCATTACATTTGAGTTTTACTTTCACGTGAGATGTCTAAAGTTCTTTCTGGAGAACGATTGTTTATGGTTTGCTATTAAGGTAAGAATTATGGAACACGCGTGTGTAAAGTCATATTTGATTTATTTAGGGGAATTCAAAGTTCTTAAAGCGTATGTGTGGTATTTCAATTCTTTATAAGCCTATTATTTGGAGTCGTGGTTTTTTTAGGTGTGACGCAATGAGTTCTTTCTTGTAATATTTTAAGGAATGGATGTGAAACGATGCTACATGGGACAAGCCATTGATGGTTTTCACTGCAATCAGCCGAGAGAGGTAGTAAACAAGGTTAATGGATGTGTAGAGCCCATCAACTTTATTATAGATAAACCAAGTTTCTCTCTCCTGTCATATTCTACTTGGGTTGTTCTCTATCCTTATATATTCACATTGTAGACAGTCGTTGTTTGATATTTTTGCACCATCGGCTTTAACAAAGAGGTGGTGCCACAACATTTTACAAGTTTGGGTAGGATCGCAATGAGTGTTTGGGGATACAGTAATTCTCTTGGGGAGAAAAAGATAACTAAGAAATTCACCTACATCAGAACTCTTGATCTGATAATAGAAAAATACTGGCAGTTATTCAAATATATTTATGCGTTTGTGAGAATGATTAAATATGACATTAGTTCACTGCTTCGGTTCCAAACACATTTAATCAAATAATGTATAATCCAATTTTATTGATATCGAAAAGATTTTTTTTTTTTGGATAATTTAAAAAATGGCTTTAATTAAAGTTTACAAAAAATGTTTTCTCTTAAAATACACTATATAAAAACATAATTTTTGAAAACACATATTTTACCTTGATAGAGAGAATTATATTTATAACCCTTATATACAATAAGGACTTCAAGTTTCAAATAATTTAGAATATTTTCTTTATTGTTCAATTTTTGTGTACAATATTGTACGTAAATTATAGTATTAGCCCCTTTTTATGAACGGATCTAGAACAATAACGCAAGCCTTATTGAAGTGTCAACACAGTCATCGAGCATGCTGGGGATTCCATAACTCGCAAGTCTGAACTCAAGACGATTCTAAGCTCCTGATAGGATCCAGATTTACCTTCGGATAAGGCCTGTCTGGTGTAAATATTTTCCTCTACTATTTAAACTCTCTCTTGACCATTGACTAGATGTCAATAAACCATTGTCTTATTGAAGTTTTACCTTAAGGATAAAGTATATGAGTTCCTCCCCATTGTACATTTCGAAAATAATTAAACATAAAATTGTGTTGGCGCTTAGCTATTCTGAAATTTGCCATTACTTTGTAAGCGTCAGATTCCTATAATATAACGAGAAAATAGATTTAACATTAAATGACTTATAAATTACTAGATGAATGGCCCGGGTTTTACCCGAAAGCATTTTTACTCGAGTGCGCATGTATTCAAAAATGTTTTTTTTTTTTAATTCAAAAACTCTTCGTTACAATTATAAATTATGAGCACCAGGATCTCCCCATGTGTGAATGTTTGCCCTATGTGATTCATATAAAACACTTTATGGTATTAAAAACAAATTATCCTGACCACTAAAATGAAATTTTTTTTTAGTTAGAGAGCAGAGCGCCATCTATTGGAACAGAAATCAACTAAACGTTGATTTAACCTGTTCCTTTTTATATTTGGCCAATCCATTTTCTTGATAAATCAAGAAAAACCTCACGAAAGCGTTTTGGGTTGTAGGCCCTCGTCAGGCATGGTGCAGGCTGTATCTCTACGACCAAAAATCTTTGGTTCCTGAGGCTTCTTGAGAAATCAAGAAATAGGTATTTAAGGCCAAACTTGCGTAAAAATAAAAAAAAGGTTAGGTGTTGATATTAAAAACAAATCAGGTATATCCCCCCTGACCACTAACACGAGCTTTTTTTTATGACTTTATATAATACGAAAATTAAAATTATACCGCGAATGTTTCTTTTAAAAATCGAAATTCGATTTTTAAAAGAAACATTCGCGGTATAATTTTAATTTTCGTTTTACAATCATCAGCCGCGTTATATTGTATTTTAAATGTTACTTTATATAATACAAACAAAAAAATTACGTCAAACATTCTGAAATATAATAATACAATTCAGAATTTGATAACAAAATTAGAAAATAGATCAAATATAAAAAAAAATATTTTAAAATAAATTTAGTAAACTCCCTTTAAGATGTTCCCTTAAAATATAAACATAAAGTTTTTACAACGATATTTGAAAATTTTGTATTATTAAATCCTCTTGTCTTGGAGGTACAACGAGCTTTCAGCCAAAACCGTAACCTATCTTGGTGCCGCAGTGGGTCGCTGGTTGCGAGTGAAATTGGCAAATTTATAAATAACTAATTAGTATTGAGGACATGCATAGCCGACAAGCATATACACACTACTTGTATAAATACATGGCATGACTTATATATATATAGAGATATTTATAACCCAGGTTCCTGGAGCGCCAACTACCCGGGGAATATACATACATTGACTTATATATAATGAGAAGAGATATACTCTTGTTAAATTTATACTTTTTTTATTTGTATTTTTAAATGAAAGGAAAGTCTGAAAGTTGTCTTTAACTTTTTTTTTATAGAGAGAGATAACCTAGCTTTTTCTGTCTTCTGCTCGAGTGAATATTTTACTGTTAGAATATTGTTCCTGTCTACTAAAAATGATGGTCGGGCTTCGCCCTTAGTCTGCCTTAATTAATATTCCCCGAAAGAATTTCCTTTCTGACAATCAAACATGATACAAGGGGGGTCGGTGGAAGGATGGCCTAAACCGTTGTTTTAGGACCGCTACGACCCGGGTTCGATTCCCGCATTGGGCACGTTTTTTCGGATATTAAAAAAAAATGCTCCAATGGCCCCCGATTCTTGCAAAAGTCCAACCCTACCAGCGAGTGCAAGTAACCAAACGGGGCTCTGGTACATTTGTAAGTGCAAAGTCGAACTGCTTTTCACATGTGCAGACATGTGGTGCACTTACAGTAAAAGCAGTCGCTAACTACCCAGAGCTAAGAAAGAAGAAGAAGAACCATGATACAGCAATATTGTCATCATTTTCTGACTAAAAAATTAGTATTTTTGCTCAGTAGTTGGTTAATTTTTCTTGGTTTTGTTAACGTGACAAAAACCTCTTCTAAATTAACTCTATGTCCTGTTACAATATCATCCATATTAGTTTCGTAATGAGGACGTGCATAGCCGACAGACATACAAATATATGTGTATGTTTTGTGGGTGTGAACAAATAATAAAAAAATGTTCGTGTGAGCGCGGTCAAAACATGCCTTTTTTTTGTTTTAAATATATATATTACGCAAATTTGGCCTTATATACCTTTTTCTTGGTTTCTCAAGAAGCCTCTGGGACCAAAAAATATATTTGATCGCAGTGGTACAGCCTGCTCCACGCTGACGAGCGCGAAACGCGTTCGTGGATGGCTTTTCTTGATTTATCAAGAAATTGGGTTGGCCAAATATTAAGGAACTGGTTAAATTAATGTTTAGTTGAATTCTGTTCCACTAGATGGGGCTCTGCCATCTAAAAAGCACGTGTGCTCCTGGTCAGGATATGGTTTCTCTATTTTTAATATTAACATCTGACCCTTTTATTATTTATTTTTTCTATTGTTTTTTCATATATATATGTGGTAATTTAAGAATTATAAACACCTGTGTAAATACTCACCACCTCTTCTTACACCCCCTAATCTAATATGGACTTTTAATCATTGTACCCAATCCTCCTTTAATCAATTTAACTTTGTATGTATCGTTTTTGAGTGTTCAATTAAATAAAGAGGTACATCTAGAGGGAACGTAGAAACCAAAAGGGCTTATCCCGCAGACAATGAAGTCAATCACCCCGTCAACGCGGCGACAATAAAATGACGTAACAGAGCTTACCCGCAGCCAAATAAGGTCAACCGTCCCCTCGACGCCAGGGCGCCAGACGTCCGGTGACGTAAGACTTGAGCATATAAAAAGGGCTTGCCCCGCGGCCAAGGTAGTTCATTTGATGCCAGATAGCGGACAGCAGCAGCAGGTAGATCGTTAGTGGATGGCCCGCCGGCCGCAACTTGGACTCTTCGTTCCCTCTCTCTGATGCCTCGGATTCCCCTGTGATTCGTCATTCCCCACGACTCAATACAGCAGACCAGACTACCGAGTTACCACAGCAAAAGAAAGAAAGTTGACAGGATTCGACATATATATATACATATATATTTTTATTTGGAAAATATACATTTTTTAATTGAAAAAAGTCTGAAAGTTTCCGTTGAACTTTTATATTATATATATATAGATGATCTGGGGCATTGTCTATCTTCTTCTCGAATGAATATATTGCCGTTAGAATATTGTTCCTCCCCACTAAAAATGATGGGCGGGCTTCGCGCTTGGTCTGCTTTATTGAATATTCCCCGAACAAATTTTGTTTCTGACAATCAAACATGATACAGCAATATTGTCATCATCAATTTCTGACTAAAAATAAATATTTTCTCTCTCCTAGTAATTGGTTAATTTTAGTTTTTCTTAGTTGAAAATGCCTCTTCCAGACTTGATTAAAACACTTTGGTTAAAAATTTCAGCCAGATTAGTTACACGTATTGAGGACGTTGTGTAAGAAAATCAGAGGTTGGATCTCAGAAAGTATCGTTTAATTATCAAATAGATTATATTAAGATGACAAAGGAACATAGAGAGTTAAAAAGAAGGTAAGCCCAGTGGGAGTCAACAAGCAAATCTGTTGAAGATATTTAAACTCTAGAGCAGTAGTGATCAGCATTTTGGATTTTGCATCTTTCTTTTTCCAGTTAGAGAATTTTGCAATATCCTCTATTTCAGGTTTTATTTCAGAGCCATCAGTTATACTGAGAAGATCTTTTGCTTCTAGAATAATCTTCATTTGAAATTTCCATAGATGAAAATTATCGCCGTTGTATTTTTGAATTTGTGGAAGTTCAGTTGTCATCTTGAGCAAGCAAACGAATTTCAGCTTAGATAAACAAAAAAAATATTTGATACCAACCAAGCTCTGCTGCCATGTAAGAAAATCAGAGGTTGGATCTCAGAAAGTATCGTTTAATTATCAAATAGATTATATTAAGATGACAAAGGAACATAGAGAGTTAAAAAGAAGGTAAGCCCAGTGGGAGTCAACAAGCAAATCTGGTTTAAAATTATACAGGTGTCGGCCGGCGCCAGGTCACGTGATGTCTGGGGGAAGCTGGGTTGTTGCTAAGCGAGTCACTTTCCAATACTCCCACCTGACGAGCACTCCGTTGTTTCAAACAGTCCAAGTTGGCTCCTTAGTCTTCTATACTTTTCTGGAGGTAAAGCTTTCGTAAATATGTCTGCAGCTTGATCATTGGAGCAGACATAAAGAAGGTCAATTGCATGTTTTTGAAAATGATCTCTGATAAAGTGATACGGAATATCAATATGTTTAGTTCTTTTGTGGTATTCTGGGTTGTGAACAAGTCTTATGCAGCTTTGATTGTCGCAAAAAATTGTTGTAGGCTTTACTTGTTCTTGATGTAGCTCGTGTAGAAGTTGTCTCAGCCAAATTGCTTCTTTCGTTGCTTTGGAAGCTGCAATATATTCAGATTCTGTTGTTGACAGAGATAAACAATTCTGTTTTTGACTGCACCAAGAAATAGGTCCATTATTCAACATGAACACATATCCGGTGGTTGATTTTCTTGTGTCCAGGTCTCTAGCAAAATCAGCATCGGAAAAACCTATCAGAGATGTAGTGCAGGAACTCCCACCAAAACAAATACCGATGTTTTTCGTAGCTTTTAAGTATCCAAATATTTTCTTTACTGCGGTCCAATGTGAAGGTCCTGGGTTGTTCATAAATTGGCTAACCCTGCTGACTGCGTAGGCAATATCAGGTCTAGTTCCAGTCATGAGGTACATTAAACTACCAATTGTCTGTCTGTATGGAATCTTGTTCATTTCTTCAATTTCCTGATCATCCTTTGGGCACATCTCTTTTGTTAGTTTTGAGTAAGGATCAGAAGGTACAGATTGTAACTTAATTTCAAGAAGGTTGTAATGTTCAAGTGTTCTTTCAATGTATGAGGCTTGATGCAGAAATAACATTTTAGTTGTTCTATCTCGATATATTTGTAGGCCAAGGAAATAATCGGCAGAAAAAGTTTTTATTTCAAAATTGGAATTTAAGTACTGTACTATATCATCTAAATGTTGTTTATTTACACTGCAGATTAAGCAATCATCTACATATATTGCAAGTAATATGTAAGCCTGTTTACATTTCATTGTATAGACACATGAATCTGATATGCTAGGTTTGAGATCAAACTTAATTAAAAACTCATGAAATTTCTTGTTCCACATTCTGGGGGATTGCTTAAGACCATAGATGCTTTTCTGAAGAGAGCAAACATGATTTGGAAAATCTGGGTTTTCATAACCTTGGGGTTGTTCCATGTAAAGTTCTTCTTCCAAATCACCATTCAAGAAGGCAGATTTTACATCTAATTGAATCATTTCCATATCAAGTGATGCACAAAGCGATAAGATTGTTCTAATTGAATCGAATTTTACTACTGGAGAAAAAGTTTCACCATAATCAAGTCCTGGTTTTTGTGAATAACCTTTCGCAACTAGTCTAGCCTTAAACATTTTATTTGATCCATCTGCATTTTGCTTTATTTTGTATACCCACTTGCATGCAATAGCTTTTCTGTCTGATGGTAGTGTCACATACGTCCATGTTTGATTTTTCATCAAGGAATTGAATTCATCGTCCATAGCTAGTTTCCACTGTTTTGAGTTTTGTCCTACAATTGCATCTTCATAGTTCAATGGTTCTTGGTCATGGACATAACAAGCATATGAAATAGCTCTTGTACAGCTGGTTGATGTTTGTTCCTTTTCTCTGATTCTATTCCTGAGAGGGTATCGACATGATTCTTCTGGTTTGGAACTGGTATTTGTGTTATCAACACTTTCTTCACTATATATAGTTACCTGCTCTTGTTGGTTATCCTGAATATTTTCTGATGTATTAGCTTCAGTAAATATTACATCTCTGCTTATGATAATTTTTCTAGCAATAGGATCCCACATTCTATAATTTTTGTTAGTTTCAGTATATCCAACAAAAAATGTACGAATACTCTTTTTGTCTAATTTCTTTCTGTTATCTTTTGGTATATGCACATAAGCGTTACATCCAAAAGTTTTCAAATGTAAGATGGAGGGTTTTCTCTTGTACCATATTTCATAAGGTGTAGAATTTCCCAATACTTTAGTAGTACATCTATTTAAGAGATAGACTGCTGTGTTTACGGCTTCAGCCCACAGTTCAAGCGGCATTTTTCTTCCATGTAACAAGCATCTAGCTGATTCAACTATTGTTCTGTTATCTCTTTCAGAAATTCCATTCTGTTCTGGGGTATATGGAGCAGTGAGTTCATGAACAATTCCTAGAGATTTTAGATAATCAGAAAAATTCTTATTTAAGAATTCTGTGCCATTATCTGTTCTGAATCTTTTTATTTTATTTCCAGTTTCAGTCCTAACTCTTTTTACAAATTCTTTAAATTTCTCAAGTACATCTGATTTATGCCTAATGAAGTAGGCCACTCTAAATCTTGAAAAATCATCCTTGAATGATACAAAATATAATGATCCACCTGGTGATCTTTTACTCATTGGTCCACAAACATCTGAATAGATCAGCTCTCCTGGATAGGTCGAATTTGGACTTGTTGACGCGTGAAAAACTTTTCTATTTTGTTTTCCATAGATGCATGCTTCACATAGTAAAGAATCAGGCTTTTCTCTAATTTTAATGTCTTCTTCAAAAACATTATTTTCAAACATTTGGGTTAATTTTATAGGATTTACATGACCCATTCTTTGATGCCATATATCTAGACTTAACTGAGCAACATGAGTTTGTGAAGATTGTGTTAATTGCCAGACTTCAGCAGAAATGTGGAAGAAATTATCAACAATATATGAACTGAAATCTGAAACAAATAAATATTTGCTGCAACAAAGATTTTTCGAATATAAAATGAATCCAAATGATAACATTGCTACTCACATTTCCAAAGTTGAAACTCTGGCACAACAAATGAAAGATCTAGGTGAGCCAATCTCTGATGTTGCCCTAATTACAAAGATAATTTGCAGCTTGCCTGATAAATACAAGAATTTCATAACAGCGTGGGATTCAGTTTCATCAGAAGAAAAGACTTTAGAAAACTTGACGGCAAGATTACTGAAAGAAGAAAGCTTACAGGATCATTGGGATTCTTCAGGAAATTTTAAACCAGATTTGCTTGTTGACTCCCACTGGGCTTACCTTCTTTTTAACTCTCTATGTTCCTTTGTCATCTTAATATAATCTATTTGATAATTAAACGATACTTTCTGAGATCCAACCTCTGATTTTCTTACACGTTGCATAGCCGACAAACGCACAAACATATATATATAGATATACTAGCCGAATGACCCGGGCAACGCCCGGGTTTTACCCGATTAAATGTTTTTATTTAAATACTATTCGTTACAATTATAAATTGGCGGCGTGGATGTCACTCTTGTGAAACGTCCCGCTCCAAACTTTGTGTCTGAGAAGCGATATTTTTATAGAAAGATGATCTGGCTTTTGTTTTCTGCTCGAATGAATGTTTTTCTGTTAGAATTTTGTTCCCGCGTACAAAATAATGAGCTGGTTTCACCCGTGGGGTCTGCTTTTTGGAATTTTTCCCGATATAATTTTGTATCTGATAATCTTACATGATACAGCAATATCGTCATCATCATTTTCTGACTAATCCTTCCTTTATTATTATTATATATATAAAAATGAAATGCGAAATCGATGTTTGTTATCGCATCACGCAAAATCTACTGACTCAATCATTATGGAATTTCGCATGTAGGTAGCTGAAGATTTCGTTTAACATATAGGCTATTCAAAAAACTAAAAAGTTAATGTGCTTTTTTTTTAAAATAAAAAACCAAAAAGCGTTAGTTCCAGTCTTTTACCGCTAGGGCGCAGCACTGGTCGCGACGATAAATGAATTTGATTTTTTTAAAGCATCGGTGGTTCAGTGGTAGAATGCTCGCCTGCCACGCGGGCGGCCAGGGTTCGATTCCCGGCCGATGCATTTTTTAAAACAATTTTTAAAACTCATTTATATTATATCTTCTATATAAATGGAAATTTCATAAGTGGTGTTCGCTAAAAACTTTCGTTACAATGCATCAATTTCGACCAAATTTTCAACATTTATGTAAAACGAGATGGAGCAGGTTTTGCTTAACATCAAAATATTTTTCCTAACTTTAAAATACATAACTTTGCTGTTATCGATAAAATACAAAAAAAAATTCAAAAGAGTTAATTTTATTTATATATAAATACAAAAAAAAAATTCAGCAATTCATTCAACTCAATCTAAAAAAATATTCAAAACAAGCAATTTTAAGATAACACCATATGTAAAACAGTCGGCCAAGAAAACAACAACGATATTACATCTTTCTCACATATTCACACACAATCTTGATTAATAATTAAAACTAATCTTTAGCATTGTTTATTATACTTCATAATATATAATATTCGTTAGGCAAACTTTCACTCGGATAAAACCCGGGCGAAGCCGGGTACACATCCGCTAGTATTCTATATATATAAAAATGAATGTTTGTATGTTTGTTTGTTTGTTAGATGGTTTGTATGTCCGGTATACAAATTCGCAGTAGTTCACTAATTCAAACCAAAATTTCCATACATAGGTAAAAAAAATATGGGGAAGACGATAGGCTATTTTAAAAAATATATAAATCAATTATTAAATAAATAATTTATATAATTATATAATTAATAAAAATTTAATTTTCGTTTTACAATCATCAGCCGCGTTATATTGTATTTTAAATGTTACTTTAAATATAAGTTATGAACGGAAAAATACGTCCAGGGTAGCCGAGTGGACAAGGCACCTGCCCGGTAAGCAGAAGGGTGTGGGTTCGATTCCCGCCCCTGGACACTTTTTATTTTTCCGTTCTCCATTACTCTTCATGTTTCACCTTTCCATACCTCATCCTCAAAGTTAGAAATGCCGCTATTTCTCTTTGAAAATAAATTTCGATTTTTAAAAGAAACATTCGCGGTATAATTTTAATTTTCGTTTTACAATCATCAGCCGCGTTATATTGTATTTTAAATGTTACTTTAAATATAAGTTATGAACGGAAAAATACGTCCAGGGTAGCCGAGTGGACAAGGCACCTGCCCGGTAAGCAGAAGGGTGTGGGTTCGATTCCCGCCCCTGGACACTTTTTATTTTTCCGTTCTCCATTACTCTTCATGTTTCACCTTTCCATACCTCATCCTCAAAGTTAGAAATGTCGCTATTTCTCTTTGAAAATAAATTTCGATTTTTAAAAGAAACATTCGCGGTATAATTTTAATTTTCGTTTTACAATCATCAGCAGCGTTATATTGTATTTTAAATAATACTTCATAATATATAATATTCGTTAAGCAAACTTTCACTCGGATAAAACCCGGGCGAAGCCGGGTACACATCCGCTAGTAATATATAGTTTTAATAATTGATTTATATATTTTTTAAAATAGCCTATCGTCTTCCCCATATTTTTTTTACCTATGTATGGAAATTTTGGTTTGTATTAGTGAACTACTGCGAATTTGTATACCGGACATACAAACCAACAAACAAACAAACAAACATACAAACATTCATTTTTATATATATAGAATATATAATATAAAAAAAAATGAGTTTTAAAAATTGTTTTAAAAAATGCATCGGCCGGGAATCGAACCCTGGCCGCCCGCGTGGCAGGCGAGCATTCTACCACTGAACCACCGATGCTTTAAAAAAATGGCCATATTTAGGTATTCATTACATTCCGGTTAGTCCGCGTAAAAAAAGTTCTTCAAATGAAAAAAAGAAATAGCCAAAAATACTAATCAAAATGCAGCCGAAAATTTTCCTCAGGTTTATAAAAAGCGACATGCAAAATTTGGTACCAATTGGTTCAGTAGTTTTTGAGTTATCGCGAAACAGACAGACAGACAGACAAAAATTGACTTTTATATATATAGAGATTAAAAATAAAGAAGTATATATATATATATATATGTAGTATATTTTGACATAGATAGATTCACAACCTTCTTCTGATATTAATTATATAACCCCATATCTATATAAAAATGTATCGATCTTGTAATAATAGAAATGACAAATAAAACAAAAGGAGTAGAGGTAGTCCAGACGACAAAGGCCAGACGTGATAAACAACCAGACTAACAGGTGTTTATGCTAATGAGTTCATTCCCCCGTCAGCAGGTGGCCAGACATAATTAATAACCCAGCGCTTGACAGGTGGCGTGATTACGGGAACCAATCAGAACTCGCCGCCATCTGCGAGCGTCTCATATAAAAGCCCCCCAAGATTGGGACAAAGTTAGTTGCAGAGTTGTTTTCAGAGCGACGCCGTCATACGGTCGGGTCTCTCACCCCTATCCGCGATGTAGGCATCCGCGGCGCCCGTGGTTCGACTGCCTTCGTCCGTGGTCTACCTCTACCTCTTGGAGTACCATCTAGACCTGCCTCTGTCTCTTGCTGTCCCAGTGCGGGAATTCCATCACACACCACTACCACGACTGCCCAGCACATTCCACTTCGGGATTACTACAGAACCCGTTAAAGTCGACAGGATGACTGAGGACAGCAGCATGCAGAGGATGACGGAGGTCAGATTCGACTACTTCGCGGATGCCCTCACCAACATGCAGCCCCACTACGAAGACCTAGTAGGCCGCCTAACAGACGCCATGCGGGGACAAGCCGTGCCTCGTGCGGACGAGGCCATTATCTCCTCTTTCGACTGATCACACGCAACAAGCAGCCTTCTTCCAAACAGCCATCTCCAGAGATCAACTCCAGCCAGCATCAGCCATTTCAAGGTACTTTAAACTTTGTTTCTGCCATTTTCCCCATAAATTTTATACTTATATTTTCACTTTAAGCATTTTAAAATCAATTATAACCTTTTTTATAACATTTTTATTCAAATTTTAAAACTTTCACACTCTCATTTATCATTTTTACTTTATTTTAATCAAATTATAAATTTTAATTCATCATTTTCAATTTTATTATTTAAAATATTCAATCACGCATTTTTGCTAATTTACTAATCTTACATGCCTTTCGTAAATTCACCTAAAACAGCATTATCCAAATATGCAACTTTCAATTTCACATAAAAAATCATATTATATTTTAATTACTCGAATCATATTTTCTAAACTTATTTGTGTTTTTTTTAATACCTTATTTATGGCTGTAATATTAATAATTAAATTTATTACGCTCTTTATTTTACTTGACCTATTACTATTCAAATTAATATTTCTCAATATTTAAGAGTTTTAAAAACTAGTCCTAGATTTGTATTTTTATAAATATCAATTTTAGATTATCTCATCACAAAATGTGCCTCCCATTTTTTCCCACAATTACAAACACAACTATAAATGCAATATGCGAAATCTAGGTCCTGAAAGATTGGCAAACAATCCATGTTACATAAATAGCTATTAAATTACCGTCCTTCAAAAAACAAAACGCCGAGCTCGACTTTCTCGCGCCACAGTGTCACCTGTTAAAACATACATTTTTATTTCGCACTTCTACATTGTTCACATCAATTTTAATTCCTCTCGCATATCCCATTAACACATTTCGCATAATCATAACACATTTATTTAAACAATAGTTAATTAATTAATTATTTTATAGTCTACCTTTTCCCAATTATTCACACCCACGATTTCAATATTACAGATTAAAGTTTATATCCTTCTAACAGAGGAACCTGCCAGATTAAAACGGATAGGAAAATGATATAAAATCCATTTTATCGCAAATCTTATTTTATAATGTTATAAGATAGTTTATAATTTTGTCAACCCCGTTTAAAAATTAGGTCCCCACCATCTCTAAAAATCGATCCTGTACATGACACCATATGAGACGTCATCTTGGCCTACATTAAAGAACAATTAATTCCAGACTCCATCCCAACGACAAACAAATCAAGGACGCACTGATCTCCCCCTAATGGTTTTTTCTACTTCGTCTTTCCCTCCCTACTTCTAAAGGGGTGGAATGACCTTGTACTCACCATTAGCAGATAGCCCTTCCTACTTCAACACTCTTACCTGTCAATCATTCAATTATAGGCCTTCCATACTTCTCTCGTCTCTTGATCATTTTCCATTGGCCTTCTATGCCTTCGTTCTAACCACCCCTCGTCCATCGCAGAGTTCCTGTTTGCCGACTTTTTTTATTTACACCTAGGGCGTCGTCCCAGCATTCTTTATTTCATTCTTTTTTCCTCAAACCCGGGTTCAATCAATCAACGGCAACAGTCGAGCCCTGTTTTCACAATCTACCTCCATCCTCTAACCTCTTCAACGGTTCCTGAGACTCCTGCTCGTCAACATTTTTTAATTTTTATTTTTTAATGATTCATCGACCTGGTACACTCTTCCTCCCCATGTTAACTCCACACGGAGAGCTTGGGTAACCAGCGAGATTTTATTTTCTCTAATGCTCGACCCAGGCCATCACAGCACGATGCGCCCACTCATTTTTCGTTTAATTTTATTTTTCATCTGGTCGAGCTCAATCACCGACAGCAGCGCAGCTCTTGAGCCCCATCTCTTTTTAACCTCTCTCAGAAAAGTTTTCTTTCCCATATTCTCCCATTACCTACCTCTCCTTCGATCTTCACACCTTTTGCCCATCTGATCTAATGCTACTTACAGAACATCTTGAGATTGCTCTACCTTGAAAACAATATTTCGCTTCTAAGCTCGTATTGCAGGGCAGGACTCCTGAGATGTCCTTTGCAGAAACCAATTCAGACCTTCTTCCTTTATTCCTCACTGCGTCACTACCTATCGCAACCCTTTTGCTTAAGTCAATTTTCTTTTATATTTTATTTTACTTTTATTATCTCTACTTCTCCTCCTTCCTGTACTACATCCCTGAAACTATGTTGTAAATACTTAAGGCACCTTAAATAACAAAAAACTGTAACTAGTATACCAACTTTCCCAAATATTTATTTTCGCTATTGTGTGTGTTTACTTTAAATTTATCCTTCCTATGTACTCCTCTTATATATTCTTTGTAGTTTTATAATACTATATCAATGTGTCACCACTACTCCCCTTTATCTTTATTTTATTCTAGTAACTAATTTGTGCCCCAAATTATTTCCCATTTAATAGGTTTGCTAGCTTTTCTCTCATTTATTGTAAATAGACTTACAGTTTACCTAGTTTTGTGGTGTTGGACTTTGGTTTTTTTAACTTACCAATGTAGATAAAGAATTTCAATATTAATCGATAATATCATTTTGTTTATTAACCAGCAAAATTAATGCCATCAAATACCAATCAACCCTTTATATATTATTACCTTTAATATTTTATTTTCCCTTTTTCTCATCATGTTCAGACTTAGCATTTTACAACTTCAACTATCTTAGGCACCCTTTAAAAAACCTACACCTAACAATATTTATAATATTTCTTTAGCAGATAAAACATTTATCATTTTATTTTTCTTTGTAGATTTCAAAATGTTATTTTTGACGCTTCCCTTACAACCTCTTAACTCTATCCCATGAACCTTTCCTCCCAACTTTTTACAGCCTTCAAGAGATTATTGTTCGTCAACCATTTTCTTTTTTTTTTTGTTGATTAACTAACTAGAAGACCCTTCCTCGCTGTACATTTCCCCACAGTGAGCTCAGGAGACCCAGTTAGAAATTTTTATTTTTTTCTCTCATCGTCCGGCTCATCATTTTTTTCATTTTTCAACTTTTTCTTTTCACCACACAAGCCGGACACAATCAAAATTGACAGCAATAATTCTCTTACACCCACCTCTCCTTTTCCGCATCCTTCAAACCTCCAACCTTCCAAGGGATTCCAGTTCGCCGAACATTTTTGTTTTTTTTTCATTGATTAATCTGACTGGAACAATCCTTCCTCACTATACCATTCCCAATAATGAGTTCAGGATATCCAGCGCGATATTTTTTTTTCTCATCGCCCGACGCATCATATCAATTCATCATTTTTTCAACTTTTCACTTTTTTTTCACAATTCAACCGGGCACAATCATTATGGACAACAGGGATCCCTCTTACCTCTACCTCTCCCTTTTACTTCCATCAATCTTCCCACCTCTTTTCACTGTCTGAGCTAATGATGCAGACGGAATATCTTGGACCTTCTGTTAATGAAAACAATGCCTCACTTAAACAAGTTCGCATTGCATTACAGAATGCTTGGGATATTACTTTGCAGAAACATGCTCAGTTACCCCCTTTCCCTTTTTCAACCTTAGCGTCACATTATACGTTCAGTCAATAAACTAACTTAATTTTTTTTCCTCTCATCTTTTATGCAATAAGATATTATTTTCCTTGTACGATTCATTTTAACATATTTAACATTTTGTATTATATACCTTCTCTTAATCTTTTATCATTCATTTTGTACGTTTTTATTGATACACCACCCTTACAACATCTTTCTCTTTTTAACTTATAGCTTAATAATAATTTTAACTAATTTGTATACAAATTGTTTCTTTTATTTTTTATAATAGGTTTGTTAGGTTATCATTCATTACATGTCATTCCCCCAACCAAACCTTCATCACCGGGGACACATTCTGTAGTATATTTTGACATAGATAGATTCACAACCTTCTTCTGATATTAATTATATAACCCCATATCTATATAAAAATGTATCGATCTTGTAATAATAGAAATGACAAATAAAACAAAAGGAGTAGAGGTAGTCCAGACGACAAAGGCCAGACGTGATAAACAACCAGACTAACAGGTGTTTATGCTAATGAGTTCATTCCCCCGTCAGCAGGTGGCCAGACATAATTAATAACCCAGCGCTTGACAGGTGGCGTGATTACGGGAACCAATCAGAACTCGCCGCCATCTGCGAGCGTCTCATATAAAAGCCCCCCAAGATTGGGACAAAGTTAGTTGCAGAGTTGTTTTCAGAGCGACGCCTTCATACGGTCGGGTCTCTCACCCCTATCCGCGATGTAGGCATCCGCTGCGCCCGTGGTTCGACTGCCTTCGTCCGTGGTCTACCTCTACCTCTTGGAGTACCATCTAGACCTGCCTCTGTCTCTTGCTGTCCCAGTGCGGGAATTCCATCACACACCACTACCACGACTGCCCAGCACATTCCACTTCGGGATTACTACATATATATATATATATTCTGAAAATAGAGCAATCCATATTGTTATATTTGTTTATAAAGGGCACATCTTGGATTCAATAAATAATCTTTTTATTTCCGATATTTCGATGGGCCAAACGACCATCTTTTTCTAGGATCTCATCCTTTTTCGCGGCAAGCCGCGCGTTACACTTGAGACACGGGCGTCTCACAATCTCTCAGGCGAAAATCATCCAAATGAAAAAGTAATGTATGCAAATAAATATCGTATAACACTAATTAAAATAAATGAATAAATAGAGTGAAAAGCAAATATCTATATATACAAAATAAATATTCGGCTATTGCATTATGAATGAAGACATTCCACTGAGGTTCATATATACATAAAGGTTCCTATTCTAGGAGCATCTAAATTGTGTGTACATGTCCGGTATATCGATCTTTCGGTTTATACTATTTCTGTCTTCCAAAGAACTCCAACTCTCCAAGAATAGCCTGCTGTGCTTTTCTTTTATATCTTGGTATATTATTGATGTTTGTTCAAAGTCTGGAATGTGGCTATTGATGAGAGCATGATCTACTAGTAAGGAGGTCGGGTTATGGTGTTTTAGGGCTGATTTGTGCTGGTTGATTCTTTCTATTAATTGTTTACCGGTTTCTCCTATGTAGACGGCTTGGCAAGACTTGCATGGTATTTTGTATATGACATTGGTTCTATTGTTTGGTTCAGTATTCTTTTTTGTATCAGGATGGCGGAGGATGTTGTTAAGATTCGAGGTAGATTGGAATCTTGTTGTGATATTGTAGTATTTTAGTTTTCTAGCTATTCTTTCACAGCCATAGCTGTATGGTAGGGAGCAAAAAATGTTTTGGGATGAAGTCTGTCTATTGTTTGTGGGTGATATTCTCGGTCTGTAGAAATGCTTTTTGATAAACGGTTTAGGGTAATTATTGCTGAGTAGTTCTTGAAATATCTTGGTTCTTTCTTTTTTTGTGTCGTTATTGTTTGTTGAAAAGTGTGTGATTAGTCTTTTTGAAAGAGTTTTTACCACGGAAATTTTATGGTGAATGGGGCCAAATGAATTGAAGTTCAGATAGCTTCCAGTATGGGTTGGTTTTCGGTATATTCCAGTTTCAATTCTATCTTGGTTTCTGGTTAGTTGTATGTCTAGAAACGGTAGGGAGTTATTTTCTTCTATTTCAAAGGTGAATTTTAGAAAGGGTTTGAGATTATTCAAAAAATTCAGAATGGTGGAAAGATCAACTTTTGTGATGCATAGTATATCATCAATATAGCGTTTCCAGATTATTACTTGTAGTTGTGCTGTGTCTGCAATTATTTTATCAATTTTGTCCATGTAGATGTTAGCTAATGCTGATGAAACAGGATTCCCCATTGGTAAACCTTTTTCTTGTTTGAAATATCTGTCTTTATAAATGCTAGACAAAGTTCAATCAGATCTATAAGGGCTTCTTTAGGGATAGGAAGGATGATTTCCGGATGGTTGTGTAAGAATTCTTGAAGTGCCAGGATAGCTTCATCATGCGGAATTGATGTATAAAGAGATTCTATATCAAAGGATACCATATAGCTGTCATGTGGAATTGGAATATTATTGATGGTTTCAATAGCTGCTACTGGATTGGGGACTGTGTAAGGGAGTTTTTTCTGGAATGGTGAGATGATTGACGACAAATATTTCGCGATAGGGTATAAGGGAGAGCCTGAGTATGATATTATGGGACGCAATGGGGTATTAGCTTTGTGGATTTTTGGTAGACCATATAAATTCGGAAGATTCTGGTTTGTTGCTTTGAAGGCTTCAAAGGTTTTACTATCTAGTTTGTATTGCCATTTTATTCTGTTGAAATGTCTATTGAAATCTTTTATGAAGTTGGGTAGAGGGTTTTTGGTCAGTGGTTGATATATTTCCTGATTCTGAAGTAACTGTTCGATTTTGTTGTTGTATTCTATTACGTCCATGATTACGGTATTTCTGCCTTTATCTGAAGGAGTTATGATGATTTGTTTGTTTTCTTTTAAAGACTTTATGGTGTTTCTTTCATCTCTATTTAAATTTGTCTTGTTTTGCGTTTCCAATTTCTTAATGATCGGGGTTATTTCTGTTCTAATTCTTGTCTTTTGGTCGTCTGGGAGTTTTTTTATTGCATTTTCTATTGCGGCTAAAGTCTTAGGAGTGTTGATATTTTGGGAAGGTACAAAGTTTAGGCCTTTTGATAGGAGGTTTGTTGTTTCTGGATCGAATGTGTGACTTGAAAGGTTAATTACAGTGCATTGATCTGTTTGCCGTGTAGATTTATTCGACCAATTCTGTAGCTTCTTTGAATGTTTTTGTTGTAGAGAAACTCTCTTATTTTTGCATTTTCTTTCTAGATATCTGTTTAACTCATTAAAATATTCATCGCTGATCAGTTGTTGCAAATTTGGGGTAACTCTATTGATGTTTGATTGCAATTCGTTTATTCGGAAATGACAGTTTCTAATTCGAGCATTTAATAGTTTTTTTCTTGTTTGAAGCAGGATCCTACGGGAAAAATTTGTTCCCACAGGATCTCTCAAAATCAGAGAAGGCGGGATGATTCCATTTGAGAGACATCGGTGATGTCACACAATTTAGATGCTCCTAGAATAGGAACCTTTATGTATATATGAACCTCAGTGGAATGTCTTCATTCATAATGCAATAGCCGAATATTTATTTTGTATATATAGATATTTGCTTTTCACTCTATTTATTCATTTATTTTAATTAGTGTTATACGATATTTATTTGCATACATTACTTTTTCATTTGGATGATTTTCGCCTGAGAGATTGTGAGACGCCCGTGTCTCAAGTGTAACGCGCGGCTTGCCGCGAAAAAGGATGAGATCCTAGAAAAAGATGGTCGTTTGGCCCATCGAAATATCGGAAATAAAAAGATTATTTATTGAATCCAAGATGTGCCCTTTATAAACATATATATATATATATATATATATATACTAGCGGATGTACCCGGCTTCGCCCGGGTTTTACCCGAGTAAAGGTTTGTCTAACGAATCTGTCGATAGAGTGAACATTTTTTCCTGGTCCCTTGAAAAATACTCGATAAGTTGAATAAAATCAATATTAATTGGTTCCCTCGGTAATTGGAAGTTAAAGGAATAGTATCTTGCCTTGGAATTGTATCATTATTCTTGTATGGATGTACCCGGCTTCGCCCAGGTTTTACCCGAGTAAAGGTTTGTCTAACGAATCTCTCGACAGGACCTACGTCGTCTAGAGCGGGTACTCGGCCAAGGCCTGGCCTATGCCAACAACATCAGCCTACTCATCCGGAATGATGAGCAATTCCAACTCGTTAAAAACATCTTCGACGAATTCCGGCATGCATCAGGAATACAAGTCAACTACAGCAAGTGCAAAGGTCTGTGGTGTGGTGCCTGGAGAAACCGGGTCGATTCCCCTCTGGACATCTGCTGGTCAAAAGCCCAATTGAAGGTGCTGGGCTGTCTAGTGACTACAGGAACATCAGTCCAGGAGAACCATCTGGTCGAACTGATGGAGACGGCCGCTACAAAATGGCCCCCCTTCGTTCGCAGCCTCTCTCTCGTTGGGAGGGCGAGAGCTGCAAACTCCCTGGTGCTTTCCTCAGTGGTACAGAATCTTCACGGATACCTGCCTACCGACTCCACCATCTCCAAGCCCGACTAGTGCGTTTCGTCTGGGGACCTGGACCTGGCTGCCGGGAGGTGTTCTAGCACGTCCTGTCTCCTTGGGTGGCTTCCTCGACGTCGGCACGCAGCTGGCGTGTATGAAAGGTGTCCAAGTTTCGTGGAAGTCTACTCTTGGTTCACTGACAGTGGGGCCTGGTTAACTCCCCTTCCATCCTGGACATAGCTTCCACCTCGACGTCGCAGACTCTTGAAGATATGGGAAGCAGTTTCGGACTTCCTAGCGCTGGAACCTCCCGATAGCTACAACACAACAGCTGAGGGACCTCGCCATAAACGGAGGATGCAGGTTACTCCAGCCACCTGACCTCCTAGCCGCTGCACGGTGATATAATTTATAGAACTATGGAATTGACATATTTCGTACTCCATATTTTTTATTAATTTTTCTATCTATATTTTCACCGTTTAAAAATGTGTTTTTACATCTAAATAATATTTGGCCAAACGTAAATTAGCTTCATATAAATTTTCACACACCTTCCGAAAACTTTCCATTCCCAAACTAAATTAAAATACTTTTAATATAAATAATACCATTTTTAATGGATTTTATTGTTCACACTTCTCTATCTAATAAATTATAAATATACATGAAAAAACAATAGAAAAAATGAAAAATAAAAAATAAGTGGGTAAGGTGTTGATATTAAAAACAAAGTAGGAATATCCTGACCAGAAGCACATGTGCTTTTCAGAAGGCAGAGCGCCATCTGGTGGAACAGAAATCAACTATTCATTGATTTAACTTGTTCCCTGATATTTGGCCGACCCAATTTCTAGATAAATCGATATATATACAGTTAAACCTGTCCATAGCGCCCCCTCTTGGGACTCACCAAATTAGGGTGCTATAGAGAGGTCACTTTTAATGTACAAGGGGGGATCAATAAATAAGGTGAATTATCTTATTTCTTAAAAATTAAAAAAGCAAAAATAATTTAAACCACAGAATATTAAAATATAACATCGATAGACTATTTAAGGTGTTCTGTTCTTTTTTCCAACGCGCGGTGCGAGACTTATAAATAAACTAAAATGGAAGCTCCCTTGAAGGATTGCACCACGCTTGAACAACGTGCAGTTATTCGTTTCTTGAATGCAGAAGGTATTCAAACATCTCAAATATGCCAAAGAATGAAAAATATCTATGGTGAGTCTTGTTTGTCTCAAAAAAACATTTATAAATGGGTTAACGAGTTCAAAAATGGACGAAAAACATGTACCGATATTGAGCGACCTGGACAACCAAGTGTTACAGCGACGCCAATCACGATAAATGCGGTTGAAACCTTAATTTTGGAGGTAAGAAAAATATCCATTTTTACCATAGCCGACAATTTGAATATAAGCTATGGAACTGTGAACACCATTATTAAAGAACAATTGCAATTTAGAAAAATATGCTGCAGATGGATTCCACATTTCCTCAATTCGGACCAAAAACTTAACATCATGTAAAACTGTATCTACAATAATTAAATTAGGTTTTGAAGTTTTAGAACATCCTACATATAGTCCAGACCTAGCCCCCTCTGACTATTTCTTTTTTTGGACTACTAAAGAAGGAGTTAAAGGAAAAGCGATTTGACTCGGATGAATATGTCCAGAAAGTGGTGCAAGATTTTTTTCACCCGCTTCCTAAGAGTGCCTATAAAGAGGGTATTTACAAGTTGCCAGAACGATAGAGACGATGTATAGAAAGCCAAGGTGATTATTTTGAATAAATCAAGTCTTAATTTTTAATATCGTTCTTATTTTTTTTAATAAATTATAATTCACCTTATTTATTGATCCCACCTTGTAAATCGCATCGTACTACGTATTTAAAATCGGGCGCTATAGAGAGGAAGGCGCTATTAAGAGGGGGGAGCTATAGACAGGTTTAACTGTATTTTAATTTCTCTCTATAAAACTCGGTATAGTTTAGATTAGAATAATTTAGAGCGGCTTATTTTCAATTCATCACAAGTTTTATATTTTTAATTTACAAATAAGGTATGGTTAATAAACTTTGTAAAAAAATCCTTAATACATTTAAAAATGGCGTTATTTTATGGGTCATTCGTATATAATAATTGTATAAACGAACGCAAGACAAAATCACCGCGAATGTTTATTTTTTTAAGGCAATTTCTTTTTAAGGCAATTATCGTTATTTATCGTTAATTTTTGTTTCGCTTTTATTGAAAAAAAAAACGATATGGTGCCTTTAAAAAATGATCTTTATTACTATGCAGTTTTCTATTTAGTCAATATACCTAAATTCATGTTGCAAATGTAATTATCTCTATCGATTTAGTAGGTGAAATGCAAAAAAAAAAAATCGACATGATGAAATCTTTATGAAAATTCACATTTTTATTTTTATATTTTCAAGACACACACAGTTTGGGGCGGGACGTTTCACAAGAGAGACATCCACGGCGCCAATTTATAATTGTAACGAATAGTATTTTAATTAAAACATTTTAAAAACACACAGTTTGGAACGGGACGTTTCACAAGAGTGACATCCATGGCGCCAATTTATAATTGTAACGAATAGTATTTGAATTAAAACGTTTTTAAAATATATACGCACTCGGGTAAAACCCGGGCGTTGCCCGGGCCATTCGTCTAGTATATAAATAATTGTAATAGGATAAAAATGAAAGTATTTCGCCGAAATTGTAACATTAATTCGTGTAAAGCGCCTTAAAGGTACGGCGACGTCAACGAAAGCTGTTGCTCATTGCAAATGCTCCAGCACTTATATTTGAATTAGTCACTCAATTAAAAAATAAAAAATAAAGTACAATACCTGAAATCATAAGGCATGCATGCCGCAGGGTTCCTGCTAAAACCTATCACAACCGCAGTGGGGCGCTTGTTGCGAGTGAAAGGGCAATTTTTTTTGACAAATTTGTAAATAATTCCAAGGAGATAGAGACCTGAAAATTTTAGTATAAAATTTTACAGATTCAACTCTATATACTAAATATAAGGCGATAACTTTCCATCTATTCACAAGAAATGGAAGCATCGTACTCTATATACTGTTCAAAATTCAACCATATTAGGTACATATAGCCGACAAACATATATATTTATACATGCACTGACTAGAGAAATCCATAAATAAATCTTTAAATAAAAAGGCATATATTGAATCAAAATATTTTTTTTATCAAAATATGATATTTTGATCCAATATATGCCTTTTTATTTAAATATATATATATAATATATTTATATTATAAAAATGAATTTTCACAGATTTAAAAAACTTGAAAATATTCATTTTTATGTTTTAGGACAATGTATTTTTTCCTCGTTTCTCTTTACAAGTCTTCAAATTACTTCGGTTAACCAAGTAAATATTAACTTTTATTTATTGAAATATATTTTAAGTGAAAAACCACAAGTCTCAAGATGGATCAAAGTTGGAAGCGGATTGAAAGCCAGCTTAAAACCCTGTTTGAACAAGGCAACTTAGAAATTCAAAGAGAATATATTTTGATGAAATCTTTAATTGAATACTACCTTGATGAAAGTATGGATGCAAAGGAGGGAGCTACATTCATAAGTACAAACGCATTCTTTATGTCGTATAAATGTTTTTTCGATAATTTTAACCAATTCATTAAAAAATATCTTGCTCCTTTCTTAAATGAATTTGAAAATATGGATCTCTCAAAACAGCTCATCTCTTATTCTCTGAAATTGAATCGCTACAAATTATCTAGCCAAAGATTTAATGCATTAGCAAGCCATATTAACAGAAGTTGGGTCAGGAAAGAAAAAAGTGAAACAAATATAAATTGCCTTTCAGTCTATCAGTATTCTCTTAAATCTTGGTGCGACAACCTGTTAAGGCCAATTAGCAAGAATCTGACCAACACCGTCCTTTGTTTGATTGAGAAGCAACGCGTGGGAGAAGCCGTTGACGAAAACCTGATTCGTGACATTCTTAATGTCTTCCAGAAAATAGGTGAAGACTTCGAACTTCAAATTTATAAACAAGAATTTGAAAAACTTTTCCTCGAAACGACCGAAGTCTTTTATGAAAGAGAAAGTGAGGAATTTCTCGCCTCACATTCAGTGCCAGAATACATGGTGCTTGTGGAGAGGAGACTCAAAGAGGAGAAATATCGAGCTGAGAACTTCCTCCATCCTTCCACCTGGGAGCCTCTCAAGGCCACATGCCAACGTATCCTTCTCCAAGAACATCTGGAGAAGTCCAATACAGCATTCAACCAGCTCCTGATGGAAGAAAAGGAGGAAGATTTAACCAGAATGTTCGAATTGATATCCGAAATTCCGGGGGGAGTAAATAAATTTTACAAGTTCTTCGAGAATTTTGTGATCAAAAATGGTCGTGAAGAGCTCCAGAAACATGGAGAGGCAGTTATCACTGATGCCAAGTTGTACAGCACGACCATCTTGGATGTCCACAAGAAATACAGCGATTTCGTTCGCACGGTCTGGAATAATAACGAAGAATTTTCAAAGGCTCTCAAAGATGCCTGCACGAAGTTCATCGAAACCAACCATGTTACAAAAGCACCCAATTGTTCTTCAGACAAGTCCCCGGAACATTTGGCTAATTATTGCCATATTATTTTAAAATCTGCCGACCATATTGAAGAAGGACATTTTGATCAAATAATCACCATTCTTAATATGATTCAAAACATAGATATCTTTCAAGTATTCTATAAAAGATGTCTTGCTAAGAGGCTAATTTCAAATCAATTAATGGACACCGAGATGGAATCAACGCTGCTCTTGAAATTGAAAAAGGCATTTGGTTCCAATTTCATGATACATATGGAGAAAATGATAGAGGACCATACAATTAGCAAATCTTTGTTAAGAGAATATCTGAAAAATAGCAATGAAAAATTAGAAATGAATTTTGAGGCTATTGTGACAACGGTAGGAATCTGGCCAAGTATATCCGACGAAAAATGTGTCTTGCCAATTGAACTTGAAAGAAGCCAGCATATGTTCCAAAGCTTCTATAACTCCAAACATAAAAATCGGGTCCTGAAGGGGGTTAATGTTTTATCTAAAGGTGAACTCACCGCGAGATTTGACAAGAGCTACACTCTACGTGCATCTACCTTCCAAACGGTCATTTTGTTTCAGTTCAACAGCGCAGACAGTCTCACCGTGAAGCAGCTATATGAGGCGACTGAGATCAAAATGGAGCTCCTGCTCAATGTCCTTCAAACCCTCTTAAAATCTACGCTTCTTAAATCAAAGGATTCAGCCAAACTGGGTCCGTCCTCCATCGTGGAACTCAATCATCACTACAGAAACAAGAAGAGGCTGGTCAACCTAAACGCCCCTCTGAAGTCTTCCGAGAAAGAGCAGAAGGAAGCGGACACGCTTTCAGTGAATCAGCAGCGCCAGTTTGAAACGCAAGCAGCCATCGTAAGGATCATGAAGAGGGAGAAGAAACTGTCGCGCCAGCAGCTGATAGCGGCAGTCATTGATGAACTGAAAACAAGATTCAAGGTCGACTTGGAGCAATTCAAAAAATACATGAAAAACCTCATCGAGCGAGATTTCATAGAAGAAGAAGGATCGGGAATCTACAACTACGTTCTTTAGATAGGTATAGCTGCTTGTACCATAGGATATTTATTTAAATAAAACTATAAATTTGAAACATTCACTTTTATTCAACTTTTTAGTTATGCTGTATAACATCTTTATCTGTTCAATTTATTTGATGGACATAAAAAAAAATCTAGAAACGAATAAATGTCAAGTTGTACTTCACACTCCATTACATTTGAGTTTTACTTTCACGTGAGATGTCTAAAGTTCTTTCTGGAGAACGATTGTTTATGGTTTGCTATTAAGGTAAGAATTATGGAACACGCGTGTGTAAAGTCATGTTTGATTTATTTAGGGGAATTCAAAGTTCTTAAAGCGTATGTGTGGTATTTCAATTCTTTATAAGTCTATTATTTGGAGTCGTGGTTTTTTTAGGTGTGACGCAATGAGTTCTTTCTTGGAATATTTTAAGGAATGGATGTGAAACGATGCTACATGGGACAAGCCATTGATGGTTTTCACTGCAATCAGCCGAGAGAGGTAGTAAACAAGGTTAATGGATGTGTAGAGCCCATCAACTTTATTATAGATAAACCAAGTTTCTCTCTCCTGTCATATTCTACTTGGGTTGTTCTCTATCCTTATATATTCACATTGTAGACAGTCGTTGTTTGATATTTTTACACCATCGGCTTTAACAAAGAGGTGGTGCCACAACATTTTATTTTGGGTATGATCGCAATGAGTGTTTGGGGATACAGTAATTCTCTTGGGGAGGAAAAGATAACTAAGAAATTCACCTACATCAGAACTCTTGATCTGATAATAGAAAAATACTGGCAGTTATTCAAATATATTTATGCGTTTGTGACAATGATTAAATATGACATTAGTTCACTGCTTCGGTTCCAAACACATTTAATCAAATAATGTATAATCCAATTTTATTGATATCGAAAAGATTTTTTTTTTGGATAATTTAAAAAATGGCTTTAATTAAAGTTTACAAAAAATGTTTTCTCTTAAAATACACTATATAAAACATAATTTTTGAAAACACATATTTTACCTTGATAGAGAGAATTATATTTATAACCCTTATATACAATAAGGACTTCAAGTTTCAAATAATTCAGAATATATATTCTTTATTGTGTGTGTGTGTGTTCAATTTTTGTGTGGAATATTGTAAGTACATTATAGTATTAGCCCCGTTTTATGAACGGATCTAGAACAATAACGTAAGCCTTATTGAAGTGTCAACACAGTCATCGAGCATGCTGGGGATTCCATAACTCGCAAGTCTGAACTCAAGACGATTCTAAGCTCCTGATAGGATCCAGATTTACCTTCGGAGAAGGCCTCGTCTGGTGTATATATTTTCCTCTACTATTTAAACTCTCTCTTGACCATTGACTAGATGTCAATAAACCATTGTCTTATTGAAGTTTTACCTTAAGGATAAAGTATATGAGTTCCTCCCCATCGTACATTTCGAGAATAATTAAACATAAAATTGTGTTGGCCCTTAGCTATTCTGAAATTTGCCATTACTTAGTAAGCGTCAGATTCCTATAATATAACGAGAAAATAGATTTAACATTAAATGACTTATAAATTACTAGATGAATGGCCCGGGTTTTACCCGAAAGCATTTTTACTCGAGTGCGCATGTATTCAAAAATGTTGTTTTTTTCTAGCTTTTATTTAACTTGCCTATATGTCTGTCTGTCTGTCTCCAAATCTTGTAATCAATTTTTAATGTACTTATAGGGCACCTAGAAATACACTGCGTGACATTGAAAATGGAACACCAAGAAATAGTGGCCAGAAAATTATGCAAATTTCAGGGTAGACGCGCCTAACCGAGTTATGCAAATGATGTAAAATGCGCAGCTCTCGTGCGCACATGGAGTAAGATATAAGGGATGGAACTTGCAGAAAGGACAGTATTCGTGTCGTTATTTCTTCAAGGAAAATCATTGTAGAAATTTTGTTCTTGTGTCAAAAGACACGTGTAATAACAGAGAATGCCAGGTCATCGTAAACGGAGGCAGTTCAAGCAGACAGACGCTTTTACGAGGGGCATGGTGATCGGACTGAAAAGGGCAGGTTGGTCCATACGTCAAAATCGCAGCTGATACACACCTTGGTGCGTCCACGGTGCACCGACTGTGGAGAAGATGGTTGGAACAAGGAAATGTGGCAATTTATAGGAATGTCGGTGCAACCAGAGTGACGTCAGCACGTGTGGATCGGCGTATCCTTCGACAAGCAGTGGCGGCCCCACAAGCCACTTGTACCGCCATCCTGCAACATGTGCAAGACACCCTAGATCATTCCATCTCGACCAGAACCATTTCCCGTCGATTGGTTGCTAATGGCTTGCACTCATGCCGTCCGCTAAGAAGACTGCCATTGACCCCACCGAATAGGCGCCAACGTTTGGAATGGTGCCGGGATAGATCGACGTGGATGACGGAATGGCACAGGGTCGTGTTCTCAGTTGAGTCGCGTTTCTGCTTGTCCAGTGATAGTCGCCGTGTACGCGTGTGGCGTCGACGTAGAGAAAGGTCCAATCCGGCAGCAATTGTGGAACGCCCCACCGTGCGACAACGTGGAATCATGGTTTGGGGCGCAATCGCGTATGATTCCAGGTCACCTTTACTTCGTATTCAGGGCACTATGACGGCCCAACGATACGTTGATGATGTGCTGCGACCGGTGACACTCCCCTACCTTCAGGGGGTACCCAATGCCCTTTATCAGCAGGATAACGCCCGACCGCACACTGCTCGCATTAGCTAACAAGCTCTGCAAGATGTACAGATGCTTCCCTGGCCACCGTACTCTCCTGATCTCTCACCAATCGAGCACGTCTGGGACATCATTGGACGCCGTTTGCATGCCTTGCCACAGCCGCGTTCAGAAGACGAACTGTGGCAAATGGTTGAGAGGGAATGGAGAGCCATCCCTCAGGACGCCACCCGTACTCTGATTGACTCTCTACCTAGACGTGTTGCTGCGTGCATCGCCGTCCGCGGTGGTTCTACTTGCTACTAAGCCGACGCCGTTCTCGCTCTGTAGCTATCATTTTGAAATAAAGATCACTTATTGTTCGTCCCTGTCTCTCTCTGTCTGCCGAGTTTAATCACTTTCTGGCCACTATTTCTTGGTGTTCCATTTTCAATGTCACGCAGTGTATGAAATTTGGTACACATGTTCAAACCTGATGACAATGCTAGCTGACCAATTTTCAGACTTCTGGGTTGTCAGGTTGGCCAAGAACGGACAAATTTCCTTTCAAATTTTGTATATTTAATTTTATTTATTTTGTTTTGCCAATATCTCTCGAACCGTTCGTTTTTAGCGATTTTCCTTCGATTTCTCCTTCTATGGTTAAGCTTTTCTTGGTATACATTTTACGCTCTTTCTAATGGTACCATTTTCATTGAGATTGGTCCACTTTTTTATTTAAAAGCGTTTATTTAACTTGCCTCCATGTCTGGATGTCTGTCGCCAAATCTTGTAATCATTTTTTATTAAAATACTTATAGGGCACCTAGAAATATGAAATTTGGTACACATGTTAAAACCTGATGACAATGCTAGCTGACCAATTTTCAGATTTCTGGGTTGTCAGGTTGGCCAAGAGAACGGACAAATTTCCAAATTTCCTTTCAAACTTTGTATATTTAATATGCTTCCAGACCATATAGAATAATGAAACTCACAATACTCGCTCAGTCCAATTAATAATTGACATATAGACAGACATACATTAATTTTTATATATAGAGATTAGCAGTAATTAAACCTAACAGTAAGAAAATGTTGATTTTAATATATGTAAATAGAGTCTCTTAAGAAAGACCACCTAAAAACATGACTCAACTTGTTTCTCCTGTAGGCGGTCTCTCATTGGAGATTCTAATTGATATTAAAGAATCTCTAATAGACCTTTAATAAGAGACTGCCTCTTGGAGAGACGGGTTAAGCTACGATTTTAGGCATCCTCTCAATGGAAGCTCTACTGTATCTACTTTTTCACACTGTTTACCTTAATAAATGCCATTTTAACCATTTTGAATGCGTATCAATCCAGTCTATTTTTTGTTATATTTTATAGGCAAAATCACTTCACTTCATTTCAATTCATAGGGAATTCTTAACATTTTTTTTTGTCTTCATTCAGCTTACTTTCTATTATATTTTAAGCCATTGTTCCCCCCATTATACATATTTAATACCGTATACACTGTTTTACTTTCAAAAATGTCATTAATAATTTGAATACAGACACATTGAAAACCTTCTTAATAATGATGATAATTTTTAATAATTTTTTTTTATGGAATTTGGGAAATAAAACGAAACGAAAAAAGGAAATCTGACAAAAAATAGCTTTATAACTTTCCCCAAAGTTCTAAATGGTCAAATAGCAAGTGGCTATATAAATAAAGTTATACACAAAGATAAAATATAGATTTTAAAATATATTTTTTTACTTAATTTTAATGCATTGTAAATTCTTCATCTTCAGGGTCATTGGTAGTTATGTGGAAAATTTGGTGACATTTGGTTAAGTAGTTTCTGAGTTTATCGATAAACAGACAGACAAATTTTGATATATATATATATATATATATATATATATATATATATATATATATAAAGATAATACAGAGATAATAAATCAGAGTGCTGAAAATATAACAGATATTAATTAATATTTATCCTTATTTAAAAAAAAAAAAAAAAAGGTTTTTCAAACTAATAATTAGATAGAAACCTTTCTGGTAGTATATTAAACAATTTCTCAAAGTTAAATTGCGATGAAATGAGTAGTTTGGTCCGGCATAAAGAAGAGGCATATAATCTTTTTTTTTTTTTGTATATGCATGATAATATTTAGAGCAGATATTGTTGAATTATAACAGATAAATTAGAAAATTTATCTTGATTATTTTTAGGCGAAAAGTTATTTCAAAAATTTTATTTGCTAGAAACCTTCCCAGTACTATACTAAATAACTTCCCAAAGTTTCATGGCGTTCCAATGAGTGGTTTGGTCAGGCATAAAGGACAGACAGACACACACACAGACCTGCAGGCTTGGATCTTCGGCGGGTCCGGCCTTGAGGACGACGCGCTTTCCATCCTGGCGTCGGCAAAGTTGCGAATCTATCGCTACTTTGTCCAGGTTGGGCTCGGAGAAGCGGTAGAGGACCCGCTCATCGCCTGGTCCAGGACCCTCCAGCGCCGAGGTCTCCTACTTTTAGTCCCCTTGTAAATTTGTATATTATATATGTATATATTTAATTCTTTTTGTATATATTTTCTTCTCTCTCTCTCTCTCTCTCTCTTTGATATGTAACATTGTCTAGAAGACAATAAATAATGTTTAATTGTCAAAAAAAAAAAAATTGTCACACATTCATTCATCTATATATATAAAATTGAATGTCTGTGTGTGTGTCTGTGTGTGTGTCCTCTATGGATTCAAAAACCATACATCCAATCGCCGTGAAATTTTGGGATATTATTAGGTGTATCTCCGGAAAGGTTTACGAAAAATAATATCTTGAATATCTTTAATATCCTTAGAGTTATTTGTAGATTTGTAGCTTTAACTCGCAAGCAGCGCCACCATTGAGACGGAGATAGGCTTTTTCAAGAGGGGGAGTAATGTTAGGAGAGAGGAGCGCGTCTCGAGGCGGGTGCTCACGTGTCACTGTAAAAAACCTATTTGTTTTGGCTACATCTTTTCCCGTGGACATAACGATAACTTTTCTAAAACTTATTTCAAATTTCATGTATAATTATTTTTACATCATTTAGTTTAGTATAATTATTTACTATAATTTCCTATCGTTCAATTATTATACTTTTTGTTCTTAAAGATTATTTAAGACAATAATCTTTAATTAGAAAGTTTGGAGTGGGGCAGACCCCGTGCGAGAATGGATTCGCCCGGCCGCCGGCCGACAGTCCAAGTACCCACCGACCAATCAGGGCAGAGTTGGTGACACAGCTATGCCAAGTAGACAAGAAAAAAAGCCTCGCGGGAGCTTGCCCAAGATGACCTCCGGGAACTTCGTCCACCTTCCATAAACGACCATGAATTTATTCAACCTTATCGAGTATTTTTCAAGGGACCGGGAAAAAATGTTCACTAGATAAAACGATGATTTTGTAATGTAGAAAATTAGGAAAGACAAAATTCAGAATGACACGGCACACAGGGACCGGGAAAAAATGATCACTTTATCAGTTTCAAATTATCAAAATATATCTATTTCTTTTTATAAGTCTATAGAGAATTGTTTTAACAAATGTTCGTTAGACAGACCTTTACTCGGGTACCGATTAATATTGAATTTATTCAACTTATCGAGTATTTTTCAAGGGACCGGGAAAAAATGTTCACTTTATCGAGAGATTCGTTAGACAAACCTTTACTCGGGTAAAACACGGGCAAATGTTCGTTAGACAAACCTTTACTCGGGTAAAACCTCGGGCGAAGCCGGGTACGTCCGCTAGTTTTTATATATATACTAGCGGACGTACCCGGCTTCGCCCGAGGTTTTACCCGAGTAAAGGTTTGTCTAACGAACATTTGTTAAAACAATTCTCTATAAACTTATAAAAAAAATATATATTTTTTGATAATTTGAAACTCGTATATTTGAATCTCTCGATAAAGTGAACATTTTTTCCCGGTCCCTGTGTGCCGTGTCATCCTGAATTTTGTCTTTCATAATTTTCTACATTACAAAATCATCGTTTTATCTAGTGAACATTTTTCTCGGTCCCTTGAAAAATACTCGATAAGGTTTAATAAATTCATGGTCGTTTATGGAAGATGGACGAAGTTCCCGGAGGTCATCTTGGGCAAGCTCCCGCGAGGCTTTCCCGCACAGCTGTGTCACCAACTCTGCCCTGATTGGTCGGTGGGTACTTGGAATGTCGGCCGGCGGCCGGGCGAATCCATTCCCTAACGGGGTGGGGCAGAACTAAGCCTATCTCCGTCGCAAGGTGGCGCTGCTTGCGAGTTAAAGCTACAATTCTGCAAATAACTCTAAGGATATTATAGATATTCAAGATATTATTTTTCGTAAACCTTTCCGGGGATATGCCTAATAATATCCCAAAATTTCACGGCGATTGGATGTACGGTTTTTGAATCTATAGAGTACACACAGACCACAAACAGACAGACAGACAGACATTCAATTTTATATATATAGAATAGATAGATAGACTAGCCGAATGACCCGGGCAACGCCCGGGTTTTACCCAATTAAATGTTTTTATTCAAATACTATTCGTTACAATTATAAATTGGCACCGTGGATGTCACTTTTGTGAAACGTCCCGCTCCAAACTTTGTGTCTGAGAAGCGATATTTTTATAGAAAGATGATCTGGCTTTTGTTTTCTGCTCGAATGAATGTTTTTCTGTTAGAATTTTGTTCCTGCGTACAAAATAATGAACTAGTTTCACCCGTGGTCTCTGCTTTTTGGAATTTTTCCCGATATAATTTTGTATCTGATAATCAAACATGATACAGCAATATCGTCATCATCATTTTCTTACTAAAATATATCTACTTATATATTTGCCTTATTCTGTCTGTTTGTCTGTTTGAAGCTCACGGATGGGATTTTTCATAACCATCGGTGGTTCAGTGGTAGAATGCTCGCCTGCCACGCGGGCGGCCCGGGTTCGATTCTCGGCCGATGCATTTTTTTTTTTTTTTTTACAATTTTCAAAACTCATTTATATATTATACAAGAATGACATCCACGGCGCCAATTTATAATTGTAACGAATAGTATTTGAATAAAAGCATTTAATCGGGTAAAACCCGGGCGTTGCCCGGGTCATTCGTATATAATAATTGTATAAACGAATGCAAGACAAAATCACCGCGAATGTTTCTTTTTTTTAAGGCAATTTCTTTTTAAGGCAATTATCGTTATTTATCGTTAATTTTTGTTTCGATTTTATTGAAAAAAAAACGATATGGTGCCTTTAAAAAATGATCTTTATTACTATGCAGTTTTCTATTTAGTCAATATACCTAAGTTCATGTTGCAAATGTAATTATCTCTATCGATTTAGTAGGTGAAATGCAAAAAAAAAAAAAATCGACATGATGAAATCTTTATGAAAATTCACATTTTTATTTTTATATTTTCAAGACACACACAGTTTGGGGCGGGACGTTTCACAAGAGAGACATCCACGGCGCCAATTTATAATTGTAACGAATAGTATTTTAATTAAAACATTTTAAAAACACACAGTTTGGAACGGGACGTTTCACAAGAGTGACATCCATGGCGCCAATTTATAATTGTAACGAATAGTATTTGAATTAAAACGTTTTTAAAATATATGCGCACTCGGGTAAAACCCGGGCGTTGCCCGGGCCATTCGTCTAGTAGTTTTAATAATTGATTTATCAGGTCTATTAGTGTGAAACGCGAAAATTTTCAGTGAATTCAAAAGTTCACCAATTCCATACAACGAAATATTTTTTATTCAAAGTAACTGCCCTAATTAACTATACACTCGGACCACTTTTCAGGCAATTTTCGAATTCCTTGTCTGAAAATTTCTATTCCTTTTGAGTCGAACCAGTCAACAAGTCATTTTAGGAGTATGTCTGAGTTCGAAAATTCCTGGTTTTTTAGGGCGTGTCCTAAAGATGTGAAAAGGTGGTAGTTCGACGGCGCTAAGTCTGGTGAGTACGGCGGGTGGGGTTAGAGTTCCCAGCCCAAGTATTTTATGGTGTTTTTGACCACCGTAGCGTTGTGGGCTGGAGCGTTGTCATGCTGCAGTATCAGGTTGTTGTGCTTTTTCACGCCATTCCGGTCTTTTTTCATTCAACGCCTCTCTCAAACTGTGCATTTGTTGTTCGTAGCGACTAGTATTGACCATTTTGCCAGGTTTCAGGAGCTCGAAATATACTACGCCGGTCTGGTCCCACCATATGCAAAGCATTGCCTTTTTTCCGAAGCGATTGGGCCTAGGCGTCTGTTTTGGAAATTGGCCGGGCAGGCCCCACGACTTTTGGCGCATAGGATTGCTGAAGTGGATCCATTTCTCATCAGAAGTTACGATTCGGTGCAAAAATGACTTCTTTTCATGCCTGGCGAGCAGCCCTTCGCAGGTTACCAGACGCCGTTATTGCTGCCTTTCGCTCAACTCGTGGGTGACCCATCTGGAAAGCTTTTGGGTCATTCCGAGGCTGTTTAAACGTAGAGAAACAGCACCTTGAGACACCTGGAGCTGTTTTGCGAGTTTCTTCTGCATTTGGGTACTGTCCTCATCCAACAAAGCTTGCAGTTCAGCGTCCTCGAACTTTTGGGGCGGTTTTCCATGTGGTTCATTATCAAGTTCAAAATCGCCACTTTGGAATTTTTTAAACCACCTGTAACACTGCGATTTGCTCAGAGTATGGTCGCTGTAAACCTCCTCGAGCATTCGGTGGGCTTCAGTGGCACTTTTCTTCCAGTTGAAGGCGAACAACAAAACTTCCCGCAAATGGGCACTTTTTGGCTCGGAAATCGCCATTTTCCACGGGCTCCAGAAATTTTTCACGATTTGAATTTTTCTAAAACTGCACGCATGCTGATGTCACATGAGTCAAAGAACAAAACGCCTACAACAGCGCCACCGTCAGCTCAAATAAAGTTGCACAGCGGCCTCTGGCGCCCATTTTCGCGTTTCATACTAATAGACCTGGTATATATTTTTTTAAATAGCCTATCGTCTTCCCCGTATTTTTTTAACCTATGTATGGAAATTTTGGTTTGAATTAGTGAACTACTGCGAATTTGTATACCGGACATACAAACAAACATACAAACATTCATTTTTATATACAGTATATATAGATTTATTTCTATACTTATTTTTTTCATTGCATTATAGGGATATCGCGCTCTTGATATCCTGATTATATAATTGAAAATTTTAGCGGCGTGAGAATAGTTAGATGTTTTTACGTTTACACATTTTTAGATTGAATTATCCTTATAGTTTTCCTTCACATATGCGATGTGTTCATGTTTTATATTCTTCAGCTTAAGATAAAGCTTAGAACTATTATAAAGTAAATAAAGCTTCAAGGGTTAAGTTTCTTGTTCAACTTTTTATTTTCAAGTTTTCGAACTTGTCAGTCCTTCAACAGGAATATTACGTTGACAAATTGATGATATATACTGTTTTTATATACAAATTATTATTTACACGTTTTAAATATTTATGATATTGAAAGGGAGAGAAAAAAATATTACATTCTTTGTGTGTTAAAAATATATATATATTTTAAATATACGTTCATGGTGAATGATGCGTGCTGGTTGAATGATATCTGGAGATTTCAAATTATCCCTATATATATAAAAGTCAGTGTATGTATGTATGTGCGTTTGTTCCTATGTCGGCTATACACGTCCACAATACGTAACTAATCTGACTGAAATTTTAACAGTATATAGAGTAGAATCTGGAAAACCCTATAGTGAAAATTTCAGGTCTCTATCCCGAATATTCTTCGAGTTATTTGCAAATTGCGTTGCAAATTTGCCTTTTCGCTCGCAAGCAGCGCCTCTAGCGGTGAAGATGGGAAGCAATATCAGCTGACCTAATGTACATGTAAAACGTGTTTTGACAGGACATAGAGAAAAATCTGGAAAATATATTTATCGGATTTTTAGCCAATCTTCTTCTATATTAATAAAATGGAAATTTCATAAGTGGACATCACTAAAAACTTTCGTTACAATGCATCAATTTCAACCAAATTTTCAACATTTATGTAAAACGAGATGGAGCAGGTTTTGCTTAACATCAAAATATATTTCCTAACATTAACATGCGTAACTTCGCTGTTATCGATTAAATAAAAAAAAAATCAACAGAGTTAATTTTATTTATATATAAATACAAAATTAAATTTCAACAGAGTTAATTTTTTTACATACTAGCTAATAATCTCAATCTAAAAAATATTCAAAACAAGCAATTTTAAGATAACACCATATGTAAAACAGTCGGCCAAGAAAACAACAACGATATTACATCTTTCTCACATATTCACACACAATCTTGATTAATAATTAAAACTAATCTTTAACATTGTTTATTATACTTCAACTTTTATTTCTACATTTGTTTTTAAATACCCAATTGTTTTATCATGTTTCTAATTTCGCCTAACAAATATACAAATTTATAGTGACCAACATATGCAAATTTTATCTTTGTTTTTATTTAACTTGATATCGTAAACATAATATCCATTGTAAGCATTTTTCTGTTCACCTTCCGTGGTTTCTCTTTTCTCTGATAGTTTTTAGGTGTAGTATATTTTCTTATTACTAGACTACAAACATTCCCTCGAGAAAAACCTGGGCGAAGCCGGGTACATCCGCTAGTAAAAAATAAAATTGACAGGTTCTTGGCAAAAATAGTTGTTTTTTTAGTCCGAAAATGATGATGACAATATTGCTGTATCATATTTGATTATCAGATACAAAATTATATCCGGAAAAATTCCAAAAAGCAGAGACCACGGGTGAAGCCAGTTCATTTTTAGTATGCAGGAACAAAATTCTAACAGAAAAACATTCATTCGAGCAGAAGACACAAAGCCAGAACATCTCTCTATAAAAATATCGCTTCTCAGAAACAAAGTTTGGAGCGGGACGTTTCACAAGAGTGATATCCACGGCGCCAATTTATAATGGTTACGAATAGTATTTGAATAAAAACATTTAATCGGGTAAAACCCGGGCGTTACCCGGGCCATTCGGCTAGTTTTAAATATTTATGATATTGAAAGGGAGAGAAAAAAATATATATTACATTCTCTTTGTGTGTTGAAAACAAAATTTTGAAAATATACGTGCGTGGTGGAGGATACGTGCTGGTTGAATGATATCTCGAGACTTCAAATTAAATTTAATAAATTCGTGAACTATTGTGGTATATATAGAAGACTGCCTACATCTATGGGATAGTATTTGTCCATATTGTTTCCTATGTAAGCTTAGAACTGGCTATCGTTATAGACCCGTTCATAGACAATTGACAATTAAAATAATTTTATTTACATCTTGTCAATACATGCAAAGTGCACAGTCTGTACTATTTAAAAAAGATATTATACATTATATACACTATGTACAATGAATATGGCGCCTCTGGCAGCGCTGCAGAGTTTGGTGGAGAATCACCAGTTCATAGACCCGTTCATAGAACGGGCGAATGTTCTAATCTATATATATAAAAATGAATGTATGTGTGTGTCTGTTTGTCCTTTATGCCTGACCAAACCACTCATTGGAACGCCATGAAACTTTGGGAAGTTATTTAGTATAGTACTGGGAAGGTTTCTAGCAAATAAAATTTTTGGAATAACTTTTCGCTTTAAAATAATCAAGATAAATATTCTAATTTATCTGTTATAATTCAACAATCTGCTCTAAATATTATCATGATGATACGATGATTTTGTAATGTAGAAAATTAGGAAAGACAAAATTCAGGATGACACGGCAATTCATTTGCGACAAGAATAATGATACAATTCCAAGGAAAGATATTATTCCTTTAACTTCCAATTACCGAGGGAAGCAATTAATATTGATTTTATTCAACTTATCGAGTATTTTTCAAGGGACCGGGAAAAAATGTTCACTTTATCGAGAGATTCGTTAGACAAACCTTGACTCGGGTAAAACCCGGGCGAAGCCGGGTACGTCCGCTAGTATGTAAATAAAAAAGCAAGAACCAACGCAACCTATTTTAAACTCGTTGGGAAATAATGATGACAACAGCCATGGAAGACACCCAACCGAGGCCCCAAATTCACCAACCTAATATTGGTACAAACTTATACTCGATCTAGAAGCTGCCATAATGCCCCCAGCTGGAAAAAAGAAGAAATTATAAATTCAAAAATATTTTATTGATACTCTTAGTTAATTGATACAAAATTAAGAGAATTATTAATGAGAATTTACAATTTAGTGATTAAATATATATATTAAAAAAAAAAACGTTCTCAGGAAGGGAGGCTTCTCCATCTTGAGAGAGTCTTCCTCCAGACATGGACAGGATCAATTGGAACCGCTCTCAGTTCAATGTTGATATAATATTTATAAAGACACGTTTTGGCAGACACCAGGGTGTGTGCCATCCAGACCTCGCCCGAAGACCCACCCCTGCAGGTCAGTCCCGATGGCAAAAGAAGATTTCTTAGTTATGAAAAATGCTATGTGGTTCCATTGAAAAGACCTTTGCTCAACATTTCAATTTTATAGACTCCTATGAAAAAGAGCTAGGTAGTGTTGGCCTGGATTTCTTAAAATATTTTAATACACAGAAAATCCTTTAAAGCGTCCCAGTGAAAATACGAAAACCGAAAGGTGTCCGAAGTTACTGCATGCCCTAACAGATACCACAAATCACGGATAATGCAGAAATTTGAACTCTAAAAATGTTACAACTAAAAAGATGTTAAAATGGAAACTGAAGTTTCTCCAATGACACCAAAATTTTCGAATAAACTTCTGAAAATAAAATTAGAATCAATGAACAAAACAAAGCAATCAAATACCGGGATCAGTATCCTCATCTATACTAAAAAGGTTGAAATACCACTTATTGAAATAAGCGGAGACTCTAAATGGTTAGGTTTAAGAGATAGTCTCATCATTTGCAACAAGAAAAAGTTTGTATTTTCTACAGCTTGGCACTATATAAAAGTCCACTTAATCAGTTACCATTTTGCAACCAAATGGTTAGACTAAAAGGATTGCAGCTTACATTACAAAATTCTAGGCGATCAAAAAAACCCAGGGTAGTCATTCTAGGCTTTTAGAGATCGCTGCAGCACTACTCCATCAAGAGGAGATTGAATATTTGAAACCATGAAAATCATCAGATATCATAGAACAAGTTCTAAAGAAGAGTTTCTACCGGTTACCTTTCCAAAGACGGCAGCAAAAATGTACAAAGCGAATTGCATTTGCGGTATGAAATGTTAGAAAGAAGCATATAGAGCGACATAAGGTCCTAACCAATGTCACAGACTCCAGATGTCCAAGTGCAGTGAAAACCACTTCTAAGTTCTTAATCCGCAAATTGCCAAGGGCTGCATACGGAGCCAAAATAAATCCAATAGAATCGCCTGGCGTTCTACCTCTATTAATAAGCACACACACAAAAAGAGACCACTAAAAAACGCTAATAACGTCATGAACCTAGATGTTAGATACCCCAATGAACCACTCATGATTCCTCTCCTGACATCATTGAAATCGCCATACGTAAAAACCTACATCAAACCATTCATTCTCTTTGACCCTCTCCTGTTCTGCCAATGCTACAAGACTTTAAATATCCTATTCCAATATAAAAATAAAATTCATCAACTAGACACTTTTCATTTACAAGATTGTAAACAGCGAACCAGAATAATTTGTTATGGACACGCCCACAAAAAGTAGACAAGGCCATAACCTACATTGAGGAACAAATAATGGAAAACTTTTTAAAAATTCGATAAATTTTATGAACACCAGGTTTATAAAGAGAAAAAAAAGGTCTAATCACAAGACTAAGGAAAAAAGAAGGCCAAAGACAATGATCCCCGAGACAAAACAACCATCCTCACAGCTTAGAGAGAGAATATCAAAGAATAACAAGAGAACATGATGAAACTAGCTGGGACTCATTTATTGAAAACCTGAATGTCACAGACCAAACCAAATGCAAATTCCTAAAGCGCCTTTCTTTCTACGAAAATATCCTGAAGGCCAATAATGAACAAAACACTAACTTCGAACTGTGGAAAATAGCTTATCTCTAATTCCCGTATCACTTCTGTGCAACCAATTCGTAAGCACATGGAATCCATTATGGCAGGTATGTTCAAAAAAATAAAGAAACTACTTAAATCTACAAATATAGGCGAACTGTAGGTGTTGCATTTTGATAACTGAAAGAAGTAATTATAGGGACAGACATGAAACTGTAGATGCCATATCGTGATGGCCGAAGGAAGTAATTATAGGGACAGACACGAAACTGTAGATTCTATATCGTGATTGCCGAAGGAAGTAATTATCGGGACAGACATGATGCTGTAGATGCTATATCGTGATGGCCGAAGGAAGTAATTATAGGGACAGACACGAAACTGTAGATTCTATATCGTGATGGCTGGAGGAAGTAATTATAGGGACATAAATGAAACTGTAGATGCTATATCGTGATGGCCGAAGGAAGTAATTATAGGAACAGGCATGAAACTGTAGATTCTATATCGTGATGGCCGGAGGAAGTAATTATAGGGACAGACATGAAACTGTAGATTCTATATCGTGATGGCCGGAGGAAGTAATTATAGGGACAGACATGAAACTGTAGATTCTATATCGTGATGGCCGGAGGAAGTAATTATAGGGACAGACATGAAACTGTAGATTCTATATCGTGATGGCCGGAGGAAGTAATTATAGGGACAGACATGAAACTGTAGATTCTATATCGTGATGGCCGGAGGAAGTAATTATAGGGACAGACATGAAACTGTAGATTCTATATCGTGATGGCCGGAGGAAGTAATTATAGGGACAGACATGAAACTGTAGATGCTATATCGTGATGGCTGAAAGAAATAATTATAGGGACAGATATGAAACTGTAGATTCTATATCGTGATGGCCGAAGGAAGTAATTATAGGGACAGACATGAAACTGTAGATTCTATATCGTGATGGCTGAAATAAGTAATTATAGGGACAGCCATGAAACTGTAGATGCTATATCGTGATGGCCGAAGAAGGTAATTATAGGGACAGACATGAAACTGTAGATGCTATATCGTGATTGCCGAAGGAAGTAATTATAGGGACAGACATGAAACTGTAGATGCTATATCGTGATGGCTGAAAGAAATAATTATAGGGACAGATATGAAACTGTAGATTCTACTCACAGTTGTCTCTACAAAACAGAACTGGATGAGGTAGTTATAGAATAAGCAGATATGAACAAATAAATAAAAAAGAAAGATAAGGGAGGAGTCTATATTTAAAATCAAAGTTTCAACACTGTCTTCTCTCGCCATTAGCATCGACTGAACTTTCTTTATTCCCGAATGTTGACGGAAAATATTTTTATTTGTCTCGCCCTCGTCAACACATTTTTCAACAACCTATTAAGATAATCAACCAGGCCTCTCAATAAATAGGTGCGATGTTATTTTGATCCATTTACCTGAGTGCTCTTAAATATGAATAGCAAGAAGAAAATTATGAAACAACACTTCACAATTTCGCGTATTATCCTCGTGCAGGAACCATGCTAAACTTCTCTATATCTTCCAAATTTTAGTACATGTTTGTATTGTGTAAAATCGTGTCAATAAGGAAATAAAAAGTTTGGCGTTAAAACGATGATACGATGTTCTAATAATATCCAGTCGGATGATCAGCAAATGTCTGGATGTTCCAAGCTTGGTAGAAGGAGTAGTTAGAAGGGCCGACATAATTGAAGCTGGCAGCGGCACGGAGAGAGATTACCAAAGTCCTTCCCCCTTTTTTTGGCTTACGGCCCTCCCTCCAGATATATTTAGAGGGAACCAGTCCCCGACTACGGGCTTTATATAGGCCCACCTCGGGGTACTTAGCGAACCCTTCCTTCTTCCCCCCCCCCCCGACCGTCATGTACGGAGGCGGAGAGAAGAAAAAGTCGCAGAAAAATCCCATTTGTTGGATGCTAACCTGGAGAAAAGTACTCTGGAAATAGTCAGGTATTCTAATCGTAGCACCTACCCACAATTTTCAGCTTTTTTTCTTTCTTCTTTTATCCCGGTGTTTAACGGTTATGATAGGAAGTCTATAGAACTCGTTAGATATCATAATTAACTTTCTATCCCTTTAGTTAATTGAATGAAAGGCCTTAGCGCGCCATATGTAAATAAGAAACTATTAAGAGCTCTTTTTTCTTCTTTTCCCAAGTAAAACACCTTCCAGTTGTCCTTACTGAGAAGATAGAAATACACTCATGGACAAAACTTAAGGAAGTAGAAAGTCTTTGGTGGTCTAATTTTTTTTTTTTTTTTGAAGGAAACGGAGAAAATTTTGTTCACACTTGGCTATCTCGTGTGTCTTCACAATAAAGGTCACTGTGTACCAAATATCTTTCAGAGTTATTGTCCCTATACACATGTTAAAAGGTACAACTTCTTTAAGTTTTGTCAATGAGAATAGTTATTTTATTTGTAAAAATAAGAAAAAAAATTGAAAAAAAATATTTGTGTTCTATATATGTTTAATTTTTATTTACATAGGTCACTTGATTTTTTTCAAAATTTTATATGCAAAAAAAAAAAAAAAGAAAAAGATGTATATATATATACACGTATATTTCAACAACTTTTACCTTCGGGAAAAGGTTTCTACGGCGGTGTTCATTGTTGTTAAGAAAGATTAATAAGCTTGGCTCTATAACAAATCTATTTCGTATCATGGTGGCCATGAAGATTTTTTTTTGGGAGAAAAGCTCCGTGCTCTATTATGATTTTGTTGCGAAATATTCTACACTCCATAAAATATGTGAACAAGATTTAAACTTCGTTTAATGATCAGGACCTATAAGAAAAAAAAACCGATCAATTGATGCATTGAATTTAAGAAAGCAAAAATAAGCTTGAAATATAAACCGAAGTCTGGTTGGAACCTTCGACATCCATCCTAAATTAAACTATAAGGATTTCAATCAGAAAAAAAAAAAAGATTGATTTTCAATAAGTAAAAAGAGCTATTTACTTCATTGGCAAGTTTTGATTCAGGCATCCACGACCATTTGAAATCAGAGGAGCATGTTTTAAAGTAGGTATCCCAATTTTGACCGATAAACAAAGAAAACCGGATAGATCCATTTTATGCTCAGAAATTCAAAGAAGAAACATTATACTATGTATCGAATATCGGAACAGAAGATAAAACATGGATTCATTTCTTAAATTTTGAAATGAAAAGACGAATCACAGTATGATGCTCAAGAACTTCAACAATTCCCATAGAAGTTCGACACTTACGAAATGCAGGGATTAGCCGGCTATATGATTACAAAAAGGCTGTGGAAGTTAAATTAGAAGATTGAAACACACGAAAAGAGTGCTAAATTATTTGATATTAAAATTTGTCTTCTTTTAAAGTTCATCTACAAATCCCCAGGAATCGATCAAGCAAAGAAAGGAGAGTTATCGTGCCTTGTCATGACACTGCCGTGATCAAAATTACTTGATTAATGGATCTATAGTTCAATTTATCTTCCCCCCCCCCCCCTCCCATATAATATAGATCTGATCTATATTTCAAAGTTAAAGATTTTAATCAAGCGAGTCAACTCAGTACAGTCAACAGTATGGTAAAAGCTTTCCAAACCTTCGTTGCTGGCGAAAATAAAGAAAACTGGGAAGAAATCTCTTCGATTCAAGATTTATGATGATGAAACCTTTCTACAAAGTTAATGGCGAATATTTCGGAAAATTTGATTCAAAAAGCGGTAGGTCTAGTTAAAATGGACATGTACATATGTATTTTTTGTTGTATGATTGTAAAACTTTTCGAGACATCCTTATATACATTTTTTAAAAGCCCTTTAAACAAATTTTTATTTAAGTTTTCAATCTTTTGATAAAATAAGATTACTTAAGCGTTGTTTTTTTTTAAATATACTTCTGTTGAAAATAGTCTTAGCTATTTCTTAAGGCTAAAGCTAGAGGTCTCATAATTCTCTCTTTATGTTCTATTCTTCCGTAAAGAATATTTCAGCTATAATTCACCCGATTCTCAACAAGAACCAAAATTCAGATGTCTTCCAGCAATGATTTTCAAACCATTTATATACTTATAAAATAAAAGGATTTAAAAGCGCGAATGTTTCTTTTATACATGCAACGCCCGGGTTTTACCCGATTAAATGCTTTTATTCAAATACTATTCGTTACAATTTTAAATTGGCGCCGTGGATGTCATTCTTGTATGATATATAAATGAGTTTTAAAAATTGTCAAAAAAAAAAAATGCATCGGCCGGGAATCGAACCCGGGCCGCCCGCGTGGCAGGCGAGCATTCTACCACTGAACCACCGATGGTTATGAGAAATGGCCATATTTGGGTATTTATTCCATTCACAAAGCAAACGGTGACAGAATTGATTAAGAATTGTTGCTTGATTATGACGCTGATAACTGTATATATTAATAACAATACCAGCGCGATATATCAAAGGGTTTAGTAAATTTTTAACCACACAAGAATTATTAGGACAGAGATAACAAAATGACTTTCATTATACTCTCAAAAATTGTTTTTTTTTTTATTATACACATTAATACCCCTCGAAAGTGGCACCTCTCTCTTTAAATATACATCAGAACGATGCATTGTGTCATCACCCCAGTAAAAACCTTACTAGTGATGAGATAAAGAATGAGAAACAACACCAGTTTAGGTAAATTCAGATAACAGCCAACAGCCTGTATACCAGGGTTTCGAGATATGGCCCTCATCAATACAGGGGTAGCTTCGTTTTCTGGTTCAAAATCACATTAATAGGTACCGCTCAACAAGAGCAACCTAGTTCATGATAATTGAAACAGTGAATAATATGTGAAGTTTATTCATATATTAAACAAAATGTTAACGCAGGATTCAATCCCGGTTCATGACTGTCGAGAATCGAGAGTGTTACCTACTCCTCCACCGACTTTTATAGCTTCGTTTTAATAATATCCTACGAGAAGGGTATTGAAATCGGTCAAATTTACCAAACAGGTGTTTAAACTGATGGAAGTGACAAGGGCCGGATTTAAGGCTAGAATACAACATAATTTCACGGGAGGATGATATTCATGTGACAAAGTAGCACCACTCTTTAGATGTGAAACTGAACGATACATTATGCTATCGCCCTAGTAAAATCCTTTACTAGTGATGATTAAAGAATAAGCCACAACACCAGTTTTGGCATATTCAGACATAAGTCTGATCTGTATACCATTGTTCCGAGAGTCATTTATATATAATACTAGCGGATGTGTACCCGGCTTCACCCGGGTTTTATCCGAGTGAAAGTTTGCCTAACGAAAATTATTGATAATAATATTGCTGAACACACAGAATATTATGATAATAATATTCGTTACATTATATCTACTTATATATTTGCCTTATTCTGTCTGTTTGTCTGTTTGTTTGTCTGAAGCTCACGGATGGGATTTTTCATAACCATCGGTGGTTCAGTGGTAGAATGCTCGCCTGCCACGCGGGCGGCCCAGGTTCGATTCCCGGCCGATGCATTTTTTTTTTTTTTTACAATTTCTAAAACTCATTTATATATTATACAAGAATGACATCCACGGCGCCAATTTATAATTGTAACGAATAGTATTTGAATAAAAGCATTTAATCGGGTAAAACCCGGGCGTTGCCCGGGTCATTCGTATATAATAATTGTATAAACGAATGCAAGACAAAATCACCGCGAATGTTTCTTTTTTTTTAAGGCAATTTCTTTTTAAGGCAATTATCGTTATTTATCGTTAATTTTTGTTTCGATTTTTTTGAAAAAAAAAACGATATGGTGCCTTTAAAAAATGATCTTTATTACTATGCAGTTTTCTATTTAGTCAATATACCTAAGTTCATGTTGCAAATGTAATTATCTCTATCGATTTAGTAGGTGAAATGCAAAAAAAAAAAATCGACATGATGAAATCTTTATGAAAATTCACATTTTTATTTTTATATTTTCAAGACACACACACAGTTTGGGGCGGGACGTTTCACAAGAGAGACATCCACGGCGCCAATTTATAATTGTAATGAATAGTATTTTAATTAAAACATTTTAAAAACACACAGTTTGGAACGGGACGTTTCACAAGAGTGACATCCATGGCGCCAATTTATAATTGTAACGAATAGTATTTGAATTAAAACGTTTTTAAAATATATACGCACTCGGGTAAAACCCGGGCGTTGCCCGGGCCATTCGTCTAGTATTTATATAATATGTTTTCTTGGCCGACTGTTTTACATATGGTGTTATCTTGAAATTGCTTGTTTTGAATATTTTTTTAGATTGAGATTATTAGCTAGTATGTAAAAAAATTAACTCTGTTGAATTTTTTTTTGTATTTATATATAAATAAAATTAACTCTGTTGATTTTTTTTTTTTTGTATTTAATCGATAACACCGAAGTTACGCATGTTAATGTTAGGAAAAATATTTTGATGTTAAGCAAAACCTACTCCATCTCGTTTTACATAAATGTTGAAAATTTGGTCGAAATTGATGCATTGTAACGAAAGTTTTTAGCGAACGACACTTATGAAATTTGCATTTTATTAATATAGATATTTAAAAAAAAAAATACAACCTTTCGGAATGAGTTTCTTTCATTATGATAATAAAAGAAACTCATTGCGAAAGGTTGTATTTTTATTTTTAAATTTGTAGCGCAATCTTTTCGTTTACTTCAAGAATGAACCTAAACTTGAATTATTTGGAATATATAATATATATTTATACGATAAGCGAATATCCGTTCTACCAACATCCATTTTTTCTGAGATTTTTGAAGTTTCACCATCATTATTTCCATTATTACTATATGAGTATCTTTTAAAATATTTGTATGCTTATTCTTTCTTTTATGTGCCATGAGAAGGGATGTATATGTGTTGTAGAGAAGGTAAAAACTACCAAAGCTGAGATTCTGTGCCATGAGAAGGGATGTAGATGTGACGTATAGAAGATAAAGACTACCAAATCTGAGATTCTGTGCCATGAGAAGGGATGTAGATGTGGTGTAGAGAAGGTAAAGACTACCAAAGCTGAGATTCTGTGTCATGAGAAGGGATGTAGATGTGGTGTAGAGAAGGTAAAGACTACCAAAGCTGAGATTCTGTGTCATGAGAAGGGATGTAGATGTGGTGTAGAGAAGGTAAAGACTACCAAAGCTGAGATTCTGTGCCATGAGAAGGGATGTAGATGTGGTGTAGAGAAGGTAAAGACTACCAAAGCTGAGATTCTGTGTCATGAGAAGGGATGTAGATGTGGTGTCGAGAAGGTAAAGACTACCAAAGCTGAGATTCTGTGCCATGAGAAGGGATGTAGATGTGGTGTAGAGAAGGTAAAGACTACCAAAGCTGAGATTCAGTGCCATGAGAAGGGATGTAGATGTGGTGTAGAGAAGGTAAAGACTACCAAAGCTGAGATTCTGTGTCATGAGAAGGGATGTAGATGTGGTGTAGAGAAGGTAAAACTACCAAATCTGAGATTCTGTGCCATGAGAAGGGATGTAGATATGGTGTAGAGAAGGTAAAGACTACCAAAGCTGGGATTCTGTGCCATGAGAAGGGATGTATATGTGACGTAGAGAAGGTAAAGACTACCAAAGCCGAGATTTTGTGCCATGAGAAGGGATGTAGATGTGGTGTAGAGAAGGTGAAGACTACCAAAGCTGGGATTCTGTGCCATGAGAAGGGATGTATATGTGACGTAGAGAAGGTAAAGACTACCAAAGCCGAGATTTTGTGCCATGAGAAGGGATGTAGATGTGGTGTAGAGAAGGTAAAGACTACCAAAGCTGGGATTCTGTGCCATGAGAAGGGATGTAGATGTGGTGTAGAGAAGGTAAAGACTACCAAAGCCGAGATTTTGTGCCATGAGAAGGGATGTAGATGTGGTGTAGAGAAGGTAAAGACTACCAAAGCTGAGATTCTGTGCCATGAGAAGGGATGTAGATGTGGTGTAGAGAAGGTAAAGACTACCAAAGCTGGGATTCTGTGCCATGAGAAGGGATGTAGATGTGGTGTAGAGAAGGTAAAGACTACCAAAGCTGGGATTCTGTGCCATGAGAAGGGATGTAGATGTGGTGTAGAGAAGGTAAAGACTACCAAAGCCGAGATTTTGTGCCATGAGAAGGGTTGTAGATGTGACGTAGAGAAGGTAAAGACTACCAAAGCTGGGATTCTGTGCCATGAGAAGGGATGTATATGTGACGTAGAGAAGGTAAAGACTACCAAAGCCGAGATTTTGTGCCATGAGAAGGGATGTAGATGTGGTGTAGAGAAGGTAAAGACTACCAAAGCTGGGATTCTGTGCCATGAGAAGGGATGTAAATGTGACGTAGAGAAGGTAAAGACTACCAAAGCCGAGATTTTGTGCCATGAGAAGGGATGTAGATGTGGTGTAGAGAAGGTAAAGACTACCAAAGCTGAGATTCTGTGCCATGAGAAGGGATGTAGATGTGGTGTAGAGAAGGTAAAGACTACCAAAGCTGGGATTCTGTGCCATGAGAAGGGATGTAGATGTGGTGTAGAGAAGGTAAAGACTACCAAAGCCGAGATTTTGTGCCATGAGAAGGGATGTAGATGTGACGTAGAGAAGGTAAAGACTACCAAAGCTGGGATTCTGTGCCATGAGAAGGGATGTATATGTGACGTAGAGAAGGTAAAGACTACCAAAGCCGAGATTTTGTGCCATGAGAAGGGATGTAGATGTGGTGTAGAGAAGGTAAAGACTACCAAAGCTGGGATTCTGTGCCATGAGAAGGGATGTAAATGTGACGTAGAGAAGGTAAAGACTACCAAAGCCGAGATTTTGTGCCATGAGAAGGGATGTAGATGTGGTGTAGAGAAGGTAAAGACTACCAAAGCTGAGATTCTGTGTCATGAGAAGGGATGTAGATGTGTTGTAGAGAAGGTAAAAACTACCAAAGTTGAGATTCTGTGCCATGAGAAGGTATGTATATGTGTTGTAGAGAAGGTAAAAACTACCAAAGCTGAGATTCTGTGCCATGAGAAGGGATGTAGATGTAGTGTAGAGAAGGTAAAGACTACCAAAGCTGAGATTCTGTGCCATGTGAAGGGATGTAGATGTGACGTAGAGAAGGTAAAGACTACCAAAGCCGAGATTCTGTGCCATGAGAAGGGATGTAGATGTGGTGTAGAGAAGGTAAAGACTACCAAAGCTGAGATTCTGTGCCATGAGAAGGGATGTAGATGTGACGTATAGAAGATAAAGACTACGAAAGCTGAGATTCTGTGCCATGAGAAGGGATGTAGATGTGGTGTAGAGAAGGTAAAGACTACCAAAGCTGAGATTCTGTGTCATGAGAAGGGATGTAGATGTGGTGTAGAGAAGGTAAAGACTACCAAAGCTGAGATTCTGTGTCATGAGAAGGGATGTAGATGTGTTGTAGAGAAGGTAAAAACTACCAAATCTGAGATTCTGTGCCATGAGAAGGGATGTATATGTGACGTAGAGAAGGTAAAGACTACCAAAGCCGAGATTCTGTGTCATGAGAAGGGATGTAGATGTGGTGTAGAGAAGGTAAAGACTACCAAAGCTGAGATTTTGTGCCATGAGAAGGGATGTAGATGTGACGTATAGAAGATAAAGACTGCGAAAGCTGAGATTCTGTGCCATGAGAAGGGATGTAGATGTGGTGTAGAGAAGATAAAGACTACCAAAGCTGGGATTCTGTGCCATGAGAAGGGATGTAGATGTGGTGTAGAGAAGGTAAAGACTACCAAAGCTGAGATTCTGTGCCATGAGAAGGGATGTAGATGTTACGTATAGAAGATAAAGACTACGAAAGCTGAGATTCTGTGCCATGAGAAGGGATGTAGATGTGGTGTAGAGAAGGTAAAGACTACCAAAGCTGAGATTCTGTGCCATGAGAAGGGATGTAGATGTGACGTATAGAAGATAAAGACTACGAAAGCTGAGATTCTGTGCCATGAGAAGGGATGTAGATGTGGTGTAGAGAAGGTAAAGACTACCAAAGCTGAGATTCTGTGCCATGAGAAGGGATGTAGATGTGACGTAGAGAAGGTAAAGACTACCAAAGCTAGGATTCTGTGCCATGAGAAGGGATGTAGATGTGGTGTAGAGAAGGTAAAGACTACCAAAGCTGAGATTCTGTGCCATGAGAAGGGATGTAGATGTGACGTAGAGAAGGTAAAGACTACCAAAGCTGGGATTCTGTGTCATGAGAAGGGATGTAGATGTGTTGTAGAGAAGGTAAAGACTACCAAATCTGAGATTCTGTGCCATGAGAAGGGATGTAGATGTGGTGTAGAGAAGGTAAAGACTACCAAAGCTGAGATTCTGTGTCATGAGAAGGGATGTAGATGTGGTGTAGAGAAGGTAAAGACTACCAAAGCTGAGATTCTGTGCCATGAGAAGGGATGTAGATGTGACGTAGAGAAGGTAAAGACTACCAAAGCCGAGATTCTGTGCCATGAGAAGGGATGTAGATGTGACGTAGAGAAGGTAAAGACTACCAAAGCCGAGATTCTGTGCCATGAGAAGGGATGTAGATGTGGTGTAGAGAAGGTAAAGACTACCAAAGCTGAGATTCTGTGCCATGAGAAGGGATGTAGATGTGACGTAGAGAAGGTAAAGACTACCAAAGCTGAGATTCTGTGCCATGAGAAGGGATGTAGATGTGGTGTAGAGAAGGTAAAGACTACCAAAGCTGAGATTCTGTGCCATGAGAAGGGATGTAGATGTGACGTAGAGAAGGTAAAGACTACCAAAGCCGAGATTCTGTGCCATGAGAAGGGATGTAGATGTGACGTAGAGAAGGTAAAGACTACCAAAGCCGAGATTCTGTGCCATGAGAAGGGATGTAGATGTGGTGTAGAGAAGGTAAAGACTACCAAAGCTGAGATTCTGTGCCATGAGAAGGGATGTAGATGTGACGTATAGAAGATAAAGACTACGAAAGCTGAGATTCTGTGCCATGAGAAGGGATGTAGATGTGGTGTAGAGAAGGTAAAGACTACCAAAGCTGAGATTCTGTGTCATGAGAAGGGATGTAGATGTGGTGTAGAGAAGGTAAAGACTACCAAAGCTGAGATTCTGTGTCATGAGAAGGGATGTAGATGTGTTGTAGAGAAGGTAAAAACTACCAAATCTGAGAATCTGTGCCATGAGAAGGGATGTATATGTGACGTAGAGAAGGTAAAGACTACCAAAGCCGAGATTCTGTGCCATGAGAAGGGATGTAGATGTGGTGTAGAGAAGGTAAAGACTACCAAAGCTGAGATTCTGTGCCATGAGAAGGGATGTAGATGTGACGTATAGAAGATAAAGACTACGAAAGCTGAGATTCTGTGCCATGAGAAGGGATGTAGATGTGGTGTAGAGAAGGTAAAGACTACCAAAGCTGGGATTCTGTGCCATGAGAAGGGATGTAGATGTGGTGTAGAGAAGGTAAAGACTACCAAAGCTGAGATTCTGTGCCATGAGAAGGGATGTAGATGTGACGTATAGAAGATAGAGACTACGAAAGCTGAGATTCTGTGCCATGAGAAGGGATGTAGATGTGGTGTAGAGAAGGTAAAGACTACCAAAGCTGAGATTCTGTGCCATGAGAAGGGATGTAGATATGACGTATAGAAGATAAAGACTACGAAAGCTGAGATTCTGTGCCATGAGAAGGGATGTAGATGTGGTGTAGAGAAGGTAAAGACTACCAAAGCTGAGATTCTGTTCCATGAGAAGGGATGTAGATGTGGTGTAGAGAAGGTAAAGACTACCAAAGCCGAGATTCTGTGCCATGAGAAGGGATGTAGATGTGACGTATAGAAGATAAAGACTACGAAAGCTGAGATTCTGTGCCATGAGAAGGGATGTAGATGTGGTGTAGAGAAGGTAAAGACTACGAAAGCTGAGATTCTGTGCCATGAGAAGGGATGTAGATGTGGTGTAGAGAAGGTAAAGACTACCAAAGCTGGGATTCTGTGCCATGAGAAGGGATGTAGGTGTGACGTATAGAAGATAAAGACTACGAAAGCTGAGATTCTGTGCCATGAGAAGGAATGTAGATGTGGTGTAGAGAAGGTAAAGACTACCAAAGCTGGGATTCTGTGTCATGAGAAGGGATGTAGATGTGACGTAGAGAAGGTAAAGACTACCAAAGCTGGGATTCTGTGCCATGAGAAGGGATGTAGATGCGACGTATAGAAGGTAAAGACTACCAAAGCTGAGATTCTGTGCCATGAGAAGGGATGTAGATGTGGTGTAGAGAAGGTAAAGACTACCAAAGCTGAGATTCTGTTCCATGAGAAGGGATGTAGATGTGGTGTAGAGAAGGTAAAGACTACCAAAGCCGAGATTCTGTGCCATGAGAAGGGATGTAGATGTGACGTATAGAAGATAAAGACTACGAAAGCTGAGATTCTGTGCCATGAGAAGGAATGTAGATGTGGTGTAGAGAAGGTAAAGACTACCAAAGCTGGGATTCTGTGTCATGAGAAGGGATGTAGATGTGACGTAGAGAAGGTAAAGACTACCAAAGCTGGGATTCTGTGCCATGAGAAGGGATGTAGATGTGATGTAGAGAAGGTAAAGACTACCAAAGCTGGGATTCTGTGCCATGAGAAGGGATGTAGATGCGACGTATAGAAGGTAAAGACTACCAAAGCTGAGATTCTGTGCCATGAGAAGGGATGTAAATGTGATGTAGAGAAGGTAAAGACTACCAAAGCTGGGATTCTGTGCCATGAGAAGGGATGTAGATGCGACGTATAGAAGGTAAAGACTACCAAAGCTGAGATTCTGTGCCATGAGAAGGGATGTAGATGTGGTGTAGAGAAGGTAAAGACTACCAAAGCTGAGATTCTGTTCCATGAGAAGGGATGTAGATGTGGTGTAGAGAAGGTAAAGACTACCAAAGCCGAGATTCTGTGCCATGAGAAGGGATGTAGATGTGACGTATAGAAGATAAAGACCACGAAAGCTGAGATTCTGTGCCATGAGAAGGGATGTAGATGTGGTGTAGAGAAGGTAAAGACTACCAAAGCTGGGATTCTGTGTCATGAGAAGGGATGTAGATGTGACGTAGAGAAGGTAAAGACTACCAAAGCTGGGATTCTGTGCCATGAGAAGGGATGTAGATGCGACGTATAGAAGGTAAAGACTACCAAAGCTGAGATTCTGTGCCATGAGAAGGGATGTAGATGTGGTGTAGAGAAGGTAAAGACTACCAAAGCTGAGATTCTGTTCCATGAGAAGGGATGTAGATGTGGTGTAGAGAAGGTAAAGACTACCAAAGCCGAGATTCTGTGCCATGAGAAGGGATGTAGATGTGACGTATAGAAGATAAAGACTACGAAAGCTGAGATTCTGTGCCATGAGAAGGAATGTAGATGTGGTGTAGAGAAGGTAAAGACTACCAAAGCTGGGATTCTGTGTCATGAGAAGGGATGTAGATGTGACGTAGAGAAGGTAAAGACTACCAAAGCTGGGATTCTGTGCCATGAGAAGGGATGTAGATGCGACGTATAGAAGGTAAAGACTACCAAAGCTGAGATTCTGTGCCATGAGAAGGGATGTAGATGTGACGTATAGAAGGTAAAGACTACCAAAGCTGAGATTCTGTGCCATGAGAAGGGATGTAGATGTGGTGTAGAGAAGGTAAAGACTACCAAAGCTGGGATTCTGTGCCATGAGAAGGGATGTAGATGTGACGTATAGAAGATAAAGACTACGAAAGCTGAGATTCTGTGCCATGAGAAGGAATGTAGATGTGGTGTAGAGAAGGTAAAGACTACCAAAGCTGGGATTCTGTGCCATGAGAAGGGATGTAGATGCGACGTATAGAAGGTAAAGACTACCAAAGCTGAGATTCTGTGCCATGAGAAGGGATGTAGATGTGGTGTAGAGAAGGTAAAGACTACCAAAGCTGAGATTCTGTTCCATGAGAAGGGATGTAGATGTGGTGTAGAGAAGGTAAAGACTACCAAAGCCGAGATTCTGTGCCATGAGAAGGGATGTAGATGTGACGTATAGAAGATAAATACTACGAAAGCTGAGATTCTGTGCCATGAGAAGGGATGTAGATGTGGTGTAGAGAAGGTAAAGACTACGAAAGCTGAGATTCTGTGCCATGAGAAGGGATGTAGATGTGGTGTAGAGAAGGTAAAGACTACCAAAGCTGGGATTCTGTGCCATGAGAAGGGATGTAGATGTGGTGTAGAGAAGGTAAAGACTACCAAAGCTGAGATTCTGTGCCATGAGAAGGGATGTAGATGTGACGTATAGAAGATAAAGACTACGAAAGCTGAGATTCTGTGCCATGAGAAGGGATGTAGATGTGGTGTAGAGAAGGTAAAGACTACCAAAGCTGGGATTCTGTGCCATGAGAAGGGATGTAGATATGGTGTAGAGAAGGTAAAGACTACCAAAGCTGAGATTCTGTGCCATGAGAAGGGATGTAGATGTGGTGTAGAGAAGGTAAAGACTACCAAAGCTGAGATTCTGTGCCATGAGAAGGGATGTAGATGTGACGTATAGAAGATAAAGACTACGAAAGCTGAGATTCTGTGCCATGAGAAGGGATGTAGATGTGGTGTAGAGAAGGTAAAGACTACCAAAGCTGAGATTCTGTGCCATGAGAAGGGATGTAGATGTGGTGTAGAGAAGGTAAAGACTACCAAAGCTGGGATTCTGTGCCATGAGAAGGGATGTAGATGTGGTGTAGAGAAGGTAAAGACTACCAAAGCTGAGATTCTGTGCCATGAGAAGGGATGTAGATGTGACGTATAGAAGATAAAGACTACGAAAGCTGAGATTCTGTGCCATGAGAAGGGATGTAGATGTGGTGTAGAGAAGGTAAAGACTACCAAAGCTGAGATTCTGTGCCATGAGAAGGGATGTAGATGTGGTGTAGAGAAGGTAAAGACTACCAAAGCTGAGATTCTGTGCCATGAGAAGGGATGTAAATGTGATGTAGAGAAGGTAAAGACTACCAAAGCTGAGATTCTGTGCCATGAGAAGGGATGTAGATGTGACGTATAGAAGGTAAAGACTACCAAAGCTGAGATTCTGTGCCATGAGAAGGGATGTATATGTGACGTAGAGAAGGTAAAGACTACCAAAGCCGAGATTCTGTGCCATGAGAAGGGATGTAAATGTGATGTAGAGAAGGTAAAGACTACCAAAGCTGAGATTCTGTGCCATGAGAAGGGATGTAGATGTGACGTATAGAAGGTAAAGACTACCAAAGCTGAGATTCTGTGCCATGAGAAGGGATGTAGATGTGGTGTAGAGAAGGTAAAGACTACCAAAGCTGGGATTCTGTGCCATGAGAAGGGATGTAGATGTGACGTATAGAAGATAAAGACTACGAAAGCTGAGATTCTGTGCCATGAGAATGGGATGTAAATGTGACGTAGAGAAGGTAAAGACTATCAAAGCTGGGATTCTGTGCCATGAGAAGGGATGAAAATGTGATGTAGAGAAGGTAAAGACTACCAAAGCTGAGATTCTGTTCCATGAGAAGGGATGTAGATGTGGTGTAGAGAAGGTAAAGACTACCAAAGCCGAGATTCTGTGCCATGAGAAGGGATGTAGATGTGACGTATAGAAGATAAAGACTACGAAAGCTGAGATTCTGTGCCATGAGAAGGAATGTAGATGTGGTGTAGAGAAGGTAAAGACTACCAAAGCTGGGATTCTGTGTCATGAGAAGGGATGTAGATGTGACTTAGAGAAGGTAAAGACTACCAAAGCTGGGATTCTGTGCCATGAGAAGGGATGTAGATGCGACGTATAGAAGGTAAAGACTACCAAAGCTGAGATTCTGTGCCATGAGAAGGGATGTAGATGTGACGTATAGAAGGTAAAGACTACCAAAGCTGAGATTCTGTGCCATGAGAAGGGATGTAGATGTGGTGTAGAGAAGGTAAAGACTACCAAAGCTGGGATTCTGTGCCATGAGAAGGGATGTAGATGTGACGTATAGAAGATAAAGACTACGAAAGCTGAGATTCTGTGCCATGAGAAGGAATGTAGATGTGGTGTAGAGAAGGTAAAGACTACCAAAGCTGGGATTCTGTGTCATGAGAAGGGATGTAGATGTGACGTAGAGAAGGTAAAGACTACCAAAGCTGGGATTCTGTGCCATGAGAAGGGATGTAGATGCGACGTATAGAAGGTAAAGACTACCAAAGCTGAGATTCTGTGCCATGAGAAGGGATGTAGATGTGGTGTAGAGAAGGTAAAGACTACCAAAGCTGAGATTCTGTTCCATGAGAAGGGATGTAGATGTGGTGTAGAGAAGGTAAAGACTACCAAAGCCGAGATTCTGTGCCATGAGAAGGGATGTAGATGTGACGTATAGAAGATAAAGACTACGAAAGCTGAGATTCTGTGCCATGAGAAGGGATGTAGATGTGGTGTAGAGAAGGTAAAGACTACGAAAGCTGAGATTCTGTGCCATGAGAAGGGATGTAGATGTGGTGTAGAGAAGGTAAAGACTACCAAAGCTGGGATTCTGTGCCATGAGAAGGGATGTAGATGTGGTGTAGAGAAGGTAAAGACTACCAAAGCTGAGATTCTGTGCCATGAGAAGGGATGTAGATGTGACGTATAGAAGATAAAGACTACGAAAGCTGAGATTCTGTGCCATGAGAAGGGATGTAGATGTGGTGTAGAGAAGGTAAAGACTACCAAAGCTGGGATTCTGTGCCATGAGAAGGGATGTAGATATGGTGTAGAGAAGGTAAAGACTACCAAAGCTGAGATTCTGTGCCATGAGAAGGGATGTAGATGTGGTGTAGAGAAGGTAAAGACTACCAAAGCTGAGATTCTGTGCCATGAGAAGGGATGTAGATGTGACGTATAGAAGATAAAGACTACGAAAGCTGAGATTCTGTGCCATGAGAAGGGATGTAGATGTGGTGTAGAGAAGGTAAAGACTACCAAAGCTGAGATTCTGTGCCATGAGAAGGGATGTAGATGTGGTGTAGAGAAGGTAAAGACTACCAAAGCTGGGATTCTGTGCCATGAGAAGGGATGTAGATGTGGTGTAGAGAAGGTAAAGACTACCAAAGCTGAGATTCTGTGCCATGAGAAGGGATGTAGATGTGACGTATAGAAGATAAAGACTACGAAAGCTGAGATTCTGTGCCATGAGAAGGGATGTAGATGTGGTGTAGAGAAGGTAAAGACTACCAAAGCTGAGATTCTGTGCCATGAGAAGGGATGTAGATGTGGTGTAGAGAAGGTAAAGACTACCAAAGCTGAGATTCTGTGCCATGAGAAGGGATGTAAATGTGATGTAGAGAAGGTAAAGACTACCAAAGCTGAGATTCTGTGCCATGAGAAGGGATGTAGATGTGACGTATAGAAGGTAAAGACTACCAAAGCTGAGATTCTGTGCCATGAGAAGGGATGTATATGTGACGTAGAGAAGGTAAAGACTACCAAAGCCGAGATTCTGTGCCATGAGAAGGGATGTAAATGTGATGTAGAGAAGGTAAAGACTACCAAAGCTGAGATTCTGTGCCATGAGAAGGGATGTAGATGTGACGTATAGAAGGTAAAGACTACCAAAGCTGAGATTCTGTGCCATGAGAAGGGATGTAGATGTGGTGTAGAGAAGGTAAAGACTACCAAAGCTGGGATTCTGTGCCATGAGAAGGGATGTAGATGTGACGTATAGAAGATAAAGACTACGAAAGCTGATATTCTGTGCCATGAGAATGGGATGTAAATGTGACGTAGAGAAGGTAAAGACTATCAAAGCTGGGATTCTGTGCCATGAGAAGGGATGAAAATGTGATGTAGAGAAGGTAAAGACTACCAAAGCTGAGATTCTGTGCCATGAGAAGGGATGTAGATGTGGTGTAGAGAAGGTAAAGACTACCAAAGCTGGGATTCTGTGCCATGAGAAGGGATGTAAATGTGACGTAGAGAAGGTAAAGACTACCAAAGCCGAGATTCTGTGCCATGAGAAGGGATGTAGATGTGACGTATAGAAGGTAAAGACTACCAAAGCCGAGATTCTGTGCCATGAGAAGGGATGTAAATGTGCGAGGCGACACCTCGGGTTATCTGGCCCACCATCGGGCGGCGGATATGACAAAAAGACGCTCCGTGGCGGAAATAGATGGGGTTGGATGGATGGCTGCTGAAGGCTTCTTTGTTCTCTGGAGACATTAGTGGGGCTCTGGCTACTCCGGCAGCCTCCTTGGCTACGTAACGGCTGCTCTTTGGTTGGCTGATCTTTGGCTAGATGATGGCTGATACTTTGCTGTGTAATGGTTGACTGATATTGGACTATATGATGGCTCAATGTTGGTTGATGATTGACTGTTGGTTGATCCTTGGCTAGGTGATGATTGACTGTTGGTTGATCCTTGGCTAGGTGATGATTGACTGTTGGTTGATCCGTCCCTAGGTGATGATTGACTGTTGGTTGATCCTTGGCTAGGTGATGATTGACTGTTGGTTGATACATCCCTAGGTTATGATTAACTGTTGGTTTATCCTTGGCTAGGTGATGATTGACTGTTGGTCGATCCTGGGCTTGGTGATAGTTGACTGTTGGTTGATCCATTCCTAGGTGATGATTGACTGTTGGTTGATCTTTGGCTAGGTGATGATTGACTGTTGGTTGATCCTTGGCTAGGCGATGATTGACTGTTGGTTGATCCATCCCTAGGTGATGATTGACTGTTGGTTGATCCTTGGCTAGGTGATGATTGACTGTTGGTTAATCCTGGGCTAGGTGATGATTGACTGTTGGTTCATCATTGGCTAGGTGATGATTGACTGTTGGTTGATCCATCCCTAGGTGATGATTGACTGTTGGTTGATCCATCCCTAGGTGATGATTGACTGTTGGTTGATCCATCCCTAGGTGATGATTGACTGTTGGTTGATCCATCCCTAGGTGATGATTGACTGTTGGTCGATCCTGGGTTAGGTGATAGTTGACTGTTGGTTGATCCATCCCTAGGTGATGATTGACTGTTGGTTGATCCTTGGCTAGGTGATGATTGACTGTTGGTTGATCTTTGGCTAGGTGATGATTGACTGTTGGTTGATCTTTGGCTAGATGATGATTGACTGTTGGTTGATCCATCCCTAGGTGATGATTGAATGTTGGTCGATCCTTGGCTAGGTGATGATTGACTGTTGGTTGATCCATCCCTAGGTGATGATTGACTGTTGGTTGATCCTTGGCTAGGTGTGATTGACTGTTGGTGTATTCTGGGCTAGGTGATGATTGACTGTTGGTTGATCCTTGGCTAGGTGATGATTGACTGTTGGTTTATCCTTGGCTAGGTGATCATTGACTGTTGGTTGATCCATCCCTAGGTGATGATTGACTGTTGGTTAATCCTGCGCTAGGTGATAGTTGACTGTTGATTGATCCATCCCTAGGTGATGATTGACTGTTGGTTTATCCTTGGCTAGGTGATGATTGACTGTTGGTTAATCCTGGGCTAAGTGTTGATTGACTGTTGGTTAATCCTGGGCTAGGTGACGATTGACTGTTGGTCGATCCTGGGCTAGGTGATTGTTGACTGTTGGTTGATCCATCCCTTGGTGATGATTGACTGTTGGTTGATCCTTGGCTATGTGATGATTGACTGTTGGTTGATCTTTGGCTAGGTGATGATTGACTGTTGGTTGATCTTTGGCTAGGTGAAGATTGACTGTTGGTTGATCCATCCCTAGGTGATGATTGACTGTTGGTCGATCCTTGGCTAGGTGATGATTGACTGTTGGTTGATCATTGGCTAGGTGATGATTGACTGTTGGTTGGTCCTTGGCTAGGTGATGATTGACTGTTGGTTAATCCTGGGCTAGGTGATGATTGACTGTTGGTTGATCCATCCCTAGGTGATGATTGACTGTTGGTCGATCCTTGGCTAGGTGATGATTAACTGTTGGTCGATCCTGGGCTAAGTGATAGTTGACTGTTGGTTGATCCATCCCTAGGTGATGATTGACTGTTGGTTGATCCTTGGCTAGGTGTGATTGACTGTTGGTGTATTCTGGGCTAGGTGATGATTGACTGTTGGTTGATCCATCCCTAGGTGATGTTTGACTGTTGGTTTATCCTTGGCTAGGTGATGATTGACTGTTGGTTAATCCTGGGGTAAGTGATGATTGACTGTTGGTTGATCCATCCCTAAATGATGATTGACTGTTGATTGATCCATTCATAAGTGATGATTGACTGTTGGTTTATCCTTGGCTAGGTGATGATTGACTGTTGGTTGATCTTTGGCTAGGTGATAGTTGACTGTTGGTTTATCCTTGGCTAGGTGATGATTGACTGTTGGTTAATCCTGGGCCAGGTGATGATTGACTGTTGGTTGATCCTTGGCTAGGTGATAGTTGACTGTTGGTTTATCCTTGGCTAGGTGATGATTGACCGTTGGTCGATCCATCCCTAGGTGATGATTGACCGTTGGTCGATCCTGGGCTAGGTGATAGTTGACTGTTGGTTGATCCTGGGCTAGGTGATAGTTGACTGTTGGTCGATCCTTGGCTAGGTGATGGTTGAGTGTTGGTCGATCCTTGGCTAGGTGATGATCGACCGTTGATCGATCCTGGGCTAGGTGATAGTTGACTGTTGGTTGATCATGGGCTGGGTGATAGTTGACTGTTGGTTTATCCTTGGCTCGGTGATGATTGACTGTTGGTTGATCCTTGGCTAGGTGATGATTGACTGTTGGTTGATCCTTGGCTAGGTGATGATTGACTGTTGGTTGATCCTTGGCTAGGTTTTGGTCTTCACCTTGACAATAGGAGAAATTTTGGTCTTCTTTCAATACCTTTGTATAGTCTGTCTATATGTATCTATGGCCAGTCAGAATTGTTGCTGAGGTAAATCCATGTTTGATGTCTTGATGCATTGAGAGAAGTAGTTTCGGGGTAGCAGCAAATCTTCGTAGATTTCTGGTGGAGTCATCTTGAATGTAGAGGTCTGTCAAGATTTCAAGGGCTGCCTGATTATTTTACCGCGCGTGACACTCTTTGGGAGAGTAGTAAAAGATAGTGGCATATTGGAATGTGTTGAGGCTTTTATCACCTTGTCCGCTAGTTCATTTCCTGTAATACCGCTGTGGTCTTTGACCTAGCAGAGTTAAATATTTGGTGAACAATACAGGATGATTTTCGCAATCAGTTGTGTTATTGGGGGCTAAGATCTACATATGGCTCCCAAAGAGCCATTGGCAGTCTGAAGCAATGACAAAGTGTTTGCGCAAGAAAAGCTAGGTAATTTTTGTTACCTAAATTATGGCTAGCAGTTCAGTGTGAAACGCTGAGCTATATTGTTGAATTTTAAGTTGTATGGGTTGTAGAGGAGGTGGTAGGAAAACTCCAGCTCCAACTCCTTCTGATAAATGGGATCCATCGGTATAACTGATGGTGACATTTTGTTGTGGTAATTTGGTATAATAAATTATATTTCATAAAGGAGGAAAATACCCCTTACAAAGTATATATTTACAAGAATTTTTGTTTCTTTGTTTGACTGGTCCACATAGCAGTAGTGCTGAATTAAAGCAGCCCAAGGAGTGTTGAAACTACGCTGGAATGTTGGCAATATTAGGAAAGACATGATCCACGGTCTGTTTCTTCACAGTGTCGGCAGGTTAAAGTTGTTTTTCTGTCTCTTTCCAGATCACTTCTGATTTAAACCAATTTTATTTTAAATAAACTATGAACGTAAGACTTTCTACATAAGAAGAATCCCATTTTTTCTTTGTTCCTTTAATATTTTACATTTTCAAAGGTGATCAGACGGCTCCTCCACCAGATCACCAAGAGGGCCTTTAGCGAGAATCTGCTTAGTTCTTTTCGGTAAATACCAACAGGAGTCATCCAAGAGACCATACGATTTCCAGAGAAGATATTATATGAATATATTGATTGTTATCTTCTTTAAATAACTACAGCGATCATCCAAGAGATCAGTAAACTTCCACGGATGATTTTAAACAAATATATTCACCGTTCTCCCCTGTAAATAACAATAATCACCATTCAGGAGACCCCACGGAGGACTTTAAACAAAGCTATTCACCGTTCTCCCCTGTAAATAACAATAACCACCATTCAGGAGACCCCACGGAGGACTTTAAGCAAAGATATTCACCGTTCTCCCCTGTAAATTACAATAACCACCATTCAGGAGACCCCACGGTGGACTTTAAACAAAGATATTCAAAGTTCTCCCCTGTAAATAACAATAATCACCATTCAGGAGACCCCACGGAGGACTTTAAACAAAGATATTCACCGTTCTCCCCTGTAAATAACAATAACCACCATTCGAGAGACCCCACGGAGGACTTTAAACAAAGATATTCACCGTTCTCCCCTGTAAATAACAATAATCACCATTCAGGAGACCCCACGGAGGACCTTAAACAAAGATATTCACCGTTCTCCCCTGTAAATTACAATAACCACCATTCAGGAGACCCCACGGAGGACTTTAAAAAAGATATTCACCGTTCTCCCCTGTAAATAACAATAACCACCATTCAGGAGACCCCACGGAAGACTTTAAACAAAGTTATTCACCGTTCTCCCCTGTAAATAACAACAAACATTCTACAGGAGACCCCACGGAGGATTTTAAGCAAAGATATTCACCGTTCTCCCCTGTAAATAACAATAATCACCATTCAGGAGATCCCACGGAGGACTTTAAACAAAGATATTCACCGTTCTCCCCGGTAAATAACAATAATCACCATTCAGGAGACCCCACGGAGGACTTTAAACAAATATATTCACCGTTCTCCCCTGTAAATAACAATAACCACCATTCAGGAGACCCCACGGAAGACTTTAAACAAAGATATTCACCGTTCTCCCCTGTAAATAACAATAATCACCATTCAGGAGATCCCACGGAGGACTTTAAACAAAGATATTCACCGTTCTCCCCGGTAAATAACAATAATCACCATTCAGGAGACCCCACGGAGGACTTTAAACAAATATATTCACCGTTCTCCCCTGTAAATAACAATAACCACCATTCAGGAGACCCCACGGAAGACTTTAAACAAAGATATTCACCGTTCTCCCCTGTAAATAACAATAACCCCCATTCAGGAGACCCCACGGAGGACTTTAAGCAAAGATATTCACCGTTCTCCCCTGTAAATAACAATAACCACCATTCAGGAGACCCCACGGAGGACTTTAAGCAAAGATATTCACCGTTCACTCCAGCAAATAACACCAGCTGTGATTCCTCTTTTACACTTGGAGAAGCTCCAATGACGGTGTTGAAGCCAAGGTTTCTACTCAGCATGACTATAGCTTCAACAACTTTATAGACGTCGAACTGGCCTGTCATTTCACTCGGGGAATGTCGGCTTTTCCATATATAAAACAACCTTATATAGTAATAAACCCTTTAGAACACATCGTTATATAAAATGACAAAACAATGGTTGCCTGTAAAGTCGGTTTTACGGGCGAAGATTTTACGTGACAACGGTTGAATATTTATTGATATGAATATAATTAAATTGCACAATAGGAACAAGGAATTGAATGAAAATAAGAATTGCACAAATTTTAGCTATAGAAATATATTTTGTTTACTAAAACATTGTACATGTAAACTTAAACTTAACTAATTCCTATTTGAATGATTTTGTTGAGGATAGGACGATGATAGGAGAAATATGAAATGAAAGGAAGTGTTTCTGCTGTAATGTGTCTTGCGAAAGTCAAGTCGATAGTTGTTCCTTTTAACGTAGTTGACTTAGAAACGTTTGATACGCAATCAAGATTATACGTATTTTTCATGAAATTAAGAAACGAGTTGTCAGGCTTTACGTTTTTGTTAAAATCACCACACAGAAGAATCGGTATACTAGAATCAATTTGCACGAACGGTGGCACGTACTGGCTGTTGTGAATGTACGGACCGAGTCCTTGCCATAGTAACATTCCAATATCCTGCATACTAGCTCCTGGATGAATATATACAGCACCGAGTATAAACTTGAAGCTAGTATTAGCGGCGAAGCAAGTAACTTCAGTCATGCACATGTCACCCTTGGTTTTAATGACACGAGTTACGTCTGTAATCGCAACTTGGAACACTTCCGCCGTAGATGTCGATGATAATTTACGATAGATCGCACTCCACAAGCCGCGTTGGTATCTGAGTTAGGTCGATTATTTTCCCTGGATACGCACTCATAACCCTTGATTGGAGTTGGTTCACAAGTGTCGCGCATCCACGTTTCAGTCAATACTAAATAGTCTGATCGTGGTATCACTGTATCTGTTTCAATGTCCGCGGCATGGGCACTTAAACTTTGACAGTTGATGTTCGTTACAATAAGTTGTCCAGCGTCGGTTGCGTCGTCACAGAATTTTACGGCTTGTTTGGTAATTGTGTCTAGAGTGTGTCCACGAAGTCGTAGGTATTCATTGCGAACATCTCGAGTAGTCTGTGAGTCGTTTCCATCTCGGCCATGTTTGAAAACCAATGGAGAGTCCTTTTCTGTTATGATGTACAATCCGTCGATACTTGTGACGCGGCTCATGGCTATATATACCAATTGCTGTGGTTGTTTTGAGGAGTACTTGTAAACAATTGTAGTAAACGTCCCACCCTGGGCCTTGTGGATCGTAATTGCACAAGCAGGCACGCAAGGAAATTGTTTTCGCTTGCACTTCACTGTTTTTGTCAACGAAATGTTTACCACTTTCTTGTGCACTGGCACCCAATCGACGGATAAGGTGTTTGTAATTGTAAATGATGAAGTTGAAAATTAAAACATTTACTTATATTAGATGTTAAAATTCTTGCTCAACACAGTTTAAATAAAGTTTTCTTATATCTGCCACTTTTTCTTAATATTTGTAATTTTAAATAATCAATTCGAAAATCAAAACATTTATTCAGATCGAAGGTTCAATTTTTTGCTAAATAAATTTGAAACTATTTAAAATTTGTAAAATAATAATTAATTAATTAATTAATTTTAAACTAATAATTTACTTAACACTATCAACATTTATCAATAGTATGACATAACCTATAAACTCAGTTTCTCAACTTTTGTGTCAATCTAACAATTAATCAATCAATCATAGTTTACGATAATGAAATATCAGTGTACAATTATTTACCTTTATTGTTGTAGTTGTTGTAAATGACGAATCTAAGCACTCCACATTTTCACTACAGACACAGCTGACGATACTTTAACCACACGTGTGAACTTGTATTATGACGCTTTCTTGTTTTTCCAACGCCAAGAACGTTCGAGAAAGACAAAGACAGAGACAAGCATGCGCCGATTCAATGCGCCTAATTCTCTAGCGCTGCGCGCGCAGCTGCGCGCGCAGCACTCTCGTTCGGTGACTCATCGTAACGTTACCGGGCGTTACACTTTTTCATAAGTGACTCCCAGCCGCAACCTAATTTAAGACGTTGTCACGTCAAAAAAAAAAAAAACTTGCCGGGAGACATCATCAAAATAACAAGGAGCTTTCTTTGTGATATAAAACTTGAGAGTAAAGGTCAAATATGTTTTGTAGGCTTCGAGGAAAATACTAGACTGGGTATCCCAAGTTATCTGTCCCATCTACTTCAACATATACATAGATATCGTAGAGATAGAGGCTGCCTGGCCAGCATTCATAGTTCTTCAAATTGAAGATACCTCGGCCAGTAAATATTTTTTATTGTCTCGACGTTTCGACAAAAATCTTTTGTCCTCTTCAGGAGCGAACAAAAATGAAAACATTTGGCAAAGCGTTAAAAATTATTCTAAGCTATATATACATGACTAGCACGGCCCGATAGGAATGTCTGTCGCTGCATTCATATGCAGACCTTACCGCAACATTGGTTTCAGCCTGTCATTTTTTTTACTCCTAGAACGCTGGTATTTGTCAATATTTGTTGTGACAAATGGCGGGTTGCATCGAATCAACACAAAAAACGGAAGCTATTCTTTTTCAGAGAGAAGATACAAAATAGTCTCCAGACGAACCTATGAAATGGAAGGACAGCAACCTAGGTGTCACCCTCGACGAACATCTGACCTTCCAAAAACACCTTCAGAATAGAAGAAACTTTCAAAGGTAGTTATCAATGCTACTACGAAGTAAAAGTTAGCTGTCCTTACACTGCAAGAGAACAATCTACATATCCATTATAAGACCAATCCTTACCTATGGTCACCCAGTCTTCATAACTTAAAAAAAAAAACTACGTTGAAAAAATCTGAAGGCTTTGAAAACCAGATCATCAAGAAAATAATACGGTCCCATGTTTTTTGTCATTAGCAACCTATATATACGTCTATATAAACATAACCATATAAAAAGCTTTATCAAGAACATTTCCAAAAGCCTTAAATTTGTACCCATATTTAAATTGAGAATTTATATATCATAAAGTGGTATGGCTGCAGAATTTATTTTGAAGAGACCATTGAATATCTCTCCAGACATTGGATGATTTATTAAAGGTTAATAAAGAAAGAAGAGTATCATAAGCCATTACAGGGAGATGTCAGCAAGACTGGACACCCTCAAGTTTACAGGCAACGCCAAGACATCCCAATATGAATAAAATGTAAAAACAATACTTTCGGACCTCAGCACCCCCTTGATTGTAGCCAAGTCGCCAAACAGGATCTTTGGAACAATCCAGGAGAAATGATCAAGTTTCCGATATATCACCAACATATGGAATTGGTTGAATTATTTGTCATATATTGTGGGAATAAAAAGAAAGCGAGTATAACAATTTAGCATAAAAACATTTATCGAATTTATATTTAACACGTGGTACAGGCCATGATTATCATGGTGGGTAGTCAGCGACTGCTTTTACTGTAAGTGCACCACATGTCTACATATATGAAAAGCAGTTCGACTTTGCACTTTCAAATGTGCCAGAGCCCCGTTTGCTTACTTGCACTCACTGGTGGGATTGGGCTTTTTCAATAATCGGGGGCCATTGGAGCACTTTTTTTTTTTAATTCGAAAAAAGTGTCCAATGCGGGATTCGATCCCGGGTCGTAATGGTTGTAAACCAACGGTTTAGACCATCCTTCCACCGACCCCCATTTAAGATCGTAACACTCAAATATAAGATCTAAAAGATATCACAACTATGTCACTTAAACAACTAATAAAGCTTAAAACACAACTACCTTTTTAAAGAGAACATAAACCCAACATTATGTACACACACTTTTTTTCCCAAGCAATCTAAACAAACAAGTGACACCGGATCAACAAACCAGCCCATTATATCTCCCAAGTGACGTAATCCTAACCCTAATTTTTTATCAACATCTTGGCAAGGTTTCATCCTTATCATAAGTTATGTTCCCCACCCTAAAAATTCCGTTTTAAAGCTCCTCCCATTTTTGATGACACCGTTGATTCATCATGGTGGAAGAGGACAGTCATTCCCTTCAGGACGTTTTTTTTATGTGGCCGGGACGACGTGTACGGCCGGAATTCACGCTATGTGACAAGACGTATGGGCCACATTAACTTCGGAGCACCCTAATCTAGTTACAGGGAAAGTTGGAAAAAAAAAAAGAGATAAATATAAAAATGGTGGATTACTCTTTTTTTTTTTTTAGGCAAGGAGTGTGTGGATATAGAGTTGGGATTCATTAATTTATTCCTTTTTTAATGAGGCAGTATGTTTGTGATCTCCTGTCCCTTCCTCTATGAAAGACTTTTTTGTTGAATGGAAGGGTGATAAATGGTCTGCTGTAATGATTTTACCTTTTACATGTGATTGGCTGGATTTCTACCTGCTCGAATCTATTGTGTTGTTAACTTAGTTAATACAAAGGTGATATGAATGAATGCGTTCTAAAATAATATGGATTTCATTATGCAAACACCTATATACAGTACATTAAATACAATATAAAAATGAGGAGATAATACGACTATCATACGATTGCAAAAAAAAAAAATCACAATCCTGTTTATTTTGGTGTATAATCATCATTACAATTATTAACCCGATCATATAGAAGTCGGTGGACGAGTAGGTAACACCCTTGATTCCCGACAGTCATGAACTGGGATTGAATCCCACGTTAACATTTTGTTTAATATGTGAATAACCTTCATATATTATTCATTGTTGCAAATATAAACTAGGTTGTTGAGCGGTACCTATTAATGTGATTTTGGAACCGAATAACCCGATCAGGAGATGTCTTAATTTATCCACCTGATCCCCCAGTACAATTTCACTTTTATTCAATTTTTTCATATAGTTCGGTGTTCTCATGCCCTTCCAGCCTAAATACCTGTTTCATGATTTTTTAGGATGCCCCATAGACCAGCTTTTTTGGTCGTTGAAGTACACCTTGTACCACGCAATAAATGGTCATCCAGAAAGTTATGAGGTTATTTTTTAATGAAAAATTCAAAACGGCATTCTGAGAACGATACAAAACCTCAATGAAAAAACTATGTATGAGCCATTTTGTCATATTTTTGCCATCTATCGAGTAGCACAAGGTCCTGGGTTTGTTCGCGAAGAATTCATCGAAGTGGTTTCGACAGATTCCGAAGAATTGAACTCCACGCCGTTCAGGTAATTTTATACTATATGAAACAAATGAAATTACGAAGGAGAAAGGTCAGGAGAGTATGGAGAATGGTTCAAAACATCCCATCCATAATCGAAAATTGTACTGTGAACGTCCATAGACAAATGTGGTCTGGCGTTGTCATCATGGAACATAATGTCCCGGATAGTAACCAGTTCTGGGCATTTTGCTTGCCGTCTTCAAATCTACCATTTGGAAGAAGTACATCTCCGAAATGATTGAATAACCGGGAGTCAGTCGTATCCCACCATACGTAGATCATCACTATTTTGGATGCAGCCTACCTTTGGTAGTGGTTTGTGGAGCTTCACCTGACTTACTCCTTAATACTTTCCACTCAGAATTATTGTAAATGATCCTTCTTTAATCTTCAGTATGATCATCCGTTTTAAATATCCACTTCTTCGTTACGTTTCAACGGGGATTCGCAAGCCGATAACTGAGCGAGAATATTACCTTATGTAGAGTATGCGCTGCCCCAAACATCAGATCGGTTTATATAGTCAAATTTCTTCAGGTGGTTAGGTACCGTGTTTTTTTTTTCTTCATTTTTACTGAGTTCTTTTGTGCTGAAAAACGGTTGGTATTTGGCGATAGCTTCCTCCAGTAGATCCTTCTTGGAGAAACGCCCAGATCGCACTCCATCTTCAAGACTGAATTCGCTGTGTCGGAACTTAACAACTCCGAACTATGGCATCAGAACAACGCCGCGTTCATACAGTACAGAAATATTACGCGCTCTTTTTCCTGCATGCTTACCTTTCAAAAATAAAAACATTATATAAAGAGGGGAGTGCACAACGTCCAGTGCAATTCTCAACCTGCAACCCCAAACCACATTATTGACTGTATTGACTCATCCATTAATGAGCTCCACTCTTCCCCGGCAGACACCATCAAAAGTCTCAAGCTTTACAAGCTTGATACCTTAATATGATTGAGTGGAGATAAGAAAGAAGAAGACAACGTCTATTTTTTTAGAATTATATTGATTTAACTACAATACAAATTTAAAGATTATATAATGATAAATATATGAATAAAATAAATATTTTAAAATATACAAGTATCAGAGTCATAATCAACAATCAATCAATTCTGTCACCGTTTGCTTTTGTGAATGGAATAAATACCCAAATATGGCCATTTCTTATAAGCATCGGTGGTTCAGTGGCGAGAATGCTCGCCTGCCACGCGGGCGGCCCGGGTTCGATTCCCGGCCGATGCATTTTTTTTTACAATTTTTAAAACTCATTTATATTATTATTATTAAAATATTCAAGTATCAGAGTCATCAATTCTGTCATCGTTTGCTTTTGTGAATGGAATGCTTTTACCTAATATGCGTAAAATACGTAACTAATATGACTGAAATTTTAGCATTATGTATAGTAGAATATAGAAAAACTTATATTGAATATTTCAGGTCTCTATCCCGAATATTCTTCGAGTTATTTGCAAATTTGAGTTGCAAATTTGCTCTTTCGCTCGCAAGCAGCGTCTCTAGCGGTGAAGATGGGAGGTAATATCAGCTGACCTAATGTACATGTATAACGTGTTTTAACAGGACGTAGAGAAAAATCTGGAAAATATTTTTATCGGATTTTTAGCCAATCTATATATATATAAAATTGAATGTCTGTCTGTTTGTCTGTACTCTATAGATTCAAAAACCATACATCCAATCGCCGTGAAATTTTGGGATTATTATTAGGTATATCCCCGGGAAGGTTTTTGAAAAATAATTTCTTGAATATCTTGAATATCCTTAGAGTTATTTGCAGATTTGTAGATTTAACTCGCAAGCAGCGCCACCATTGCGACGATGATAACACGTTTTTTTATCTATAAGTTTTATTATCACTAAGTTTATTATCTTAAAGATTATTTATCAAAAGTAAGATTATCTCAGGATGACACGGCAATTTATTTGAGACAAGAATAATGATACAATTCCAAGGCTAAGATAATATTTCTTTAACTTCCAATTACCGAGGGAACCAATTAATATTGATTTTATTCAACTTATCGAGTATTTTTCAAGGGATCGGGAAAAAATGTTCACTAGATAAAACGATGATTTTGTAATGTAGAAAATTAGGAAAGACAAAATTCAGGATGACACGGCACACAGGGACCGGAAAAAGTGTTCACTTTATCGAGAGATTCAAATTTAAGAGTTTCAAATTATCAAAATATATCTATTATTTTTTTTATAAGTTAATAGAGAATTTTTTTTAAACAAATGTTCGTTAGACAAACCTTTACTCGGGTAAAACCCCGTGCGAAGCCGGGTACATCCGCTAGTAAAAAATAAAATTGACAGGTTCTTGGCAAAAATAGTTGTTTTTTTAGTCAGAAAATGATTATGACAATATTGCTGTATCATATTTGTTTATCAGATACAAACTTATATCCGGAAAAATTCCAAAAAGCAGAGACCACGGGTGAAGCCAGTTCATTTTTAGTATGCAGGAACAAAATTCTAACAGAAAACATTCATTCGAGCAGAAGACACAAAGCCAGATCATCTCTTTATAAAATATCGCTTCTCAGACACAAAGTTTGGAGCGGGACGTTTCACAAGAATGACATCCACGGCGCCAATTTATAATTGTAACGAATAGTATTTGAATAAAAGCATTTAATCGGGTAAAACCCGGGCGTTGCCCGGGTCATTCGGCTAGTATATATCTATATATATAAAATTGAATGTCTGTCTGTGTGTGTGTGTGTGTGTGTGTCCTCTATGGATTCAAAAACCATACATCCAATCGCCGTGAAAATTTGGGATATTATTAGGCATATCCCCGGAAAGGTTTACGAAAAATAATATCTTGAATATCTTTAATATCCTTAGAGTTATTTGCAGATTTGTAGCTTTAACTCGCAAGCAGCGCCGCCATTGAGACGGAGATAGGCTTAGGTTTGCTGCTCCTGATGACCTTGGGTCTGCCCCACCCCGTGAGAGAATGGATTCGTCCGGCCGCCGGCCGACCGTCCAAGTACCCACCGACCAATCAGGGCAGAGTTGGTGACACAGCTATGCCAAGTAGACAAGAAAAAAAGCCTCGCGGGAGCTTGCCCAAGATGACCTCCGGGAACTTCGTCCATCTTCCATAAACGACCATGAATTTATTCAACCTTATCGAGTATTTTTCAAGGGACCGGGAAAAAATGTTCACTAGATAAAACGATGATTTTGTAATGTAGAAAATTAGGAAAGACAAAATTCAGAATGACACGGCACACAGGGACCGGGGAAAAATGATCGCTTTATCAGTTTCAAATTATCAAAATATATCTATTTCTTTTTATAAGTTTATAGAGAATTGTTTTAACAAATGTTCGTTAGACAGACCTTTACTCGGGTACCGATTAATATTGATTTTATTCAACTTATCGAGTATTTTTCAAGGGACCGGGAAAAAATGTTCACTTTATCGAGAGATTCGTTAGACAAACCTTTACTCGGGTAAAACACGGGTGAAGCCGGGTACATCCGCTAGTATAAATATAAGAGAAAGAAGTCGTCTCTCCCGTCAAAATATTCGCTAAAAACTGGACGCCATTTATTGACTATCTCAGCAAACTAGCAGATTCGGGTTAGGAACAAAGCCACAACACCAACTTTGGAAAACTGAGAAGTGTCCACCTGGTGTCTAGTTTTTAGCGTCTATTTAGAAAGGGATCTTCATTTTATATATCCTTGTACTATAAAGTGTTAAAGACAAGTAAAGCGTGGCGTGTGGAGTTACTATAGAGTGCACGCGAGAGGAGGATAAATAATTGTTATTTATCTTGAATAGGGGATCTTGTTAGATTTAGCATTATATCATGCTAGAGAGGATATATATAGAAGTGACTAAAAAACGGGGTTCTCTCTGGTACAACGTACAATTTAATCAGAAATAATTAAGTTATCAAATAGGAGGCTATGTTATCTCCTATGTCTTCAATACTAATGTGTTTTGATAAAAAGTAATATTTTATTTATAAGTACATCTATCCCCCGATTTACACGGTAGATACGTTCCTGAGAAAAACGTGTAAATCGGGGGATAGGTGTACACAGAAATAAAAATAAAATGCATTGACAGGTTAAAATATGTAATCAGCACATAAGCTCGAGATTCCTCGTGAGATGTGTACACAGCGCATATGTTCAATCACAGTAGCATTTAGTATAGTACGATAAAAAAAAAAAAAACTTAATTGGAAAACCGTGTAAAAGCGAAAACGTGTAAAACAAGTACCGTGTAAATCGGGGGATAGGTGTATTATGAGAGAAATGAGAAATACAGTGTGTGTTATGGTTTACTTAATGCGACACTTTATAGCGTCCATTTTTTAGTTTGATCTTACGACCCGGCATTGTGTCATTAGGCTATTAAAATATGTCATAAAAAGATGTTTTCGAAGATGGCTCTCAGCTTTAAAAAGAAAACGAGCCTTGCCTGGATTTGAACCTGGAATCTTCCAGCTCATAATCAGTCGCGCTAACCCTCTATAAAACAATGTCTAGGTATCCGATTGAAATACGCGCTAAGTAGTCTAGATCTGTTAAAGAAGTATATAAGATATGAAGCAATAAGTTGATGAGCTTTCATAGCAAGAATTCTCTTCCACTTGTCTAAAATTTAAAAAGGAGGTCGGTGGAAGGATGGTCTAAACCGTTGGTTTTCGACCGCTACGACCCGGGTTCGATTCCCGCATTGGACACTTTTTTATGATTTAAAAAAAAAATGCTCCAATGACCTCCGACTCTTGTAAAAGTCCAACCCTACCAGCGAGTGCAAGTAACCAAACGGGGCTCTGGCACATTTGTAAATGCAAAATCGAACTATTTTTCACGTGTGTAGACATGTGGTGCACAGTAAAAGCAGTCGTCTATCTTTACAACAAGTCGGTGGATGAGAGGGTAACACCCTCGATTCCCGACAGTCATGAACCGGGATTGAATCCCGCGTTAAAATTTGTTTAATGTGTGAATAACCTTCACATATTATTCACTGTTTCAACTATCATGAACTAGGTTTCTCTTGCTGAGCGGTACCTATTAATGTGATTTGAACCAGATCAGTTTATCTCTACCCACCATGATTATAATGGCCTGTGCCACGTATAATAGGGATAAGCAAAAAAAAAATAAATAAAAATTAAAAGACCTGTGTAGAAGCTGGTTATACACAAAATATATTTTTTGGAAAAATATATGGTTACATCAGCCAATTTTTTTATTCAGTTCCCGACTTGCCATCCCTCTCCTCATGGCAACGATTATCAAAATAACCATTTCCCTGAGTAAGAGCGGGTCACTGAAACATCATGAACTAAATAAAAATTGGTTGATATAGCTATATTTATTCCAAACCAACTTCCAACCAAAAAAATCTTCAAAGTAAAATATTTAATCGCTTTTTGTGTTTGACTTTATATTTTTATCAATTTTATATTTATATGTCCAGGGTAAGCCTAGTGGACATGGCATCTGCCCGGTAAGCAGAACACTGTGGGTTCGATTCCCATCTCTGGACACTTTTATTTTTCCGTTCATCATTACTTCCACAATTCATCCTTTCATACCTCATCCATAAGGTTAGAAATAATCGTTATTTCTTCTTAAAATAAATTTTGATTTTTCGTTGAAAAGAAACACATGCGGGATAATTTTCAAATGTCGTTTTACAACCACAAGTCGCATTATATTACAACTATCCCCCGATTTACACGGTAGATACGTTCCTGAGAAAGACGTGTAAATCGGGGGATAGGTGTACACAGAAATAAAAATAAAATGCATTGACAGGTTAAAATATGTAGTCAGCACATAAGCTCGGGATTCCTCGTGAGATGTGTACACAGCGCATGTGTTCAATCACAGTAGCATTTAGTATAGTGCGATAAAAACAAAAAAAAACTTATTTGGAAAACCGTGTAAAAGCGAAAACGTATAAAACAAGTACCGTGTAAATCGGGGGATAGGTGTATATTGTATTATATTTATTTATTTTTATTTTTAAGAAAACAAGCGTTCAAAAATGAGTGAAGATTAATAGGAAGTACGTGGTAGAAGGGGATATAAGAAGTGACGGCCTGACGGCGGTAGATTGAGGGTAGATAAGACTCGAGATGATATCTCCTTGTCTGCAACCCTAGCCAGCTTGTAGCTATCCTGGTGTATATTTACCTCCACACTTTAGCGCTGTCTGATAACGTGCGTTTTACGACCTCTTTCATAATCACTCATCATAAAAGAGAAATGCGGGTTTTTTTTTCATCATGTTAACCTCAAATTTGGTGAGTAAGTTCATTCTCTATTTTAGACAAAGCTAGAGAATCTATATTTCTCGGTCTTGAATCCTATTCATTTTTATAAAAATTTGGTATTTTATCATCATATAATTAGTGAAAGGGTTTACCAGGTCTATTAGTATGAAACGCGAAAATGGTCGCCAGAGGGCGCTGTGCAAATTTATTTGAGCCGACGGTGGCGCTGTTGAAGGCGTTTTCTTTTTTGACTCACGTGGCATCAGCACGCATGCAGTTTTAGAAAAATTCAAATAGTGGAAATTTTCTGGAGCCCGTGGAAAATGGCGATTTCCGAGCCAAAAAGTGCCCATTTGCGGGAAGTTTTGTTGTTCGCCTTCAACTGGAAGAAAAGTGCCACTGAAGCCTACCGAATGCTCGAGGAAGTTTACGGCGACCACGCTTTGAGCAAATCGCAGTGTTACAGGTGGTTTAAAAAATTCCAAAGTGGCGATTTCGAACTTGATAATGAACCACGTGGAAAACCACCCCAAAAGTTCGAGGACGCTGAACTGCAAGCTTTGTTGGATGAAGACAGTACCCAGACGCAGGAGAAACTCGCGAAACAGCTCCAGGTGTCTCAAGGTGCTTTTTCCCTACGTTTAAACAGCCTCGGAATGACGCAAAAGCTTTCCAGATGGGCCCCCACGAGTTGAGCGAAAGGCAGCAAGAACGGCGTCTGGATGCTGATGTCATGCTGATACTAAAGCATGACAACGCTCCAGCCCACAACGCTACGGTGGTCAAAAACACCATAAAAGATTTGGGCTGGGAACTCTCACCCCACCCGCCGTACTCACCAGACTTAGCGCCGTCAGACTACCACCTTTTCACATCTTTGGGACACGCCCTAAAAAAAACAAGAATTTTCGAACTCAGACATACTCCGAAAATGGCTTGTTGACTGGTTCGACTCAAAAGGAATAGAATTTTTCAGACAAGGAATTCGAAAATTGCCTGAAAGGTGGTCCGAGTGTATAGCTAATCAGGGCAATTACTTTGAATAAAAAATCTTTTGTTGTATGGAATTGGTGAACTTTTGGATTGACTAAAAATTTTCGCGTTTCATACTAATAGACCTGGAAAGTTCAAATTTTTAATTATGGCTAAATATATATATGAATAGGAAGATGTTCATTTCTAGAAATTTACGCAATTTTTTTTTTTTTTTTGCCTTAAATGCGATCAATTTTAAATTGTGTTCCTATATTTTAATTAAACAGTAAACAAATTCAAATTGCTAATTATCAAATTCAAATTGGGAAGAAGTAAATTCAAATTGTGGGAATATTGTGTTTGTGAAATTCAAATTGGGACTAAATATAAATTCAAATTGGGGTTAAACACACAAATTCAAATTGCTAATTATCAAATTCAAATTGGGAAGAAGTAAATTCAAATTGTGGGAATATTGTGTGTTTGAAATTCAAATTGGGACTAAATATAAATTCCAATTGGGGATAAACACACACAAATTCAATTTGGGAATAAACACACAAATTCAAATTGAGGTTAAATACACAAATTCAAATTGGGGATAAACACACAAATTCAAATTGAGGTTAAACACACAAATTCAAATTGGGCATAAACACACAAATTCAAATTGAGGTTAAATACACAAATTCAAATTGGGGATAAACACACAAATTCAAATTGAGGTTAAACACACAAATTCAAATTGGGGATAAACACACAAATTCAAATTGGGGATAAACACACAAATTCAAATTGAGGTTAAACACAAAAAATCAAATTGGGGATAAACACACAAATTCCAATTGGGGATAAACACACAAATTCCAATTGGGGATAAACACACAAATTCCAATTGGGGATAAACACACAAATTCAAATTGGGGATAAACACACTAATACAAATTGGGGATAAACACACAAATTCCAATTGGGGATAAACACACAAATTCCAATTGGGGATAAACACACAAATATTAATTGGGGATAAACACACAAATTCAAATTGGGGGTAAACACACAAATTCAAATTGAGGTTAAATACACAAATTCAAATTGGGGATAAACACACAAATTCAAATTGAGGTTAAACACACAAATTCAAATTGGGGATAAACACACAAATTCAAATTGGGGATATACACACAAATTCAAATTGGGGATAAACACACAAATTCCAAATGGGGATAAACACACAAATTCCAATTGGGGATAAACACACAAATTCAAATTGGGGATAAACACACTAATACAAATTGGGGATAAACACACAAATTCCAATTGGGGATAAACACACAAATTCCAATTGGGGATAAACACACAAATTCCAATTGGGGATAAACACACAAATATTAATTGGGGATAAACACACAAATTCAAATTGGGGGTAAACACACAAATTCAAATTGGGGATAAACACACAAATACAAATTGGGGATAAACACACAAATTCAAATTGGGGATAAACACACAAATTCAAATTGGGGATAAACATACAAATTCAAATTGGGGATAAACACACAAATTCAAATTGGGGATAAACACACAAATTCCAATTGGGGATAAACACTAATACAAATTGGGGATAAACACACAAATTCCAATTGGGGATAAACACAAAAATTCCAATTGGGGATAAACACAAAAATTCCAATTGGGGATAAACACACAAATTCCAATTGGGGATAAACACACAAATTCCAATTGGGGATAAACACACAAATATCAATTGGGGATAAACACACAAATTCAAATTGGGGATAAACACACAAATTCAAATTGGGGAACTAACCAATTCAAATAATAAATAAATGAATTAAAATTGCGAAGAAAAAAAAACAATTTCAAGTTAGAAAAACGTGAATCGATATTTGGAAATAAAGGGTATACGTAAAAAGACACAAGCTGTCAATATTTAAAAAATAAAATTGTATATTATACATATAACCACAATGAATATTATGGAAATAAGTTTATTTACGGGACTGCTAATCAAAATAAAATGATTTTTTGCCCCAATGGCCGCGTAAAGCGGAATATATACATAGCACTATGACCAGGCTGGAGAGGTTAGGGACAGGATCTCCGTTAGGGAAGAGGCAGGTTAGGCCGGATTGGGTCCGCGGAGGTCAGGAGGCAGGAAGAATATATAATAATGAATATATAAGATAATATAAATATAATATAATATATATTATAATGGGCTCTTACAAATATATTTTGGGAGGGAAAAGATCTACCGCTTATCGGTAGTTGTTCTTCCTGGATTATCTACTCTTTATCAATCGGCCAATCAAAAAGAAAACGAAAAGCAACCTGGTGGGAAAAGATCTAAAATTTGCCCAAACACTGCCATTAACGAAATGTATGCACCTATCCCCCGATTTACACGGTACTTTTTTTTACACGTTTTCGCTTTTACACGGTTTTCCAAATAAGTTTTTTTTTTTTGTTTTTATCGCACTATACTAAATGCTACTGTGATTGAACACATCTGTGTGTACACATCTCACGAGGAATCCCGATCTTATGTGCTGAATACATATTTTAACCTGTCAATGCATTTTATTTCTGTGTACACCTATCCCCCGATTTACACGTTTTTCTCAGGAACGTATCTACCGTGTAAATCGGGGGATAGGTGTATTATAGACAGAGATAATATTATATAACGCGGCTGATGATTGTAAAACGAAAATTAAAATTATACCGCGAATGTTTCTTTTAAAAATCGAAATTTATTTTCAAAGAGAAATTGCGACATTTCTAACTTTGAGGATGAGGTATGGAAAGGTGAAACATGAAGAGCAATAGAGAACGGAAAAATAAAAAGTGTCCAGGGGCGGGAATCGAACCCACACCCTTCTGCTTACCGGGCAGGTGCCTTGTCCACTCGGAACGGAAAAATACGTCCAGGGTTGCCGAGTGGACAAGGCATCTGCCCGGTAAGCAGAAGGGTGTGGGTTCGATTCCCGCCCCTGGACACTTTTTATTTTTCCGTTCTCCATTGCTCTTCATGTTTCACCTTTCCATACCTCATCCTCAAAGTTAGAAATGTCGCTATTTCTCTTTGAAAATAAATTTCGATTTTTAAAAGAAACATTCGCGGTATAATTTTAATTTTCGTTTTACAGAGATAATATTGTCACCTAGAAAATTAGGAAAGACAAACTTCAGGATGACACAGCAATTTATTTAAGACACAAGCAGGACAGAGGAAATTTCTCTCTTCAAAGCATATAATTCCTATTTTTCCAGCATCAGGTTTGATGGTGATGGAGAAGTAAGAACTGTCCATTTTTGACAGACCCGACCAGAGATCGGATCCCGCAATTGAAAACTTTTTTTCCTGAATAAAAAATCTCCAATGGCTCCCGATTCTTGCAATTAAAAGTCCAACCCTACCAGTGAGTGCAAGTAACCAAACGGTGATCTTGCATACTTGTGAGTACAACTAATTTCTACATGCGTAGACATGTGGTGGCATTTACAGTAAAAGTAATCGCCAATTACCCACCACGATTATCATGGCCACGTGTACTTAAGATAAGTTTTTAAAAAATCATTGCACTTGACGTGAAAATATCTACCAATATATAGGTTCAATATTTAAAACTCCATTGTGTGACTTAAAGGAAAGTACCCTCTAGAGACAATCCCCTCCATTCCTGGGTGATAGAACCCCGAGTTTAAACAACGTTCAATCCCGTACCAAAATATATATCAAATTAAATAAAACCATTTAGTAGTCGTATTATTAATATACATGTTTTTATTATTCCTTAAATACATGTGGTACAGGCTATGATGATCATGGTGTGTAGTTAGAGACTGATTTTACTATAAGTGCATCACATATCTACACATGTGGCAAGCAGTTCGACTTTTGCACTTACAAGTGTGCCAGAGCCCCGTTTGATTATTTCTACCCATTAGTGAGGTTAGATTTTTTTTCCAAGAAACGGTGGTCATTGAAGCAATTTTTTATTATAAAAAAAAGTGCCCAATACGGGACTCGTTCCCCGGGTCGTGGTTCTAAAAATTGATGGTTTATACCACTCGTCCACCGACCCCCTTAAAATACAAGAATAGTAGTTGATAGAAGAAAATCAATCGCTAGTTTATCACTGCCTATCATGAAACACTAAGCATGAAATTCATTAATCGACAACCAGACTTTTATTGGGGACCTATGCTCTACACAGGTGTATAATTGCTTAGAAAAGATGAGTTAGTTATTTATTTACCTACATCGTTAATTTGCATACGGTTCTCTTTTCTCAATGATTCTTCTCTTGCGCAGCTCTATAAAACTTGTACAGAACCAATGTATTGGATTTATTCTTTGTCGTCTTAGACAACAAAGCGTTCAAACAAAGATGATTCGATCCAATTTTATGCAAAAGAAGTTTCCTTTCACTTATTAACTTTATACAGAAAAACATGTGGTGCTCCAATTCCGATTCGTTTTTTTTTTTTAATATATATATATTTATTAATCACTGAATTATCCTGCATAGTGTGTACAAGACAAGATGTAGTTGCTATAACTCGGGTTCCTTTAGCCTGCAGATGTCGCTAACTACATAAATCGAGATTATTATCTACTTGGTCAACTCAGGTTCGTGGAAGAGTGTTATAACTGTCGATATTCGACAATCATGGCTCAGTATCGAACCCCTCCGTATTGGCCACATTTTTATAAAGGAAAAAAAAAATGTTTCAATAGCATCCAATTCTTACAAAAGGCCAACCTCACCTGCAAATTCAAGTTACCAAAATGGGGCTCTTCCATATTTACAAATCGGGGCTAGAAGACCATACCTGAAATGGCCAATTAGCCCGGAAATGAAGAAGCGAAGCGAAGGGCTCTTCCATAGGTGTAAAATCTGTCACTAGTTACGCCTGCTTGTTGGATGCATGGAGATATCCAGAATTCTTATAATCAATTTTCAACAAACTTTTTCAGACTATCTACTTAGAAGCCTGAAAATTTTCACTCTTGTCACATCCTACTAACAAATTCAAGTGTAGAAATAAGCTTAAAATTGTAGAGATCTGATGAATAAAAAAAGGTAAATAAAAAATATCTGACTAAATAAATTAAAAAGTAGATGAAAAAGTAGGAAAAAATGATCAAAGAAAACCTCGCCAAAGAAACGTAGAAAATTAAAAAAAAAAACAATTAAATTAAGAAAAAGGACAAGAAATTGGCAAAACAAAAATAACTTAACAGAAAAAAAGAAAAGAAAAAATTTCGACCAAATAAAAAATTATTCAAAGAAACATAAACGGGATAAATCAAAATATAAAAATCTAATTTGAGGAAAAAAAAAAGAAAGAAGAGATATTCAAATGCTGCATTGCCTACTAATTGGTTTATACCACTCAATGTTGGACTGTAAAAATGAATATCTAGAGGGGAAAAAAAAGAAAGAAGAGAAATTCAAATGCTGCATTGCCTACTAATTGGTTTATACCACTCAATGTTGGACTGTAAAAATGAATATCTAGAGAGAAAAAAAAAAGAAAGAAGAGATATTCAAATGCTGAATTGCCTACTAATTGGTTTATACCACTCAATGTTGAACTGTAAAAATTAATATCTAGAGAAAAAAAAGAAAAAAGAGAAATTCAAATGCTGCATTGCCTACTACTTGGTTTATACCACTCAATGTTGAACTGTAAAAATGAATATCTAGAAAAAAAAAGAAAAAAGAGAAATTCAAATGCTGCATTGCCTACTAATTGGTTTATACCACTCAATGTTGGACTGTAAAAATGAATATCTAGAGAAAAAAAGAAAGAAGAGAAATTCAAATGCTGCATTGCCTACTAATTGGTTTATACGACTCAATGTTGGACTGTAAAAATGAATATTTAGAGAAGAAAAAAAAGAAAGAAGAGAAATTCAAATGCTGAATTGCCTACTAATTGGTTTATACCACTCAATGTTGGACTGTAAAAATGAATATTTAGAGAAGAAAAAAAAAGAAAGAAGAGAAATTCAAATGCTGCATTGCCTACTAATTGGTTTATACCACTCAATGTTGGACTGTAAAAATGAATATTTAGAGAAGAAAAAAAAAGAAAGAAGGGAAATTCAAATGCTGCATTGCCTACTAATTGGTTTATACCACTCAATGTTGGACTGTAAAAATGAATATCTAGAGAAAAAAAAAGAAAGAAGAGAAATTCAAATGCTGAATTGCCTACTAATTGGTTTATACGACTCAATGTTGGACTATAAAAATAAATATCTAGAGAAAAAAAAAAGAAGTTAAAAATGTACAATATTTCAAAAGTGGAAATGCTTTTATTAAAAATTCACTAAAAAATATAAAGAAATATTTTTAACATATCGGATTTACACAATCGCTGAGAAAACTTTTTGCATATTCACTAAATGTAAAATACATTTTTTAAAAAATCTCGGATTAAAATCCACAATTAGAGTTATTAGTTTATTTATATTAGTGAAAGATTAAAATATACCTTTGTGGGTGTGATTCAACTTTCCAAGAAGTGATTTTTTTTTAATACATACGTATTTACACACACAGGTCCTCTAAAAAAACATACGCACACACAAAAATTCATTTTTGAAGCTGAATATTTTTTATATTAGAAAAATTATCTACTGAACAACTAATTAGCTGAAAAAATAACTTGTCGCAAATAAACTTTATTTGCATTAAATGTTTTAATGGTATATCAAAAGCCAACGTCCCACAATCAATGTCCCATATACTAGATGACTGCCCGCTGTACAAATTCAATGGAGGAATCTCCAATCTCCATTCTGTCACCCCGGAAGCCCTGAACTGGCTGAAGGCCTTGCCTCTCAGACTTTAATGACCGATATGTCCTCACTTCTTTTTTCTAGATTTAATTCATTTTGTCTCCTCTCTAATTGTAAATACGCTGCTGTATCACCTCATAAGCATAAATAAATAAGCCAAGATTATTTTTGGGATGGTTTTTGTCATGGCACACATGACATGTCTCACACGTTATGGAAAATAAGCCTCCCCCACCTTTTAAAAACAATCCTTAAACCCGGAGATTTGGGGATTTCTGTACGCCCCAGGAGTCCGGCACAGTAGTTAGTATTGGGTTGATGCAAAAAATAATAGCCGATTTGTAGTGACAAATTTAAAAAGCTATAACTCGTTATAAGCAAACCTTTATTAATCAAAATAAAAACCATTGGCATCGATACATATTTGCCAACGAGAAAGAAGCTGGTATATTCCAGTTTTATAAAAATCTGGAAGCAATGAATTTATTGAAAGCCGTTTCGGTTTTTAAAGCATTTCTCACTCAAGAAGTTGGCGGTGCTTAAAAAAGTGGTAGTCGGTAGGCGAGAGGTGGGCGAGTATGGTGGATGATCAAGAGTTTCATAGCCCAACTCATTCAACTTTTGTCGTGTGATCATTGAGACGTGTGGTCGGGCGTTGTCGTGGAGATGAATAGGCCCTTTTCTGTTGACCAGATAATAGCAAAAGTCAAGTTTCGAAACTGGAATTCTGCGAACACAAGTAGACAAGGAATATGAGCATTTAAAGTAGAATTAAACCTTAAAATGTGCCACAAAATTTTAGCTTATCTCACGCCTCCAGAATGTGCATCAGAGAGATGACTCATTATATAAAGATTAAAAACACATTGTCGATTATATAAGAGATTCTTAAATACAAACCTGAAATAAATCTAGTGTTTTCAAATTTGACAAAATTCTAAAAATATTTTATCAGTACTACAAAAAATAGAAATTCTTAGAATCCAATATCTAGTATTTAAAATAGAATTTCTCAGAGATAACACTGCACGCTGATAAAGGCCTATAAGACCGTGATTAAAATGAGCACAGAAGAGAAGACAGCCCGAGTAGCTGGCGACTTCTGTACACTCGAAGAACCTGTTGATAACCTAAATAAATAATAATAATAATAACAACAAGAAAAAGCTTTATTAAGACCTTTTAGTCTTATACAGATTCTCCAAACAGAAATGTAGGATACATGCAGAAAAAAAGTAATAGTACCTTAATGGTAATATGATATTTATATACAGGAAAAATTATATAAAGACAATCAAGCTAATAGATTAGTCTGGGTAAATTGGAGGAAAGGAAATTTATTATGCATGGATTTACCGCAAATGAAGGTAAAAAAGCAAAAGCTAATCACAATCAATATTGAGATAATGAAATTTATACATTGTAATTAAGACAATTGAGCTCATAAACAGATTTGAAAGGTTTAATCCGAAGAAAATAAACAAGATACAAAATAAAGGAATGAAAAAAAAAAAAGCACTGAAATTTACATATGATACATGCACTAATATTTTTGGTCTTAATAATATAATTTCTCAGCTAATGAATGAAGGTTATAAGAATTTGAAGCGTAACTTTTTTTTATACAGTATTTTCATTCAAAGAAAGCGAAATAAAATAAGAGATTAAGGCAAGGAAAGAAGAAACATTATATCGTGTCAGGTCTTGTTGAATTATTTTGGCAGCAGTTCTGAGACAATCGAACAATCTCTTTGCAACATGGGGTTATCTCGCCGACAGATGTCGGATAACTGTTGTAGGATTTTCCAAGAGAATTTTCATTGACAGCCGAGATAATGACAACTCCCTTAGGGCGTTTGAGAGACAAGTATAAAATATAATGAGCATAAAATAAGTAAACACAAGTAGACAAGGAGTGGCAGTATAAAAGAAGTAAACACAAGTAGACAAGGAGTGGCAGTATAAAAGAAGTAAGCACAAGTAGACAAGGAGTGGCAGTATAAAAGAAGTAAACAGAAGGAGTGGCAGTATAAAAGAAGTAAGCACAAGTAGACAAGGAGTGGCAGTATAAAAGAAGTGAGCACAAGTAGACAAGGAGTGGCAGTATAAAAGAAGTAAACACAAGTAGACAAGGAGTGGCAGTATAAAAGAAGTAAACACAAGGAGTGGCAGTATAAAAGAAGTAAACACAAGTAGACAAGGAGTGGCAGTATAAAAGAAGTAAACACAAGGAGTGGCAGTATAAAAGCATGACTTTTAAGTATGTAAATAAATGTAACTAGGGTCTCTCATGCTTGCTAATGTAAATTCAAGCTATTGAATATACATCCTGTCATGTCCAGTCTTTCAATACCAAAGATTTCAGATGGAAGTTCTCTACCTAAACTTAGCATCCCTGGGAGGAGACCAAGAAACAAATATATTCACCTCATAAATTAGACCTACACTGTGTTGTGTAAATAAACAAGGACGGTTTAAGTCTGCTGGTCTATACATATTCTTATTTATTGGTACTTACTGTGACCTTGCTATCTCGGCCGATTGCAGTTGGAGGAAAAAAACCACGATGACAAGATGGATTGTTCCCTCCTTGCTTACTTTCACAACCATCCTTCAAAACGCTTACAAAGAACGGACTCTTTGTACCACTCTAATGAATTAAATTGCCACTGTCATGGCATCAAAACGACTTTAATAATGAAATAAAACTTGACATATATGAATGATATTTAAAATAAAATTTCATGAATGCCATAAAAAAAAAAAAAATAAATAAATAAAAATAGGGATAACGTACAAGATGATTAAACAAAGCTAAGAGGACACGAAGTAAGTCAATGTTGTATACATTAATTATTTTTATTCAGGATTATACAAAATATAATAATTTACTTATCTACGCCAGGTAAGTGTAATCCTCAGATCCCTTCTCCAGGTATTCTCGCTTGATAAGTTCGTCGATGCATTTCTTGATTAGCTTCACGTCGACCTTGAATCTTGATTTTCGGTCATCAATGACTGCCGCTATCAGCTGCTGGTGCGACAGCTTCTTCTTGCTCTTCATGATCCTTGCGATGGCTGCTTCCGTCTCAATGGCGCGCTGCCGATTCACAAAAATCGTGTCCGCTTCCTTCTGCTCTTTCTCGGAAGACTTCAGAGGGACGTTTAGGTTGACTAGCCTCTTCTTGTTTCTGTAGTGATGATTTAATTCCACGATGGAGGACGGACCCAGTTTGGCTGAATCCTTTGATTTAAGAAGCGTAGATTTTAAGAGGGTTTGAAGGACATTGAGCAGGAGCTCCATTTTGATCTCAGTCGCCTCATATAGCTGCTTCACGGTGAGACTGTCTGCGCTGTTGAACTGCAACAAAATGACCATTTGGAAGGTAGATGAATGTAGAGTGTAGCTCTTGTCAAATTTCGCGGTAAGATCACCTTTAGATATGGCATAAAACCACTTCAAGATCCGGCTTTTATGTTTGGAGTTATAGAAGCTTTTGAACAGATGCTGGCTTCTTTCAAGTTCATGTGACAACAGACATTTTTCCTGGGATTGGCTTGGCCAGACTCCTTCCGTTGCTACAATAACCTCAAAATTAATTTCTAATTTTTCATTGCTATCTTTCAGATATTCTTTTAACAAATGTTTGTTCTCTTTGCTAATTGTATGGTCCTTAATCATTGTCTCCATTTGTGTCGTGAAATTAAAGCCAAATGCCTCTTTTAATTTCAAGAGCAGCCTTGATTCCATCTCGGTGTCCATTGATTGATTTAGAATTAGCCTCTTAACAAGAAATCTTTTATATAATAGTTGAAAGATATCTATGTTTTGAATAAAATTAAGAATGGTGATTATTTGATCAAAATGTCCTTCTTCAATATGGTCGGCAGATTTTAAAATAATATGGCAATAATTAGCCAAATGTTCCGGGGACTTGTCTGAAGAACAATTGGGTGCTTTTGTAACATGGTTGGTTTCGATGAACTTCGTGCAGGCATATTTGAGAGCCTTTGAAAATTCTTCGTTATTATTCCAGACCGTGCGAACGAAATCGCTGTATTTCTTGTGGACATCCAAGATGGTCGTGCTGTATAACTTGGCATCCGTGATAACTGCCTCTCCATGTTTCTGGAGCTCTTCACGACCAATTTTGATCACAAAATTCTCGAAGAACTTGTAAAATGTATTTACTCCCCCCGGAATTTCGGATATCAATTCGAACATTCTGGTTAAATCTTCCTTCTTTTCTTCTATCAGGAGCTGGTTGAATGCTGTATTGGACTTCTCCAGATGTTCTTGGAGAAGGATACGTTGGCATGTGGCCTTGAGAGGTTCCCAGGTGGAAGGATGGAGGAAGTTCTCAGCTCGATATTTCTCCTCTTTGAGTCTCCGCTCCACAAGCACCATGTATTCTGGCACTGAACGTAAGGCGAGAAATTCCTCACTTTCTCTTTTATAAAAGACTTCGGTCGTTTCGAGGAAAAGTTTTTCAAATTCTTGTTTATAAACTTGAAGTTCGAAGTCTTCACCTATTTTCTGGAAGACATTAAGAATGTCACGAATCAGGTTTTCGTCAACGGCTTCTCCCACGCGTTGCTTCTCAATCAAACAAAGGACGGTGTTGGTCAGATTCTTGCTAAGTGGCCTTAACAGGTTGTCGCACCAAAGACTAAGAGAAAACTGATAAATTGGAAGTATAAGGTAATTTCCTTCTTCTCTTTCTTTCTTTACCCAGACATGGTTCAGGAAAACCCCTAACTTATTGAAAATTTTGCTAGATTCCATGTAACGATCCAACTTCTTAGAATAGAAAATAATTTGGCTCCTAGCATCCATAGGTTCCAATTCATTTAGGTAAGGAGCAAGAAATCTTTTGATGAAATCTCTGAAATTAGCGTAAAAGTCTTTAAAACTTCTATAGTACGCATCAGTACTCATCAGTTCTGCATTCTGAACATCCTTACTTTCATCCAACCAGAAGAGATATAATAAATCTACGAAATCTCTTACCTCTTCATATTCCAAGCGGCAGCTTTCGAAAAGAGTTTTAAGATTAATTTCAATCTTCTCCCAAACTTGCTCCATATGTTGAGTATTCTAGTGTATTTTCAATTTTATAAAAATAAATATTTACTTTGAAAATATATATTAATGGGCAAAGGGCATTAAAGAAAATACATAGCTCGATAATTATGATTTTGATTGTTTGTTTGTTTTTCTATATAATCTGTGTGAGAAAAATATAATATATATATATAAATAATAAATATAAAATATCAAAGCTTTAAATAAAATCTTTTCAATTTTAATTATAATATTTTCAATTGTAAATATGCAACTTATTTTTTAAAAATTATAATATTTCAATCTTGTAAACTTTTATTGCAACTCTTTTGTAAAATTTGAGGCTTTTTTTTTATTTTCAAATAAATATTATAATTCGCATGGCTATATATATTATATTCTCCAAAAGAATAACTATTAATTTTAACACTATATATTGTGTTGGATATACCTTTTAAGAAATCTATATATATATATATATATATATATATATATATATATATATATATATATATATATATATTTTATACCTTAAGAGCACAACCTGCCTTAATTTTGCTAAATTTATTATATATTTTTTTAAAAATTAAATATGTTTATTCTTTAATATTTGCCTAATCTTTTAATTAAGTAATTTTGTTAAACTTTTAGTTTTAATTTTCGAGGAGTTGAACAGCAACATAGCAAAAAATCTATTATGTTACACCTGTGATATATGTTGTATATATATGTCATAATATATGCTCTTCCAGGATTAATAAAACAAACCAACAGCCAACGAGAGAGAGATAGACAACTAACTTACGACCATTTTTTGGCCACATTCCTGAGGGGGCCGTCACCACCTGGCGACTTTCCTGGTTAGCCCCCCGGTTGTGTACACAGGGAAAACAGTCGTGCAGTTGATAACGTCTCGCTCGATCTCTCGGCTGGCTGTCTGGATGATTGCTCTACCAAGTCGTCGTGTGATTATTTCTCACCTCACCACACATTTACCACTATATTGTCACATTTAAAGTCGACAGGATAAGGCCTGACCGGGAAACAAATCCCTCATATACCAGAGTATGAAGAAAACAAGAAGCAATACCACGATGATCGAACAAACCCACAACCAAGTTCCACAAGAACCAGCGACCGACTCTACTGTAGCCGCTTCCCTTCGAACTCTCACCCTCTGTCTCGACCAACTTTTAAACCGTGAGTCTGAAGAAACAATCACCTACGACGGAGATGAACCTGCCGCACACTTCTTCTCACAACTTGAGTCTCAGCCGAACTTCCACAACTTAGAGCCAGCACGCCAAGCTCGAAAGGCTCTATCATCACTCAGAGGCGAACCTCGCAAAATTGCACAAGACTTAGCGCTACTCAATAAGACTTATGAAGAGGTCAAAGAGTCACTCTGCGCCGTCTATCCCCGACGCCCTAGCTTCACCCTTCAAGAGTTCTATGAACTTAAATGCACGTCGATGGCCGAGATCGAGACCTACTACAAGAACAAGGTCCGAATAGGATTGGCGATCAACCTCCCTAAGAGTGCTATCGTGCAAGCACTATCCAACGGTGTGCCACGTAACTATGGCAACCTTTTAAAGATGGCACAACCCTCGGGACCTGAAGAATGGTTGTGCTTAGCCCAACAGCTGACCTACGAAGGGGATAACACCAGCACTAAAGCTGCCCAACAACGATCACCGCGCCAGAGCAGAACACCTTCCACCACCGTGGACAAGACCCCACCATATCCTTGCCGTTACTGTGGCGGACAACACTGGCACGCACAGTGTCAGCAGCGAGGGCCCTACCAGCGGACTTTTCGGACCTTTACACCTGCGGTCCACAGCGTCGAGCAACCCCAAAGATCGACTGGGCCTGCAGGTGTCTACGAGACCGCAGCAACGACGAGCTCGGGAGAAACCAAGTAATGCCAGCTTCGGCAGTAGAACTCCTCCGAAACTCAATGAACCTACCTGCACCCTAAACCAGCATACGCCTGTAAGTGCAATTATTTTAACCCCTATCATTCATTCTTTAAAGATGCCATTCCTAATTGACTCTGGAGCCAATGTTTCCATAATTAGTTTAAACCAATTTGAATATATTAAAAATGTTAATAGTTTCATTTGTTCCACCCCTATTAACAATGATGTTATTATCCGTACTATATCTAGTCATGCCAAACCAATCGGATTAGTTACCTTACCAATACAATTTAATAATTTTAATTTTAATGAAACATTTTATATTTTAAATTCACCCCTTGAACATGGTATCCTATCTATTCATGTTATGCAATTCTTAAGATTAACAATAGATTTTCATAATCAATTGATACTTCAAAATAGTGTTCCAGTACCTAAACATTTGTACCATTTTGTATGTGACCTTCCCACTTGTAAGCACGGCTCGCGAATAATAACTTCTAACCCTAAACGACCCATAATTCACTCGGTTAACTTAGGCGTTGACGGTTTTCATCCTCCACGTGAGCCTTACTTACAAACAACCCTTAGTAATATTTATCAACCTTCCCCTGAATGCCCCTCTCACCCTTACAGCCTTAATAGCATTCCTACCAGCCCATGCGCCTCTAGAGAATTAATGATTAAAGAATTTATCGAACAACGCCCAGAACTGACTATCCCTTATCAGCAATTATTGTATTCTTTTAAAGATATTTTCCCTATCAATAAATTCAATGTATTACCACTCAACATAACCCCTATAAAACTCAAAATTATTTCCGATAAGGTTATTTCCCTCCGACCATACCGAACTCCCTATGCCTACCAGAAGGAAATTCAGGACCAGATATCTCAACTTCTAAAACATGACATAATCACCCCCTCCTCTAGCCCATATTCCTCTCCTGTGACACTCGTTCGCAAACGCGATAACACCATGCGTCTCTGCATTGACTTCCGTCGCGTGAACGAACTAGTACCCTCGGATTTGCATCCTTTGCCATTGATAGAAACGGTACTGGATAACCTGTCGAAAGCCAGAGTATTTAGCACCGTTGACATAAGCAATGCATACTATCAAATCCCCATCGCGGAGGAGAGTCAACCACTACTCTCTTTCGTGACTCAACAAGGGCAATATAATTTCAAACGCTTACCCTTTGGGTTCAAATCAGCACCCCAAATTTTCGAACGTGTGATTACCCAGTTGATCCACAAACACCACCTCTCTTTCATAGCCCATTATTATGACGACTTCGTTATTTTTTCTGACTCCTCAGAACAACACCTTACGCACCTTCGACTTTTCTTTAAATTCTGTTTAGAGGAAAATCTCCAACTTAACCTTAAAAAATGTAATTTTTATCAAAATGAAATAGATTTTCTCGGCTACCACATCACCGCAGGGACTTACACACCTAAAATTAAAAATACCGAAATCATCAACGCTATTAGAACTCCTATCAACGTTAAAACCCTACAATCATTTTTAGGAGCCGTCAACGTATATCATAAATTCATCCCAGAATATGCTAGACTTCGCCACCCCTTAAATCAATTACTAAAAAAGAACGCCAAATGGCTTTGGAGCCCGAATTGTCAACAAGCCTTTGATAAATTGAAACAACACCTCGCAACACAACCTGTGTTACATCTATTTCAAGAAGGGCTCCCATGCCAGGTCTATTGCGACGCTTCCACGCAGGGCATCGCAGGTGTACTCAAACAAGTACATCCTGACGGTAACATCTACCCTGTACAATATTACAGTCGCGCGTTGCGTTCCTATGAGCGTAATTACACTATATCTGAACTGGAGTGCTTAGCCATTGTAGAGTGCGTTGACAAATTCCGAGTGTACCTCCTAGGTACAAGGTTTGTCATCTACTCGGATCATCACGCCTTACAATGGCTAAAGACCATAAAAGACCCCACTGGACGCCTCTTTCGATGGAGCCTTCGACTCTCAGGTTACGACTATGAGGTCAAATACCTCAAGGGCTCGCGTCAGTACGAGGCGGACCTACTCTCCGTAGTGGCGGCGCCATCGTAGCCACGTGATCATAACCAACCAATAGGAGAGCGCCATTCCAAAGAAAAAGCAAACGGTGACAGAGATGACGCATGACGCTCGTAACTGTATATAGAATTATAAAATAAATGAAGCTTCCAGGGTTAAGTTTCTTGTATATCTTTTTATTTTCAAGCTTTCGGACTTGTGTCAGTCCTTCAACAGGATTATCACGTTAACAAATTTATAATTTTCACAGGAAAAAAAGTACCCGTTGTGAGATTCGATCCCGGGTCGTGTCTATGGTTTATACTACTCGTATTATTATTACGTTCTTATTACCAACAATTATAACGAATTATTGTTAGTTATTCGGTTAACCTAGGTTCCTGTAGAGTACCGATAAATGACAGAAATATAGATAACCGGATATCATCTTCTTTCTTATCTCAAAGCCATGGTGGGTAGTTAGCGACTGCTTTTACTGTAAGCGCATCACATGTCTACACATGTGAAAAGCAGTTCGTACAAATGTGCCAGAGCCCCGTTTGGTTACTTGCACTCGCTGGTGGGGTTGGACTTTTGCAAGAATCGGGGGCCATTTGAGCATTTTTTTTTTTAACAGAAAAAAAGTGTCCAATGCGGGAATCGAACCCGGGTCGTAGTGGTCGAAAACCAAACGGTTTAACCAGCCTTCCACCGACCCCCACCGGATATTATTTATTTAGCTAACCCAGTAGGTTCATATATCTTTATATTAAGTTGTTTACATTAATTTACATTACGTAGAATTAAATGTATATCATACTATCTCCAACAGGATGCTGACAAAGTGGTGCAAATATGGCAGCCATAGTAACCGTATTTTTATTTTTTATTTTTACACCACATTCTTCTATATTAGTATCATTGTATGTAGTATTTTATCTTTTTTTTTTTTTAGAGTTCATTTACCATGTGATGAACGCTTGTTATTAAATATTTATAGAGAATACCAATTCTAGGTTGGATTTTGATCATACACAATTCAATTTATAGAATTTTCGATGTAAGAATATAAAAAAGTTAATAAGTCAACAATTTGAATATTTATATACACTCACTAGCGGACGTACCCGGCTTCGCCCGGGTTTTACCCGAGTAAAGGTTTGTCTAACGAATCTCTCAATAAAATGAACATTTTTTCCCGGTCCCTTGAAAAATACTCGATAAGTTGAATAAAATCAATAGTAATTGGTTCCCTCGGTAATTGGAAGTTAAAGGATTAGTATCTTGCCATGGAATTGTATCATTATTCTTGTCTCAAATAAATTGCCGTGGTGTCATCCTGAATTTTGTCTTTCCTAATTTTCTACATTACAAAATCATCGTATCATCATGATAATATTTAGAGCAGATTGTTGAATTATAACAGATAAATTAGAATATTTATCTTGATTATTTTTAGGCGAAAAGTTATTTCAAAATTTTTTTTGCTAGAAACCTTCCCAGTACTATACTAAATAACTTCCCAAAGTTTCATGGCGTTCCAATGAGTGGTTTGGTCAGGCATAAAGGACAAACAGACACACACACACATACATTCATTTTTATATATATAGTTGAACAAAACTTAAGGAAGTGGAAAGTCTTTTATATCTATTTTTTTTAAGGCGACAGAGACAATTTTCATAGTAAACGGTTTGCGGATTTCGACAATGATATTTTATTTTATTTTATTTTATATTAAAAACGATATATAATCTCTCCTTGTTTGTACACTATAATTAGCTGAAGAAGGGCTTGCCCGAAAGCTTCCTTAATCGCGTTAATAAAAAGAGTTGCGGCGATATATGATTCCCTCTTTCTAAAGAGACAATTTTGTTCACATTTGGTTATCTCGTGTGTCTTCAATAAAGGTCACTGTAATATCTTTCAGAGTTATTGTCTGAATTCCGATGCTAAAAGGTAAAACTTGATTAAGTTTTGTCTATGAGTGTATACCGTTCCCCTTATTGCTCCATGAACCCGGGTTATATATATCTTATCTCTCTTAATGTAACACGGATTACTGGAACGTACCAAAATCTCTATATTATCTACTGCTCCCAATGCTTCAAAACATCAAACATGGATTTACCTCAACAACAATTTTGATTTGTCATGGTTACATTCAGGTAGACTCTGCAAAGGTATTGAAAGAAGACTCAACTTGCCCCCATTGCCAAGATGAAGACCAACGTGGACCACCTTTTCTTCACCTCTCTCTGCCCAACCTTCCAATACCAAAAATTCCTGACGACCACCCTTCTAGGGATCACCAACCTAAGTCCCTATAAAATCTCCCAAGAAAGAAATCTTCCTGGCGTCAACTCATGAATTGGACTTCCACTGACTGTAAATAAAACCAAGAAGGTGTCAGAAGGACAGTCCGGGTAGTTGGTGACTTCTGTACGTGGCTACAGGAACTTACTGGGTTATCTAAATAAATAATATCCGGTTATCTATATTTCTGCCATTTATTGGTACTCTACAGGAACCTAGGTCCACACACGCACAACCAAATAACTAACAATAATTTGTTATAATTCTTATTGTCAACAGGTCGTTGGACGAGTAGTATAAACCACGACCCGGGATTGAATCCCGCAACGGGTACTTTTTTTCCTGTGAGAATTAAAAAAAAAAAAAGTTTCTAATGGCCACCGATTCTTGCAAAAGTCAAACCCCACCAAACAAACCAAACGGGGGCTCCTTGGTACATTTGTAAGTGCAAAAGACGAGCTGATTTTTACATGTGTAGACATGTGGTGCACTTACAGTAAAATCAGTCGCCAAATACTACCTACCATGATTATTATAGTCAGTAGCAAGTGTATGTAGTACTGTAGCACGGAATAATTTAAAAAATTAACAGATAGCATGCTGACGTCGTTTAATGTATTTTCTCACCGAAAATAATATACGCCTTTCCTTGTAATTGCCTACAATATAGATTATTCTAAGGATTACATATATACCTGCAAAATTCCAGATAAATCGGTGCTATGCAAATTAGCGACCCAAGAATTGCGGATAAACGTAGTGAGTTTAATTGAGAGTTTGTTTAGAATGTCTGCGGGTTTCTCACTCACGACACTTTCTTTGTCTCGCGTGTAGGCTCACTTTGGAACCAACAAGCTGGAAGTATGCAACTTTTCTTGTAAATATGCAAAATTTCATTTTTCACTCATATTTATTAGGAATGTTTATCCCTTTGATTTTTTTTTAGGTAAATTAAACTAAAGCTTACGTATATTTAATATCAATCAAAGATTTAATTAAAAAATAACTGAAATAACTTGGATTTAATTTATTGATGTCCTTACAAAAGACTGAATGGGGGGGGGAGACTTTTCTTAAAGACTTGTCCCATTGCCGCCTCGGCGGCATTCTTCTTTGATCCCCTCCCCCCCTCGTGTTTTCGGTTCATTACCAAAAGATCGGAGTCTGGAAGAAGTCTCCAGAACATTCGCTTTTTTTTTCTTCTTGGTAAGTGTTCGCGGTGTCTTTTAAAGTACACAAATATGGTCTGTTGATGATTTTCTGTACTCGTCAACCTAATAGGTTGTTATACACATTTTACTGACCAATGCCCCATATATATATGCAGTTAAACCTATAGCGCCCCTTCTAAATAGCGCCTTCCTCTCTATAGCGCCCGATTTTAAATAGTACGATGCGATTTACATCACTATTAAGCAACCTGTCTATAGCACCCTATTTTGATGAGTCCCAAAAGGGGGCGCTATAGACAGGTTTAACTGTTTATATATATAGAGAATTTTTAAATATAGAAATATTTCATAATACAGTTTAAAAAAGCTTACTCAAGTGCCTTCTTTCATAAGAGCTTATCCTCAATTATTAGTTTTTAATACGAATTTTCTCTTTGACTATAATTTTTTTTCTTGAATATCACCTCTTTTACCTCATCAACATATACAACAGTATACACCTATCCCCCGATTTACACGGTAGATACGTTCCTGAGAAAAACGTGTAAATCGGGGGATAGGTGTATACAGAAATAAAAATAAAATCAATTGACAGGTTAAAATATGTAGTCAGCACATAAGCTCGGGAGATTCCTCGTGAGATGTGTACACACAGATATGTTCAATCACAGTAGCATTTAGTATAGTGCGATAAAAACAACAACAACAAAAAACTTATTTGGAAAACCGTGTAGAAGCGAAAACGTGTAAAAAAAGTACCGTGTAAATCAGGGGATAGGTGTATATTTCTCTACATTTTTTTATTTACCCTTTATCCACCTTTTTATTATATATAGTCAAACTTGGATAATTTCAAGGGACCAAAAAAAAAATCGAATTATCCAAAAATTCGAATTAAAAACAGAAATTCTATTTATAGGAAATTCTAGGGATCAAGATAAATATTTGAATTAAAGACGTTTTCGAATTGAAGACATTTGAATTATCCAAATTCTACTGTATTACGCTTTCATTTGTTCATATTTTTTAAATGTGAAAAATACATTGGAAGAGAATGAATAAAATCGTTTGAATTTTCAAAAAAGTTTTTTTTACTCCATCAAGAGACTCATTAAAAAATTCGTAATGCATCAATAAGAGTTTACGAAATAAGTTTCTTTATTAATCTAAAATGGCAAGCTTTCAAGTGGTAGCTTATCATCTGGATAAAGGATTCGCAAATATTTGACCTGCTAATGAGCCAAGACTTTAAAGTTTGCCATTTTAGATTAATAAAAAAACTTATAGAAATGAGTCGCTCAAAAGCCAATGCTTTTATATAAATCATTTTTCGATATATCTTCTGATTTTTTTTTTCTTGTAAATTTTTATACAAGGTAGGATCAAAAAGTTCCCGAACTTTTAAAAAATAAAATATAAAATAACTTTTGAAAAATATAAAATCAATTTTACTGTAAAGAACATAGCCTAAACTATAATTTAATTTAGCAACGCCAGTAAATGCGCATGCGTAGTTTTCATTTTAGGCATATTTTTGTTGTATTTAGCTCGCGTCGGTTTCTGCAATGTCATCATTTGAGCAAAGGGCAAATATTAAATTTTGTGTAAAATTGAAAAGTCTTTTCACAGAGACATTAGCATTAATGAATGAAGCTTATGAAGACGAAAAATTGTAACGAACGCAAGTTTATTTCTGGTATAAACGTTTTAAAGATGGCCGTAAGAGCATCGCAGATGATTCAAGGTCAGGTCGGCCATTGACGTCAACAACGGATCGCAATATTGGACAGGTACGTTATTTAATTGTTGCTGATAAAAAATTACTATTGATAATATATCAGAAGCTTAGAAAAATTGACTTTGAACTAGTATTTAAACAGCTTTTTTCATGCTGGAATAAAATGTGTAGATAACCAAGACTCCTATTTTGTAAAAAAAAATGATGTTTAAATTACTATACTATGAATAAATAATTATTTTTTTTTAAATTTCGGGAACTTTTTGATCCTACCTTGTATAACAAATATGTTTTTAACTATAGAAGTTCTTGGCTAAATTTAAATATCCATATTATGCAATGAAGTGGCTGGGAATAAGAGAAAATCCAAACTATTATATATTTTTGATTAATATAACGTAAAAATTTGCGGGAAGATGGTATTCATGTACCAAAAGATTACCTATCCCTTTTAAAATGCATTGAAACAAAGGATTTTGGTCATTACCTCAGTTCAGAGAGGAAAGGCTGCACTAAAAGAATGTTAAACAACACCACATTTGACAAATTTAACTTTTAAAAAAAACTTATTTTTTTTTACAAATTCGATCGGTTTTATAACCCCTCTCTCAACAAACACATAGTTTATTATTACTCTTCACAATTCATCCTTTCATACTTCATCCCTAAGGTTAAAAATAATCGTTATTTCTCCTTAAAGATAAAGTTCGAATTTTTCGTTCAAAATAAACGCATGCGGGATAATTTTTAAATGTCGTTTTACACACACATAGGAGGTTATAAAATCGAAGCCGTCCCTGTACTGATGAGGGCTATAGCTCGAAGCCATGGTATATAGGTGGTTGGCTGTTGTTCGAATTTGCCAAAACTGCTGTTGTGATATATTCTTGTATCGGCGCCTTTACATTATGGAGTGATAATTCATGTTCCAAAATCACTTTATTAGGTAACGCTCAAATATACCACAACCTAGCTTATGGTATTTACAATGAATAATATGAACAGGTTCTTGACATATGTATAAAAATATATGTCCATGCGGGAATCGATCCTGGTTCATGGATGTCGGAAACAGACGGTTTACACAGCGGAAATATTTACGGGGCTGATAACCAAAATAAAATGATTTTTGAGCCCCAATGGCTGCGTAATGCGGAATATATATAAACCACTATAAAAGATGGAGATGCTGGGTACCGGTTTACACAGCTGCCACCGACTTTTCTTTTATATAATATTTGGATTTTAAACAAAATAGATATTGGTTTAGTGCATTTTAGATAAGGAAGAGGTGATTTGTTGGTACATTGATTAATATGAGGGAACTGTTAAAATAAAAACATAAAGCCTCCAGGGAAAAGTTTCTTTTAAAAATAATTTTTATTTAAAAAATATCCCGAGCTTTCGGGCAAGTACGCCCTTCTACGGGAGAAAATGCTTTATATGAATAATACGCCAATAAAATATGATTTAAAATTAAATAAAGTCCATTCACTGTTTACATTTGTTTTAAGGCATGATCAACGCGGGCTTCTGTTGCGCGTGCTTCGCTTGAAGGTTATGGGCTGGGCTCAGGGAATATAATGTTATAAATTTCCGGAATATCTATTCTTCTGTTAATGCTATTGTTCTTTCTGGATATGATGGATTCTATTATAAGTCTATTATAAATGAGGGAACTGTGATGAAATTTCAATTTGATTCTCTGTTTATACTGTTCCTAATATTTTAATATAATCTATTCTAATGATAAGGCACAATTTGGATTTTAAATTATAAACACAAGGTAATAAGACCAAATCCAAATAAATAAATAGCGTGTGAAGTTTCGGTAACAGCTTTGTTATTATCATAAAGATAGAGGCTGCCTGGCCGGCATTCATATTTCTTGAAAATAAAGATACTTCAGCCAGTATAAATATTTTTATTACCCCGACGTTTCGACAATATTATTATTATGAAATATGCCCGGTAAGCGGAACACTGTGGGTTCGATTCCCATCCCTGGACACTTTTATTTTTCCGTTCATCATTACTCTTCACAATTCATCCTTTCATACTTCATCCCTAAGGTTAGAAATAATCGTTATTTCTCCTTAAAATAAATTTCGATTTTTCGTTCAAAAGAAACACATGCGGGATAATTTTCAAATATCGTTCTACAATTATAATCCGCATTATATTGTATTATAATCTATTCTAATGATAAGGCACAATTTGGATTTTAAATTATAAACACAAGGTAATAAGACCAAATCCAAATAAATAGTGTGCGACGTTTTGGTAACAGCGTTATTATTATATTATACTGAATGGATTCAGTACTTTTGTCTGAAGATGGTAACAACGCTGTTACCGAAACGTCACACATTATTTATTTATTTGGATTTGGTCTTATTACCTTGTGTTTATAATCTATTCTAGTATTAATCAGTCTAATTTGGTCAAGGAGTATGTTTCTGAAATGGCTGTCCATATTGAATCTAGTATTTGCAAATTGTTGATATATGAATGATTTGATATATTCGGTTTTGTTATTGTTGTTGTCGTGTCCAATGAAGAGCCTCAGATGTATCCATACATCTCTATCACATCAATGTTCTCTATCTTAGGTGTGTAAAGCCGCTGTTCTGGGTCAATTTTCTGTTGTTGTTGTCGTGTCCAATGAAGAGCCTCAGATGTCTCCATACATCTCTATCTCAGAAATGTTCTCTATCTTGGGTGTGTAAAGCTGCTGCTCTGGGTCCATGTCAATTTTCTGTTGTTGTTGTCGTGTCCAATGAAGAGCCTCAGATGTCTCCATACATCTCTATCACAGAAATGTTCTCTATCTTGGGTGTGTAAAGCTGCTGTTCTGGGTCCATGTCAATTTTCTGCAAGGCTGCGGCCATTGCTGGACATGAGAATATGTGGGTAGGTGTTAGTTCCACATCAGGACAGTTGTTACATTTCCTATAGGTTCTTGTGCCATCTGGATGTATTCTCATTTCTTTATAGTGTTTCGTTCTGAGTATCTTCAGTTTTGATATTGTATTAATGCTCTTATCCAGATAATTATTATCCTGATGGTTTCGCCTAAAGAAATAGATTGACATTCAAAACATGGTATTCTCACACTTACAAAAAAGTCAATATTAAGAATTATATTTCAATAAAAATAAAATTCATTGTGTCGATATTAAAGTGGCTTTTCCAGGAATAACTTATTTTTTAAAAATATTTAACTCAGATCTCTTGATTTCATTCTCGAAGACTAGGAAGTCTGAATTAACTTTTAAAAAAGAAACTTATCCCTGGAAGACTGATTTTTTATTTCAAGAAATAAAGTCTTATACAGGGATAGCCACGAGGTGTCTGTAAAGGAACAGACTAAACATGGAATTTAATATATAGCATTTCTGCCAGGGGTTCTTAATTTTGTGAGATTGTGTGATAAGTGAAAAGGTTATATCATATTGAAGTGAAATATAACAGATTATAGTCATAGATATAAACATATTTTGTATTATGTACACATTATGTATTATTTACGAACGGAAAAATATATCCAGGGTAGCCTAGTGGACATGGCATCTGCCCGGTAAGCGGAATACTGTGGGTTCGATTCCCATCCCTGGACACTTTTATTTTCCGTTTATCATTACTCTTCACAATTCACCCTTTCATACCTCATCCCAAAGGTTGGAAATAATCGTTATTTCTCCTTGAAATAAATTTTGATTTTTCGTTGGAAAGAAACACATGCGGGATGGTTTTCAAATGTCGTTTTATAAACATATTTTTTAACCATATATATTTTTCGCACCAACTTTGTCATTTCATTTACACTCATGGACAAAACTTAAGGAAGTTATACTTTTTATCATGTATATCTGGATTAATACAATAACTCCAAAGGTTATTTGATACACAGTGACCTTTATTGAATACCCACGAGATAGCTAAGTGTGAACAAAATTGCCTTTGTCTCCTTCAAAAAATAGACGACAGGCGACATTAAAGACTTTCCACTTCCTTAATTATTGTCTATAAGTACACCTATCCCCCGATTTACACGGTACTTGTTTTACACGTTTTCGCTTTTACACGGTTTTCCAAATAAGTTTTTTTTTTTGTTTTTATCGCACTATACTAAAAAATGCGATATTCTACTCTATACTACCTATGTTGAAAAGAATATTGGGAGGCTCTGATTCATGAGGGGGCGAACACCTATTCAGATTTGACAGTTTAATATACACCTATCCCTCGATTTACACGTTTTTTCTCAGGAACGTATCTACCGTGTAAATCGGGGGATAGGTGTATATTATATTGAAGGCCATACTGAATAGCCTCTCTATAAAATACAACACCTAGTTTTGCAGAGCCAAAGTGTCCTTTAGAGAGAGGTATGCTCTTACCGGAGAGTTGCTAATTAATAAAATTGATATTTTTGGCGATGTGCCTTCTTTAGAGATATCCGCTAGCGATAGTGTCCTCTCATAGAGGTTCTACTGTACAAAGATGACACATCCATTCCCATGCAAAAAAAGTCAAGAAACCTTCAAGCCAGACAGATGATCAATCGACATCAGCAACCCTACACCATTTCAGTGCTGCACCTAATGCCGGACGGACCATCCCGGAGGTCGGAAGATCAGAGAGCAGCCATTAACAAGCCATTAATAAAGGCAAGTCCCCGACAATTACACGCTACAGCTAACGTGCCCACATGTGCCTTCCCCCCACGAGATGAATGCCTCTTTCACGAGATCCCTGGGTGGGAGGAAAAAACCTGGAGGAAAGTCGGGGTGTGATTCCTCCCATAGATGCACGACCGAAAGGGGAAAAAAATCTTAATAAAGAACGTTTCTTCTCTGATCTTGATTATTTTGGAAATTCTGGAGCTAAGTGTTCTTTGGTCGACGCATCCGTTCAATGTTTCTTTGAGGAGGTTCTATAAGACGTGGTTGTGGCTCTGTGTTGGAATATGATTGGAGAACAAGGGCGCTCTTTCTCATCCCAATCTTCAGGTGTTGTTTGCTTGGGTAAGTAGGTCGAGATGTTTAGCGAGATGACTCTATGGTGTTTCTTCTTATCTGGGTTTGTAAGAGCTTATTTTGGAGCATCTGTCACGTCAAGGAATTTTTGTTTGTTTAATTTACAAATAACATTTTGTGTGTAGGAGCGTCAAAATCGTAAATATTGCTTTAATTTTTTTCAAATAATGTTAAAAGTTATCTGAATATTTATTCAATTTGATATTTATTTGGTTAAAACCAAAGTTTTTTCTCTCTCCTGGAGCGTATAAATGTCGCCAACTACCCGTTACTAAATACAGTAGAACCTCCTCTCTGTAAAGGACAACACATAGTTGCAGAGCCAAAGTGTCCTTTAGAGAGAGATGTCCTCTTACCGGAGAGTTGCTAAATAGTCAAAACAGTAATTTTGCAAATTAAAACTGTGATTTGTAGAGAGGTGTCCTCTAAGGTGAATGTCCTCTCGTGGAGGTTCTACTGTAGAGAGGTATCCTTTAGTGTGAGTGTCCTCTCATGGAGGTTCTACTGTAGAGAGGTCTCCTCTAGGGTTTGTGTCCTCTCTCATGGAGGATCTACGAGGGGTGTCCCATAAGTCCGTGGCCCGACATATAAAGAAAGTGACTAATAAAATGATTATGATTTATTCTTCAACATAATCCCCTTTAAGGTCTATACACTTTTTCCAGCGATGTTCTAATGCTTTTATGCCCTCCAAAAAGAACGATGTTTCAAGTGACTCAAAAAATGAGGTTACAGCATCAATGACCTCTTCATCTGACCTAAAGTGAATGCCAGAAAGTGATTTTTTCAAATGAGGAAATAGGTGGAAGTCAGACGGAGCTAGATCTGGTGAATAGGGTGCATGTGGTAAAGGTTCAAAGCCAGAATCATAAATAGCAGCCATGGCTTGCAGCGACCGATGACTCGGAGCATTGTCTTGATGGTAAACAATCTTCCTGGACAACTTTCCTCTTCTCTTTTTTTTTTTTAAAGCTTCTCGTAGTTGCTTCACAAGATTTGCATAATAATCGCCAGTGATGGTTTGACCCTTATTCAGAAAGTCTAGAAGAAGTACACCATCGGAATACCAAAAGACCGACACCATAACCTTCCCTGCTGATGGAACTGTCTTGGCTTTCTTGGGGGGAGGGGAACCGGAGTCATTCTTCTGTCCAACATGACCAAATCATGTATCTTGTCGATGTTTTCTTGAGTAACTGACTCAACAGGTCTTCCTGGTCGATGTTCGTCTTCGGTGCTGATCCTCCCTAATTTAAACGCAGCTACCTATATTTTTACTGTGCAATAGGAAGGAGCATCTTCCCTTAATGTATCCACCATACCCTCATAGATTTCCTTCGGCGACATTCCTTTCTTACAAAGATATTTTATTACAGCACGAATCTCGTTTGTCTCCATTTTAGATGATTCCTGTTTCTTGTCCTCTTTCAAGACCGATAACAAAAAACGGCTAGTTGAAGAAACTTAAAAAATTACATATCTTTATACAAGGCTTTAAGGTATATATGGTAAAATTTATTAGTTTCTAATATTTCGTTCTCATGGTCGGGCCACGGACTTATGGGACACCCCTCGTACTGTAGAGAGGTGTTCTCTAGGGTTTGTGTCCTCTCTAATGGAGGTTGTTCTACTGTATTTAACCTATAGTAAGTGCCTTTTATATATGTTAAATGTAGATACATTTGGGGAAAATATATTTAAATATGCTTCATGTAAATATGTATATAATACAAATAAATGTATGTGGTGGGGGTAAAAAGTGAGAAACTTAAATGAAATAATAAAATTCTGAATGGGTTGAAGAGTATTTGCAGGATAATAAACTTCACATTGTGGAACATATAAAGTAGATAATTATCACGGTTTGCGGATTTCGATGAATTACAAAAAGGTATAAAGTATCACGGTTTGCATCATTACAGTTAGATTACCGTTTGTTGAACACACAATGGAAGTGGAACATTTAAAAATAATCTTGAAATTGCATTTGGAAAATCTTTTACACGAGAATTTTTAAAATGAAGATATTTGAAGAACGTTCACCTGGTAAACCAGCAGTTTCAGGAGCTTCGCGAATGATTGTAGAAATTTGTCTTAATTTAAGAAAATATTTCTTAAAAATAATTTTTGTGACCATCGTTTCCATAGAGATAGATACCTAGAGGCATCAAAGTTAACAAATTGTATACAATAAAGAGCTGACCGGATTTTCTGACAACATAGGATACAAACAACTATCCTGTTTATAATGGAAGCCTAGAACTTGAGGGCTCTAGACTTCAAGATGGGGCAGCTTAAGGCTCTCGCATCATGCTTGTCAGGAAGGCCCTTGGCACAGCAGTTGGCACACTTAGAGGTGCGCTGGTCGGCAATGGATGGGCAGGCGCAGCCTTCATGACCGTCTTCACCGCAGTGGAAGCACTTAGGAGCTCTGGTGCATTGGGCAGAATTGTGGCCGAAGCCACAACAGCGGAAGCAGACGCGGGCGCGGATGGATTCTTCGAAGTTAAGGATCACTCCATCCACCACGATCCTTCCGCGAATGCCCAGGGCTCTGAAGGTCTTGATGTCCACCACGATGAAGGCGGTGCAGGTCCCGTTTCTGGGTTCAGAACGGTGCGCCACGCGCACCACCTTGTCCCCAGTAAGCTGTTTGACTGCAGGGGTTTCCAGGAATGTCTCCTCAATGGTGGAGTTGGATGTTTCCTCATCCACTTTGAAGAGGCAGATGCGTGGCAGGATCTCCTTCTGTTGGCGGACCTTCATACCATCCAGCTTGTTGGCCAGGGAGGTGGTAACAGCTGGGATGGTGTCGGGGTTGCTGGAGTGGAGGACAAGCTTCCCCTTGGTGCGCAGGGAAGCCCAGACGCCTTGGGGGAGATTGTGGGCAGCGCGGACAGCTTTTAGCATCTCCCTGGGGTCGGCCTGCGGGTTATCAGAAATAACCACTGTGTAGGCCGCCGATTTCTTTCCGTGGAGGGTCACTCGGGCGGCCGCCGGCTTGGGGGCGCGGGAAGGCACAGGTTTGGCAGGACCTTGCAGGTTTGTCCTTTTTGCAGGTGGGTTGGGAGCCTCAGACTGCTTCCTTTTTGAGGGAGCAGGAGCAGGCACCATGGGGGCAGGCTTTTTTAGTTGGGAGAGCAGCAGGAACAGGGGTGGCGAGCTTGAATGGGTCGGTTTGGGAACTGGTTTCCATGCAGGAAGGAGCTGAGCTGGTTTGGGTGCTGTGACTGGAAGTTGGAGGCTTGTTTTCTTCCGTGAAGTCGTCCAGCTCCGCGAAGGCGTTGAGCGTGTCAGTAAGGTTCTCCACATCAGCGCAAAGGGCCTTGATAAGCTTATTCCGCGTTGCGATGTACCCGATCATGTATTCGTGCAGGGGCTTGAGGGCGGGATGGCCAACGCCGCACAGGATTTGGAGGTGGCGGGAGAGCACCATTTCGTCCTCCTTATCCCGGGCAGCGATGTCCACGATGGGCTTCTTGGCATTCTTCTTCTTCTTCTTAGCAGGATTCATGGCAGGAGCAGGAAAGCAAAGGTTGTTGTTAAGGGCATTAACTCAGGACGCGATTAAAAGTGTTTAGCACTAGTCCATACTAGTGAACTGGTGGGTAGCTGGTATTCTTCGCTCTAGAAACTTGGGATATATTAATATATATATAGAAAAATGGTCAGAAAAAATGATATTAAAAACAAAACAAAAAAAAAGATATATCTTGACCGCTCACATTAGAATTTTAGATGACAGAGCGCCATCTAGTGGAACAAAAATCAAATGTAACTTGGGATATATTGGGATATATTAATATATACAAAGTTACAACACCAGCTCGCCGATCCAAGGCTGCTAGTTCGAGGCGACGGTTAATAGATGGCGTTCAGTTTTGACGTCTATTTTGATGAAAGGTGTGACTTTTATATTCATAGATCAATGTCTTCCCGGAAAATTTTTCATTAATAAATTTTCTAATTAACGTTTAGACTTTCGCCCTTCCAACATGCTATTTAATTGTTCCTTTTCTCTTACCACGTGTCATTAATATCGCTTTGTTATATATTAGTAATAAAGTAGAACTACCTCCCTGTAAAGGACACCTATTTACAGAGCCAAAGTGTCCTTTAGGGAGAGGTGTCCTCTTACCGGAGAGTTACTACAATAGAACCTCCCTGTAAAGGACAACAACTAATTGCAAAGCCAAAGTGTTCTTTAGGGAGAGGTGTCCTCTTACCATAGAGTTGCTAAATAGTAAAAAGAGTCATTTTACAAATAAAAACTGTATTTTATAGAGAGGTGTCTTCTAGCGCGAGTATCCTCTCACGGAGGTTCTACTGTATAAATAAACATATATGCGAACGTTTAAAGAAATGTTCTTCATTCACTCCTTTCTATTAAAATATGTACTAAAAAGGATAAATAATTATTACAGATATCGCCTTTTAACAATTTGATTTTAAGTATTGATGTATTTATTTGTTAATTTGTTTTGCATAATATTTCATTTATAAATTAATCTCATAATTTAGTCTGTGAAAATAAAAATATTGGACTGGTGACAAAAACAAAACTGTAAATAGATGGCTTAATGTTATGTAGTTATGATATATAATTAATTGTGATGTAATTTTGATCTTCATTGAATAAAATATTTGAAGTTTAAATGTGTTTTAACACATTTATATATATAACAAGTATATAATAAAAGTGTACCTCTTGATGTCCTGTTACTGAATGTTGTTGATGGAGGCTCACTGCCATCTATCAGAAAAATTTCCAATTGAATGTTGTGTGAATGTTTATTTTCCAGATATTTGACTAAATCCCTTTCTTAAATCAACAAGTATAGGTGAGAAAAGTATTGTATGGTATTGGGCTGTTGGTCTTCATCAGTATGGTGCAGGCTGTACGTTGAAGACCTACCAAAAGAAGATTCTCACCACAATTTTTAAATCCATAAAAATATAAATATTAGCTTAAGCATATTAAAAATATGATTAAACTAATAAGTGTTATGATTTAAAAAAAAAACGGCGGGGTAAGCTAATCATATTCAACAACAACAACAAAGCCTTTATTTAGGGCCTCTCGCTCTATACAGGATTCGCCAGTTCACAAGGGATGGGGAGAACACTGTGTGGCCTTTTTCCAGGATATAGTCTTGTGGAATTCAAATATCACCATCGCTATATACCTATTCTTTGATATTTCATTAATTAGTGCCGGAAATGAAGGACAAAGTTGCCCCGTTTTATCATTTAGTTTTCGTCTTTCCTCAGACAGAGCAGCACAGTCAAATAAGTAGTGCAACATCTCCATTGTTATTCCTGATCCACAGAAAGTGCATTTCAGATCTTCACGCCTCAATAAAATCAGATGTTGTTCTCTTAAAAAAATTGAAAGGGTTCTAAATTGTGCGATTAATCTGATGACAGGAAAAGGGAGTTTACTTAAGAAATATAAGCTAATCATATTCAAATTTTAGTGGAACATAAAAATTTGCTTACTAATTGTTTCATGTCAATTCGCATAAATAAATAAATAAAAAGTTTATTTAAAATAAAATCATTTTATTATAAGCCTCTTTTTTGTTTTCTATGATGATATATGACTGGGGTTGAGGCATTTATTTATAATCACTTTTAGGGGTGATAAACAGAATGTATACTTTAAGGAATTTTTAAAGGGAGAGGTACCCCTTTTGGAGCAAATATTAATTTATACTATATTACTCACGATGCTATGTGCTTTACTTCCAGATTTTTTTATTGGGGTTTGCTTCCTTATTTATACTTGAAAATACTTCCCGACCGTACACACACATACAGAAAAATCTGAAATTTTTAACACTTACATTGTCAGTAATTGGAATTGAGTAGGTAGGTAAATTTTATGTTTCTAGGTGGTTTGGAAGTATGTTAGAAATGGATTATAATATTAGTGAACAGACTGACATTAAAAAAAGTTAAATAAAAGCTTTTAAGAAATTACAATTCCGAAATTATTAACGCAATAACATTAATATGATCATGTGGTGTATATTACAGTATATGCTGTCGCAATTATCTTGATTTTCATGTCTTTCTACTAAATTACTCTTGGTATGGGTAACATAAATAATTTAATGCAGTAAAATCATTTATATAATATACAGAATTTAGAGATAAAGACAGCGAAATTCAACATATATAATTATTTTAAAGGAAATGTACAGTATCTAATATTTATAGCCGGTAAAGAACAATACTATTTATTTGGTTAACCCCGGTTCCTAGTATGTATGGAAGTCGCTAACTACTCTATAAAATACAGTAGAACAACCTCCCTGTAATGGACAACACCTAATTGCAGAGCCAAAGTGTCCTTTAGGGAGAGGTGTCCTCTTACTGGAGAGTTGCTAAATTGTAAAAATGGTAATTTTGCAAATGTAAACTGTCCTTTGTGGAGAGGTGTCCGCTAGCGAGGTATCCGCTAAAGGGAGGTTCTACTGTACAATATATAGTAACGTAGAGGGGATTATGAGAGTGCATAATTTATTAAAAAGGCTTTCTCATCGTGATCGTGCAACTGAATGTTGCCTTTGGCGCACTGCCATCTATCAAAATATAGACAACTGACTTGTGTGTGACTTTTCTATTTTACAGTCTCTGCAAAATAAGAAAAAATCAAAGGCCGATTTATATATATATTTTTCAATAAATGGTAGCGAGAAACAGACAACAATCATTTTCACGATCAGGAGGTGCCATTTTATAATACAATATGAATAATTATTTTTGAGTGAAATAATGTATACAGCAGGGACACACACAACTGGGTCAATTCTACTAACAACTAAGCTTATTGTCACATTAGTATCAGGATGATAATATGCCGTCAGGCTTTATTGGTTTGAAGGGAGGTACCTTAATGTCTTGGCATTAAAAGTACTGGCGCCAAGGAGGATTGCAGTCTGGAATCTCTGGATTTTTAAAGATGGATTATAAAAAGGGGTGCTCGAGAGTTTAATTCTCTTCTTGACAGTACGAGAGAGAAGGTGGAGGTACTTTGGAAAATTTTACAAAATCCACTTGCACAAGCCATCTCCCATCAATATTGTAGATGTGGTATTTCAAAGTGTCTGGAAATTAGAAGTCTGGGAGATACTGCCACTCTTCTGACGTGTCTTGTGGAGTGATCTGTTGTATATAGTTTGGTTCATAGCTGTACGGCCTAAATGAACACATATACATATGCATTTCTTTTTATTTAATAAATAAACAATATTTTCTCCAGTGTTTCTTATGAAAAAATAAATGTCTAGAAAAATTTGCAGTATTTTATCAAGTTTGACAATCATTTTTTTTCGTATAAGAATGAAATGGAGAAAAAAATGCAAATTGGCTTTAAAGATGAAGTTTTGCACGTTTTCTCCTTTGCTTCAACTTCTATAAACACACCAGTAAAATAAATATAAAACTTTTCAATTATTCATAGCTAAAAAGGTTTTCAGACAAATATATAAAAGATATAGAGATCTTTTTAGTTTTTGTAAATTTTGCTTAAATTTACAAAATCCTAAAAATCAAATGAAAAATTTCAAAACATATACAATTAGTAAACAGATAAATTTTTAATTCAACGAAAGGTGCCCAATCGACTTTTGACTTTTGGCCCTATTTTTTGTAATGTTTGCAAATAAACAATAATACTATACGCCGTAAGAGACGGAGATTAGGTATTTAATATTTAGAAAGAATATGTTGACTACTTTTTTATTTAAAGGTCTTAATTTTATCAAAAGTAAACATTTTCAAACTAGATTTTAATTTATCACAAATGTAAGTATTTAAAAAAAAACACTTATTATTTTTAAATAATTGCTTTTTAAATACATACGAAATAGTATATTTTTAGACTTCAAGTTAACATAATTTTGTTTAAAATATATAATGAAAAGCGTACTAACATCTATTCAAATACCATTCTAAATTAGAACATGTCACATGACAATTGCATCATGTGAACTCTTTTATCAATATTACGCCTTTCTACCAAAATATAACATCAATAATATGGCAAAAATATATGATCGAATTTAATCGTTAAATCGTTTATATTGTGATAAAAATAAAAACGTTAACATTTGAATTTATTGTAGTTAGACAAACAACATCAACAAAAAAAGTGTTCCTAATGTTTAAAAATTTCATTTTCATCATTTTTATCAATTTTTATATACAATTTTTGACTTCGCGCATTTTATGTTGCATTCAGAAGCATCTATATATTTTAGGTGTGAATTGCCTTTGTCCATTTTTGCTTGTGAAAAACTTGTGGTATGACATTTTTATTGTTTCCAAGTCCCCAAGTCTCCCACATACAATTATGGGGTATATTTTTGAATTAAATATGTTAATATTTACTATTTTTCTATTAGAAAAAATGACCTGGCTTTATCTGTGTTCTTCCCCAGTAAATATGTTTACCCAACATCAATATTGTTTTAATATTATTTTTTCCCCATTAGTACTACAATTGAACTTGGATAATTCAAAGCCCAAGGGACAAAAAAAAATTTGAATTATCCAAAAATTTGAATTAAAAACGTTTTGAATAAAAGGCTTAAAAGTCTAGGGACCAAGATAAATATTTTAATTAAAGATGTTTGAATTTATCCAAGTTCTACTGTATATATTCTTCTTCTTCTTTCTTATCTCGGTGAAGTAGAATGCCTTTGTCATTAAGACTGGGAGCACTACTCAGTGGCAGGCCGACTTTGCTCCAAAAGAAATGGCCGCCTCTGACATGAGGAACAGACACCATGTGCAGCCGCTCCTAACATGGAGTACAATTGTTGCTCATCCTGTATCCCTGAAGCCCTTACAGGGTACTATCAGCCAGGCCAGCTGAGCCCAGGTTTTTTAGTGAGCTTGTTACTGCTCCCCTCCTCCTTTTTCATCCGGGCTTGGGACCGGCAAAGGCGGAGTTACTTTATATATTAAAAGTTGCCATTGTAACATATAATGAATAACAATTTACACTGACGGTAACCAACTTGAAACTGGACTGTCTGGCAGTGGAATTGCTATTTACAAAGATAAAATCCTTGAAAAAATCTCCCTTTCCCACCCTAGACACCTTTCTGTTTATAAATAAGAACTCTCTGCAATAGATACAGCTCTCAAAAACATCAACTCGCCAAGAAAAACAATATTCTACTCCGACTCAAGAGCAGCCATTTATACCCTCCAAACCTGCTTCTTCAGACAAGAACCTCTTAAGAACATCGCCAAATCTGTAAACTGACTCTCAGCCAACAGCTATGACACAGTACAGTTGCTTCCAGCTCATGTTGGAATTCCTGGAAATGAGCTGGCAGACTCAAAGTCTGGAGCTCTTGGCCATCCTGAAGGTCAGAAAATCTACCACCCACCTAGACAAAAGAGACCTTCTCTGTACCTTCAAGACCCAAGGGTGTTCTACACCGTTGGTTTTCGACCGCTACGACCCGGGATCGAATCCCGCATTGGGCACTTTTTTTCTAATTAAAAAAAAAAATCCTCCAATGGCCCCCAATTCTTGCCAAAGTCCATCCCTACCAGCGAGTGCAAGTAACCAAACTCTGTCACATTTGTAAGCGCAAAAATCGAACTGCTTTTCCCATGTTTAGACGTGTGGAACACTTACAGTAAAAGCAGTTGCCAACTTCTACCCACCATGATTATCATGGCCTGTTCCACATGTACTAGGGAGTAAAAAAAAATCTTTTCAAGGAAGGCTGGGTCTTTGTTCAAGAAATTTCCCCTTCTTCTGAATCCCAATCTTCTAAAAATTGGCTCCCATTTTATTCCTGGCTCTTCCATGTATTCTCAAGAAGCTTTAATAAGCCTAACTCTTAAATGGAGCTATCTTGTTGATGGTATCCATCATGGGTAGGTTCCCCAAGAAAGCCAATGCCTATGTGAATGATGTCTTTTTGGATGCCATTTGTTTTAGGAATGGTGGATGAACATCAGACGAGGGGCTTTTGCAATTTAGGACTCCAGCTAAACTGGTCGGTGTAACTCTTGCCACTTGACCTGGTTCCAGTCCAAAAATAGCTTCATTAGGTACACCTCAGCCTCAAGAGCATTACTCCTGATATCTATAACAATATACAACTTAAACACAAGGTAATAAGACCAAATCCAAATAAATGAATAGTGTGCCCATTCAGTACTTTTGTCTAAAGATGGTAACAACTCTGTTACCGAAACGTCACACACTATTCATTTATTTGGATTTAGTCTTATTACCTTGTGTTTATAATCTATAATCCAAATTGTACCTTATCATAGTATACAAGTCTTCATAGTCTTCTTCTTAAAAAAAAAAAGATGATTGGCGACATCAAGGACTTTCCACTTTCTTATGTTTTGTCCATGAATGTATAATTAGAGTGGAATATTTTTATAACAGCAATTTGGTTATAGCATCCTAATTCTAAGGTTCAAATTTATATTCAAATTTTAACTCACAAGTGTTTTTACTGTGGGGTTATATGTGACTGCAACATGAATTCTTGTTCAAAATTATTTTATTTATTTATTTTTGATTATATATATGTATGATACAGATGATAAGAGGTACTGCTGATAAGAGGAACTGTTAATAATAGGAACTGCTGATAATTTGGAAAGCTGATAAGAGGGATTATTAATAATTGGGACTACTTCTTCTTCTTTCTTATCTCCACTTAATCATACTAAGGTATCAAGCTTGTAAAGCTTGAAATATCATGACTGGGTGGAGTAGAATGCGTCTGCCTTTGTCATTAAGACTGGGAGCACTACTCAGTGGCAGGCCACTTAGCTCCAAAAGAAATGGCCGCCTCTGACATGAGGAACAGACACCATGTGCAGCTGCTCCTAACATGGAGTACAAACGCTTCTCATCCTGTATCCCTGGATTAGGAGCCCTTACAGGGTACTATCAGCCGGGCCAGCTGAACCCAGGTTTTTTTAGTGAGCTTGTTACTGCTCCCCCTCCTCCTTTTTCATCCGGGCTTGGGACCGGCAAAGGCGGAGTTATCAAGCTTGTATTGACTCTATTATTGACTGTTTATTAACTGTATTGACTCATCCATTGATGAGCTCTACTCTTCCCCGGCAGACACCATCAAAAGTCTCAAGCTTTACAAGCTTGAGACTTTTGATGGTGTCTCCCGGGGAAGAGTAAAGCTAATCAATGGATGAGTCAATACAGTCAATAATATGTCTTGGGGTTGCAGGCTGAGAATTGCAATTAGTACATAGTGGGAAAACCCTGCAACCATTCTGGAAAGTCATTGTCCATAGAGGACCAGACCTAAGTTTGGAAATCAAAGACTGTTGTTCTCTTGGGAGGACAGAACTGGTGCTTGTCCCTCTGCTCTGTACCATTCATGTGCAGCATTAGATTTCCAGGGACTACTGATAATTGGGACTGTTGATAATTGGGACTAATCTCTGCTTTCTCAGCAAGTAGAATAACTAAATAGTGATTGTATATTTTCTTCTTCACCAATCATGTTGCACACTTGGAGATACTTGATGTAAGCTGTTCAGATGGAGGGAGTCCTGGCCATCTGCCACTTCTGTGAACTGCATGGCCCCAGCGTGCTCTTCACCACACGAGCCTACCACAGTAACCCGGGCAGTCCACCCGGCCTACGTAGCTGGTACGGCCCCCCAGACCTGCTTCATCGCGGCCCTGCCAAGCCATCGGAGAACTGTGAGGTAGGTACTGGTTGCCTCAAGGATTCACCTCAACTGACAGGGGAAAAAGACAAGCTGATGCTGTTCTTTAACATCAGCAGCAAAAATTCCAGGAACAATGAAGAAATGTTCTTTTTCTATTATTTACTTAAAATTTTGAGTAATTCAATTATCTCAATGATTAGGTACAATTTGGATTATAGATTGTTATAAGTAATAAGACCAAATCCAATTGTGTTTTAATCTAGAATCCAAATTGTACCTAATCATTCTATCTTATAGATAAATCAACACTTCCTTGGTTAATCTCTCACCCTTTATTCTTCCACCATGATCAATCGACAATGTCCCATTGATCCTTGGAGTACATGTCTTGCAAACTTCTCTCCTTTGATTGCTTCATTTAGAAAATGCTTCCCAAAAAAATGCTCCAATGGCCCCCAATTTTTGCAAAAGTCAAATCCCACCAGCGAGTGCAAGTAACCAAACGGGGCTCTGGCCCATTTGTAAGTGCAAAGTCAAACTGCTTTTCACATGTGTAGACATGTGGTGCACTTACAGTAAAAGCAGTCACCAACTTCTACCCACCATGATTATCATGGCCTGTACCACATGTACTAGAGATAAAAAAAACAACGAAAAAAAAAAAAAACTATATTCTTCCAAGATAATCAGACCAAAACCAAATAGTGTGTGACATTTCGTTATCAACACTGTTACCATCATCAGAAAAAATACTGAATCTTTAAAGATGCTGAGATGCAGTACTTTTGTCTGATGATGCTATCAGCATTGTTATTCAACTATCACACACTATTTATTTATTTGGTCTTATTACCTTGTGTTGTTAATTAATACAAGTAACTCTAAACACATCTAGAATAACCATGTTGTTCTTGGGAATTTTTGCTCTACATCTAAGGAGATACAGTAAAACCGCACTAAAATGAACCAGGGATATAACGAACCTTCCCTTATAACGAACCTGAAATAATTCCCTTTTATATTTTAGAATACAGTAAACTATGACTATAATGAACCATGGCTATAGTGAACCACAGGTTCAGTCCTATTGGGGTTTGTTAAAGAGGGGTTTTACTGTAATTATTTAGAAAAATGAGATATTCCGGGTGAATATTGTTAGTTTTTGTTGCCCTGTTATCAGCCTTCCAAATGGTACCTTAACATTTTTTTTTTGCTTATCCTTAGTACATGTGGTACAGACCATGATAATCATGGTGGGTAAAAGTAGGCAACTGCTTTTACTGTAAGCGTACCTTAACATGATTTCCCACAATGATGATGCGGAACAATTTGGATTGTAGATTAGAATCTCTATCACATTGGGATTGTGGATTTGGTTTTTGGTGATTTGTGATTTCTACAATTAATTAAAAATAAAAGCACCTCCTTATACAATGATAAGTCAATACAGTTAATGATGTGGTTTGGGGTGGCGAGTTGACACTTAGTACATAGTGGGAAAACCTTGCACCCATTCTGGAAAGTCATTTCTGTAGACCACCAGACTTAAGTCCGGAAATCAAAGGCTGTTGTTCTCTTGGGAAGACAGAAATTGGTCTCTCCTGCTCTGTACCAGTCATGCAGCAGTAGATTTCTATTCCTGCAGGCATTGGGTATATTGTACAACTGAAGGTTACTAATGCCATCTATCAGAAAAAAATGTGAGTGGATGTTGATCTAAAAATTATTTGCATAAAAATTGGCCAATACCCTTTTTTGAATTATCAGGGAAAAGCTGTCAGTGTGATGTAAGCTGTATTTTGAATATACCCACATTGGGGGGGATTTTCACTTTTTCTTTTTGATTCAAGAAGAGGGTACTTTTTTCAATAAATTGTGGGGCCATTAGCAACATTCATTTGCACAATCAACAGATGCTCCTTAATTTAGCTTCCTTATTCACTTCTTCTCTATTTCTATGCATGTGCCACAGTAGAATGAGAAGTGAAAAACCTAATGTATTAGTAAACTTTGAGGTTTCAGTTGCTTGCCATTGTGGGCAATGTGATGAGGAAAAACCTTGATTGTAATAGTTGCAACTAAGAGATCACAACCAACTGAATATGAGAAGATTACTGGAGTCTTCTAAATGAAGTCCTCTAAAGGAAATGGAAGCTTACTGGACACTGAGGATCGTTGAGAGATCATCTATTGACCATACTGGAGGGATTGAAGAGAGACCAAGGAAGGATTTACAATTCAATAGAATGGTCTTAAGTTGAAGATACAAAGAGGAATTGATCAAGAACAAAGTGAATGGTGTTGGCTTGGCCCTCTCCTAGCCAAGTTGGTGTGCTACTAAATAATGAGGGTGAATCAAAAGTGAATGCTAGGTTTATGAATGCTGTGTTCACCCTGGGGTTTGTTATTGACAGGGATGCACAACCTTCCTGGGTCACAACAGAGCATTCATCAGCAATGACCATGACTACCGCGTGAGCTACCTCAGCACGCAGCATCCCCTCAGTCCGTCAGCCTTCAGCATGGTGCGCCACGCATGTGTACGCAGCTTGAGTTGTGAGGTAAGTTTTACCTCTTTTTTGTCCTTTTTTTTTTAAATCCAATCATTTGTATGTAAATACAAAACAATTATAGACACATAAGATTCTTTTCAAAATAAAACAATTTCTACTGCCCTTACTGCAATGGAAAAATTAATGGGAGGGCCTGGCTCATCAGTGGTGAACCTTCCCATTAATTTTTCCATTGCAGTAAGGGCAGTAGAAATTATTTTATTTTGAAAAGAATCTTACACGTCTATAATAGTTTCGTATTTTGATAACAGATGGCGCGCTAATGCATCTTAATAATTTGTCTGTCTCTATCTGTGTGAAAACAGGTTTTTAGTTAACTATGGATTAATATTAAATTTATGTCGTAGAATTTATAAAGCATTTCTCAGAAAACTGTTCTTCTAAAAAAATATTTTTTGTATGGAGACTTTCCAATTTGGTTGGAAGATACGACAAGACAGAAAGTAAAAATCTAAACTACACTCATGGACTAAACTTAAGAAAATTTTATTAAGGAGACAGAGGCAACTTTATTCACACTTGGTTTTCTCATGTGTCTTTAATAAAGGTAGCTGTGATATCTTTCAGAATTATAATTCCGATATGCATGCTAAAAGGTACAACTTCCTGCCCATGAGTGTAAATTTGCCATACAGCGTTAATCTCCATGAAAGACCACATATTGGCAGTAATTACCTTAGGCTTCCCCCTCAATGTTTGCCACTCTTGAGCAAATTAAAAAATGAGAATTTATTTTTTATATTAGGATAGTGGGAAAATATGGGAACAACCTTCAGATATGAAGGCCAGCTGCATAACAAGCTGAATAACTGATGAATAAGCAATCACAGAACAACAGCAGTTTTGTTAGAAAGAGGAGAAAGATCTCATTTTAAAAATCCTGAGTTCAACTGACCAGGTTGGTAGACCTCAGTAAGGGTTCCTCTCTAGGGATATGGATGAGCTGCGACTGTTCTCATGTTAGAGTCAGCAGCAAAGCCTTCCATTGTTAGGAACGACCTCAAATTACAGGCAAAGTCAGACTTTCACCAAAGTGTGCCTGGATCATGGTACCATGATAAACGAAAGCTGCACCACTACACCCCATTCTATGATATTGAAATGTTTGTTAGAGGGATAGTCCACTCATCTTCTTCTTCTTTCTTATCTCCACTCAATCACATTAAGGTATTAAGCTTGTAAAGCTTGAGATTTTTTATGGTGTCTGCCGGGGAAGAGTGGAGCTCATCAATGGATGAGTCAATACAGTCAATAATATGTCTTGGGGTTGCAGGCTGAGAATTGCACTTAGTACATAGTGGGAAAACCTTGCAACCATTCTGAAAAGTCATTGTCCGTAGATGACCAGACTTAAGCCTGGAAATCAAAGACTGTTGTTCTCTTGGGAGGACAGAACCGGTGCTTGTCCACTCATGGAAGCCTACTGTATTTTTAGTGTAGGATCTCTATCTCTCCCCCACATCTGTACATTATACATGTCTCACACAGCTGTGTTGTTCCAGGTATGCCCTGGCATGGAGGGGCCCATCTACTTTGGGGACCCTGAAAGAGGCCACGTGCTGAGCCACACTTTCTTCCTGAAGGACTCCCAGGCCAGGGGGTTCCAGCGCTGGTACTCTGTGGTCCTAGTGTCCCGGGACCATGCCCTGCTGCTCCACTCCTGGACCTTCCTAGTGGGCCAGTTCAAGGAACTTATCACATACCTGCAGGACTGTGCCCGCAAGGTACAACAACCTGCTTGTTCCTTAATGTCACACTGCAAGTAAATAACCCCACCAGTGGAACTAATGGATCTGACATCCAAATAAATAAATAGTGTGTCACATTTTGGTAACAGAATTGTCATCAGACAAAAGTACTGAATCAGAAAATATATCACAGTATGTTTTTAAATAGTTACCAATTTTTCTCATTCAGTACTTTTGTTTGATGATGGTGACAAAGCTGATACCGAAATGTCACACACTATCAATTTATTTGGATTAGGTCCTATTTTCTTGTAGCTATAATCTATAATCCAAATTGTGCTTTATCACAATTCTCCTCTAGTAATTAAGGGAAAGAAAACAACCTGATGTGTGAACAAGGGGAAACTGATACAATAGCTATTTAGGCAAATCCTCTCCTGTCAAGCCAGTAATTTCTCTAGGAAGATGTGTTTCATTTATAGATGTTTGTTTGATTCTAAATCTCATAATAAAAGTGCTAAATCTTGGAAACATCATTTCTTAGTTTGTAGAAAGATAGGAGGGGGGGTCGGTGGAAGGCTGGTTAAACCTTTTGGTTTTCGACCACTACGACCCGGGTTCAATTCCCGCATTGGACACTTTTTTCTGTTTAAAAATAAAAAAAATGCTCCAATGGCCCCCGATTCTTGCAAAAGTCCAACCCCACCAGCGAGTGCAAGTAACCAAACGGGGCTCTGGCACATTTGTAAGTGCAAAGTCGAACTGCTTTTCACATGTGTAGACATGTGGTGTGCTTACAGTAAAAGGAGTCACTAACTACCCACCATGATTATCATGGCCTGTACCACGTGTACTAGGGATAAGCAAAAAAAAGATAGGAAACTCTTTGAGTGGTCTGCAAAATAGCAGAAATTTTTAGCTCCTCTTTTTATACTTCCATTCTACAATGTAGACATGTGGTGTATTTACAGCCTCAACCACCTTTTTTTTTTTTGCTTATCCCTAGTACACGTGGTACAGGCCATGATAATCATGGTACAACCTGCTTGTTCCTTAATGTCACACTGCAAGTAAATAACCCCACCAGTGGAACTAATGGATCTGACATCCAAAGTAAGTGTACCACATGTCTACACATGTGAAAAGCAGTTTGACTTTGCACTTACAAATGTGCCAGAGCCCTGTTCTCAATAACATTGCAGTAAGGTCCGTAGAGACTTTATGATATCAATGAAAAGAAGCCAGCAAATTTATATGTTATAAGTTCTCTCTGGACTGCAAATACAGCTAGCCATGACATGACATAACCCACATAAGGAATACAGACACAATATGTACAAAATCATATGATTATCATGGTCTTTATCATCTGGGTTTGTTTGTGTTGTGTAGTTTGTTTTGGGATGGTGTGTAATGTTGTGTTTTGTTATGTGTGTTGTGCATGCTTCTGTTTGATAAAGGAAAAACGGCGTTTTATGGTTTCCACAAGTCCATATCTCAGAAGAAGGCCAAGTGACACTCACTCCTCACTTTCTTACTGCTACTCTTTTTGTGTTGTTTTTCTTGCTTCCCTCTTTCTCTTTCTTTTTTTTTTTTTTTCTTCTGTCTATATCGTTATTTCCTTTGTCTCACTGCTTTGTTCTTATGCATACCTCTGGTGAATCCTGTATAGGGTCAGTGACCCTAAATAAAGGCTTTTTGTTGTTGTTGATAAAGGAAAAAAGAGTTCTCAACGAAGACCTTTGATGAATTTTTATTTTGTCTTTTTTTTTTGTCATTGTTTTCCACCAGGCTAATATCCAAGTGGTTTGTGCAGGTTTATGACAGGGAGCAGTCGGAGTGTTCCTTACGCACCATCCGACTCAACAGTCTCACCAGGATGACAACTCCTGACAACTTCCGCAGACAGCGAGGCAATGCCAAGGGCAGATCTCTGGCAGATGTCACTGGAGAGCCGGATATCTTCCGTACCATCCACCGGAGGTTTATGTGGCTTCTCCAAGCCTCCGCGGTGTGGCTGTCAGAGAGGCTGGTGGAGGGTCCGCCCAGCCAGGATGACATTGTCTGTCTGGAGCTGCAAGGTAGCTTGGCCTATATACTTACAGTAGAGGACACTCACACTAGAGGACATCTCTCTACAAAAGACAGTTTTCATTTGCAAAATTACCAGTTTTACTATTTATATATAAAAGATAATATGATTAAGTACAATTTGGATTCTAGATTCTAATAAAAAAAAAGAAAATAAGACCTAATCAAAATAATTTATTAGGATGTGACGTTTCGGCAACAACATTGTCACCATCATCAGACAAAAGAGTAAATGAGAAAAAATACCACAGCATGTTCATTGCAATGTTGTTGCCGAAACGTCACACCCTAATAAATTATTTCGATTAGGTCTTATTTTATTTTTTAAAAGGTAATATAAATACAGTTAAACCTGTCTATATAGCGCCCCCTCTTGGGACTCACCAAAATAGGATGCTATAGAGAGGGGGTGCTATAGACAGGTCACTTTTAATGTAAATCGCATCGTACTATGTATTTAAAATCGGGCGCTATAGAGAGGGAGGCACTATTTAGAGGGGGTGCTATAGACAGGTTTAACTGTATATGTAAAAGGTAATAAGACCAAATCCAAATAAATAAATATGTGACGTTTCGATCAGACAAAAGACTGAATGATGGTAACAATGCTGTTACCGAAAGGTCACAAACTATTTATTTGGTCTTATTACCTTTTATTTCTTATCTATAATTCAAATTGTACATTATATCAGTTTTACTATTTAGAAACTCTTCGGTAAGAGGACACCTCTCCCTAAAGGACACTTTGGCTCTGCAATAAGGTGAAAGTAAGGAAGAGGTAATAATACTTTATATCTATAGAATGCCTTTTGTTTTGTACAATATTTAACTTGTACAAACCAATCAGTAATGGTAACCCAGCCATTGTACCAGAGCATTCAAACAACCTCACCAGTAAGACTCTTCTTCTGTTGTTGTTTCTTATCCCCTTGTGAAAAAATTACACCAATTCCATGATACAATATAATGCGGCTTATGATTGTAGAACGACATTTGAAAATATCCTGCATGTGTTTCTTTTGAACGAAAAATCAAAATCTATTATAAGGAGAAATAACATTATTTCTAACCTTAGGGATGAAGTATGAAAGGATGAATTGTGAAGAGTAATGATAAATGGAAAAATAAAAGTGTCCAGGGATGGGAATCGAACCCACAGTGTTCCGCTTACCAGGCAGATGCCATGTCCCTAGGCTACCCTGGACATGGTTATTTCTCCTTATTATAGATTTCGACTTTTCGTTCAAAAGAAACACATGCGGGATATTTTCAAATGTCGTTCTACAACCAATTACATGAGTTTATGATCCTTGAGCTGATTGATGATGATCAGTGGCCTCTCCAAAAGAACTTTTCTTCAATCTTATCTCCACACAATCACACTAGGGTATCAAGTCTGTAGAGTCCCCAGTACAACTGCCAGGTGTTAATGTGCCAATACTGTCCCCCAGAGAGCCCCCCTGCCCTGACAGAGAATGGACAAGGATCCAACCTCCCTGCATTGGCCAATCAGCTGGGGATGGACCAGTTCAGGGGGCTTGTCCAGCAAGTAGTTACTGGGGGGCAAGTGGTGGTGAGGGGGGCCCCTTGGTCCCTGGTGTCTTCCACCCTCCACACCCTCCAGGTAAGCCCCTGCCCCCCGAGTCGAGGGCTCTTCCCTCTAACTGTGGGTTGGTGCAGGAGCTGCTGCCCAGAGGCTGCAACCTGGTGGATGAGAATGCCCCTGAGTACAGGGAGGGCCCCAACCTCCTGGGGCTGGAGGCTGGTAGCCCCCTGCCAGTGGAATGTAAGACTGTCGTGGTGGTGGACGTCACCCCGGGGGCCATCACCTTGTCTTCTTTGCCCCCTCCACCTCCTAAAGGTTGGTTCTTCTGTGTTCTTACTTTGTTGAAAATTATAAATATGTGTGTTAGCCATTCTGTGTTTTGCACCATTTTCTCCCTGATTCTGGTTACTGCATTGACACTACAGTTAAACCTGTCTATAGCTCTTGGGACTCACCAAAATAGGGTGCTATAGACAGGTCACTTTTAATGTAAAATGTTTATATTTTAATGTTTAAAATCGGGTGCTATAGAGAGGAAGACGCTATAGACAGGTGTAAATGTATTTCCATATCAATGCAATAGATGGGAATCTCTTGTATATGAATTAAATAATGCAACAGGTTTCTGGAGATGCAAGTTTCTTTTCATTTTTTTATTGCAATCTCAATCTTTAGGTCATTACCACCTTTCTTCAGGAGTAGAAGGGTACCACAGAGTACCAGCCCTGGCCTGGGAGTCCAACAAAAAAAAAAGCTGCAATGATTATGCACCAACCCACTAACTTCCAGAATGATAAGCTGTAGGTCAAGACTTTGGGTCTTAATGGGGGCTTTTGTTGTTATGTTGTATATATGTATGTGTATGTATATATCATACTTACATAATCTTTCTTTTTCTTCTGTATATTCCCCACTTTCACAGCCCTATCTCTCTTGTAATCTTGGGGAGAATCCTCTATAAGACCAGTGTGTCTTAATAAAGGCTTTTGTGTGTGTGATAAGCTGTAGGTAAAAAAATGTGGGATTCTGGTATTGAGGTAAGAGTGTGGTGGGCAGTTCCCCAGCTGGTGTCGGAGCTGGAGAAGGTGGTAGCCAGCTGTTCCCCCCCTCTAGTCCAGTCCTTTGTCTTCGCACTCAAGGAGACCTGGATGAAGTGAGTGACTTGACGCAAGAAGACACAGCTGGGATGACATCCTGATATTTACACAGCAAGGCCAAGGTGATGTTTGCCTCGCGCCAGCCTCCCGCTGACCCCAAGGTGCCTCCCACCAAGCTGCTTCAAGTCCTCGGCATTCAGCCTCATGACATGCCAGTGAGTAACTCTTTTGTTGCTATAAGGTAACAAGACCAAATAAATAGTGAGTGGTGTTTCTGTATAACAATGTTGTTACTATCAGTACTGAATCATAACAGGCCATCTCAAGCCATTGAAGATAGAAAATAACAACAAAATCTACCCCACTTGCCCAAAATGTAGCTTGGCATCTGCAGCTCCAGAACACATTTTGGATTGCATTAGATGTACTAAACAGGACCTTTGGGAGAGGCCGCTGCTTATCATAAAACAGCTCAAGGATCATGAACTCATGGAATTCGTGTAAATCTTTACACAAGGGGATGGGAAATAATAACAACAACTGAATCATTCAGTACTTTTGTTTGATGACAATGCAGTTACTGAAACATCACACACTGTTTATTTATTTGGATTTGGGCTTGTTACCTATGTTCCATAATCCAAATTGTACCTTATCATATTGTCTGGTCTCATTACACTCTCACTAATCCTTTCTTTTTTTCCCCTCCCTAATGTTTCACTGACTCTGTCACTCAGGGTGAAATGTCTCAGGAAGATGTAGCTACAAGGTAATAAGACCAAATAAATAAATAATGTGTGATGTTTCGCTAACAGCGTTGTTATCTGACAAAAGTACTTAATGAGAAATTTTACCACAACACGTTTAATTAGTTACTGTTATCACATGTGTAAACAAGATAGCAGATAAGAAGATAGTTCTATGAGAAACACAGAATATTATTTTTAGAATTAAATTAACTATTCTATGTTTCTCAGAAAACTTATCTTCTTCTTATCTGCTATCTAGTTTACACACTTGATAACAGTAACTCTTTTAAAACATGCTGTGGTAAAATTTCTCATTCAGTTACTTTTGTCTGAAGATGGTAACAATGCTGTTACTGAAACGTCACATACTCTTTATTTAGATTAGGTCTTATTACCATGTGTCTATAATCTATAATCCAAATCGTGCCTTATCGAAGATGTAGCTGTTATCTTTTTCCAAACAAACTTCAAACCAGCAAATGATGTTTGAAATTGTCTGGTTTCTTACTAAAAAAAAAAAAAGGATATGAAGTTGGGATATAAGTTTTTTTCTAAAACTTTTTACCTGTAGAAGGGTCGTTTAAAACCCGAAAGCTTGTAAACTCGTTAAAAGTGTAATAAAGAAACCTCAGAGATTTGATTGATCTAATTGATACAGTGGATTATAATTCTAATATAAAGAGGTGCAATCATATGTAATTCTACTGTCCTCAAAGCTTATGTCCATAGTTGGATAAAATACCATAACAAAGATTCCATCCTTCAGTGTCACATATGTCATTTATATAGGTTTTTATGTTGGGGGTCGGTGGAAGGATGGTCTAAACCGTTGGTTTTTGACCGCTACGACCCGGGTTCGATTCTCGTATTGGACACTTTTTTCTGTTTAAAAAAAAAATGCTCCAATGGCCCCCGATTCTTGCAAAAGTCCAACCCCACCAGCGAGTGCAAGTAACCAAACGAGGCTCTGGCACATTTGTAAGTGCAAAGTCGCCTACTTCTACCCACCATGATTATCATGTCCTGTACCACGTGTACTAAAGATAAGCAAAAAAAAATATAAGTTTTTAAATTCAAATTAAAGATTTTTAATTTCAAATTAAAGTTTATTAATGTAATATTTACAATAAAAAATGAATACTAACAAGAATAAGAATTAAAAAAAAGTTAAATAAAGCAATTTGGACAAAGCATTTAATGCAACGGTTGTTCTGCTACAGCCAGCGGTGTCAACATTGTTGCAATCAGTAGTCACTTTAACAATCTGTACCAAATTTTGATTATTTTGTGGATCGGCCAGCAAATTTCGTGCAGACAATTTTATTTTTGAAAATACCTTTTCTATAGGATTTAACATGGGGGAATATGATGATAGAAAACTATAATTACTATAAACTTTAATTTGAAATTAAAAATATTTAATTTGAATTTAAAAAAAGAATTAATTTGAAATATATATTAAAAAACTTTAATTTGAAGTTAAAAACATATATACAGTGGACCCTCGGTTTACAAGCACCTTGGAGTACGAGCTTTTCGCAGTACGAGCAAAATTTTTTGAAAAATTTACCTCGGATTACGAGTGAAATTTCGCATTACGAGCAACTCGTGATGGTTGCCCGTAATCGTGATGGATGAAAATTCACTGGGATCCCTCCCTTCAGATCAGATTCGGGAAATATGTAAAATGTGGGAAACTGTGCAATTGTTCGTAGCAAGAAGAATTGCCCGAGTTTCAATTATTAAAAATAAGAAATTAGTTTCGCACTACGAGCGTTTTGGAGTACGACCATGGCTCTGGAACGGATTATGCTCGCAAACCGAGGATCCACTGTATATATATATATAAACAGAATCCTCCAATTTAATAAAAAAAATAAAAAGCAGTCTGGTAGATTTAAATTGGTGCAGGGAGGGTTCACCACTAATGAGCCAATCTCTTCCAATATTTTATTATCGCAGTAAGGGGACAGTATACAGTTTGTTTTATTTATAAAAGAAATATTTGGGCTTAATAGTTGAATTTCTTATGTATAGATGGTGCGTTAGTGCCTTCTAATTAAGGTACAGTAGAACCTCCCAGGAGAGACCACCTATGAATAACGGCCACTCCTGGAGGTATAATAAGAGGCCTCAATATAGAGTTTATATGGGTAAATTAAATATTAAAAGTCCAGCCCATCTATGGAATACATTTCCTACTACATTTTTTGATACACTACTAAACACAAGGTAATAAGACCAAATCCAAATAAATAAAAAGTGTGTGACGTTTTGGTAACAGCGATGTTACCATCTTCAGTTTATAGATTATAAACACAAGGTATTAAGACCAAATCCAAATAAATAAGAAGTGTGTGACGTTTTGGTAACAGCGTTGTTACCATCTTCAGTTTATAGATTATAAACACAAGGTAATAAGACCAAATCCAAATAAATAAGAAGTGTGTGACGTTTTGGTAACAGCGTTGTTACCATCTTCAGTTTATAGATTATAAACACAAGGTAATAAGACCAAATCCAAATAAATAAAACGTGTGTGACGTTTTGGTAACAGCGTTGTTACCATCTTCAGTTTATAGATTATAAACACAAGGTAATAAGACCAAATCCAAATAAATAAAAAGTGTGTGACGTTTTGGTAACAGCGTTGTTACCATCTTCAGTTTATAGATTATAAACACAAGGTAATAAGACTAAATCCAAATAAATAAAAAGTGTGTGTTGTTTTGGTAACTGCATTGTTACCATCTTCAACTAGTTCTTACCAAAATGTCACACACTATTTATTTATTAGGATTTGGTCTTATTACCTTGTGTTTATAACCTATAATACAAATTGTGTGCCTTATTATTGATACACTCCTGTTTCTTTTCATGGAAATCATCCAAAAGCTACTCTCTTCTGCCGATCTTTCAATACTGAAATGATATTAATCTAGAGGGCTTGGCTCATCATTTTCTTGAACCCCTTTCTACCAAGTTATTTAAGGGTTCACCATGGATGAGCTAAGTCCTCTTTTTCTATCATTACAATAGTGCAGAAGAATATTTTTTTGGATGATTTATATCAAAACTGTGTGAAACTGTCTAAAATGTATTCATAATAAAGACAAGAAAGTTTTGATTTCTTTGAGGTAGTTTCCTATTGGAGAAGGTTATACTGTATTCATTGAGTTCTTCTTCTTTCTTATCTCCACTCAATCATATTAGGGTATCAAGCTTGTAAAGCTTGTTGATGGTGTCTCCCGGGGAAGAGTAGAGCTCATCAATGGATGAGTCAATAATGATTAAATTGAGTTTTAATATCTTTGAGTGCCAGTATATATATATATATATAATATTTTTCCTGTCGAAGGGCGGTTGTGCCTGAGAGAGAGAGAAAGCTTGAAATAAATTTATTTGAAAAAGATACTTATCCCTCAGGCTTATTAATTTGAACATATATATATATATATATATATATATATATATATTATCAAAGAGACGTTCTTCTCAAAAGTGAACGACAGCCAACTTACCTCAGTACAAAGTATTTTCCCCATGGCCATATCAAGTATAATGGTTGCTCTGTCCCTATACAACTTTTGTTACAACTTTGTAAAGCAGTAAGTAGAAACAATAACTTAGATTTAACCTTTTCTTCTCCAATACATGATGGTGATTGATCATTGTAAGGATATCATTGCAAGCTGGCAATAAGAGGGAAGAATCTGTATAAGACTGGTGTCTTAATAAAGGCTTTGTTTTTGTGTATGTATGGAATGTAAGGAAGTCTGATGTTGCTGGTTATCTATTTTTGATTTTTGAAGGAGACAGAGGTTGTTCACACTTGGTTATTTCGTATTCTATATACAGTTATGAGCTTCATTCTTAATCAGTCATCTCTGTCACCATTTGCTTTTTTTTTTGGAATGGCGTCCTCCTATTGGTCGGCTACGATCACGCCACCTTTGCCCCCCCCCCCCACTTGCTTTTTCGTTTTTGTAACCATTGTGTTGGAGTGGGTCGCTCCTTAAATTTAATAACTAAATGGAATCCTCTCTTTCTTTTTCCCAGTAAGAGATGCCTACGGAAGCCAACAGTACATAGACAGATAAAGCACATAGGCTATAGTTATTAACTAACATATGCATTTATATAAGGCGCCAATTTATAATTGTAACAAATAGTATTTGAATCAAAACATTCAATCAGGTAAAACACGGGCGTTGCCCGGGTCATTCGGCTAGTATCTTCAATAAAGGTCACTATAATATATTTCAGTTATTGTCTGAATCCTTATATAAATGCTAAAAGGTACAACTTCCTTAAGTTTTGTTCATGAGTGTATACACACTAGGTTATATTGTGTGTCTTTAATAAAGGTCACTGTAATATATTTTAGAGTTATTGTCTGAATCCTGATATACATGCTAAAAGGTACAACTTCCTTAAGTCTGTCTCCATGCGTGTATTATTCTCATTTTTTACTATCTCAATGCTGATTGGCTGGTTAAGGTCATGTGATAGCAGAGAACCAATGAAGGGTTTTGGTGTTAGACCTCCCTAGCTGTGTATTTTACCTGGTGGAATGTGTGTTTCAGCTGGTGGAGTTCTGGATGCAAGGTCTAAGTCAGCAATACAAGAGTTTTGTCATGGCCTCCGTTCACAGGGACCCCTCCCACACCTCCGTCTAATCACAGCCTGTCGACTGGTCCAAATATAAAATTTATTTCCTCCTTTTTGTCACCCTCAGGATACGCTGCAACATGTGCAGTGATGGAAGACCTGTGGTACATGTTCTATATGTAATCATACTACTTCTAAACTTGCTGTCATGGTTGCGGTCAATGGAACATCTGGTCTTGCCAGAGTGGGACTTCTGATTTGTTTCAGAATTCTTCGCCTGGTGTTATGAATTCGACCATTCTCAAATGGCCAATTAGTCAAGTTAAAGGCAGGCAGGGGTATTATGAAATCTTTACGGAGTACACATCCACTTTGTATGATTCAATTCGATGCTGGATTTGATATAATACAACACCAAAGCCTTTAATTGCAAAATCTAAAAGTAAATCCTTTCTCAATAGAGAAGAAAACATCTCCCTTGATCGTGTAACTAAAATTTCCTGATGGCTTGCACCATCTATTAGAATAAATATAAACTAATCATTGATTTTTTTATTTATTCCAGAATTAGCTAAATACCATTTCTTGATTAATCAAGAAAAGCTAACTACGTGCTGGGCTGTTGGCCCTCATCAATGTGGTGAAAGCTGTACCTCAACAAACAAAAGCTGGTCTTTGAGGCTATATATACCTGAAAAATCAAAATAGGTATTTAGATATTAAAACTCAAAACAAATATTTGATATTTATTCTGATAGATGGCGCAAGCTATCAGCAACTTTTAGTTACACGATCAGGAGATGCCTTTTTTTTTTTCCATAATTTATCCATTTGATCCCAGTACAATTTCATATGTGTAATTTTTTTTTTTTCACTTTCCCAATAAGATTCCATTATTCACTTTGACCACCTTCTAATAGAGGTATTTTACAATAAGGTTATCATATAGCCATTAAAAAAAAACTATATAAAATAAATTAATGTGTTTATGTGTTGTTGTTGTTTCTTATCCCCTTGTGTAAAGCTTACACGAATTCCATGAGTTCATGATCTCATGGAATGGGGTTTAGGGGTGCAGCTTTCATTGATCATGGTACCATGATCCAGGTACACTTTGGTGAAAGTCTGACTTTGCTTGTAATTTGAGGCTGTTCCTAACATGGAAGCCTTTGCTGCCGACTCTAACATGAGTACAGACACAGCTTCTCTGTATCCATGGAGAGGAACCCTTGTGTTGAGGTCTATCAACCGGGTCAGTTGAAGTCAGGATTTTTAAAGATGTTTATGTAACCTATATAGGTGTATTAAAGAAAATTTCTATGGAAAACACCATTTTGGCTCTATAATATAAGTTAAAAATGATTTACTTCAACCTTTTTCTAATACTGTATTCCAAAATGTCATTATATCAATGCACTGCATGTTTTACATGTTTTGAATATCACACCATTCAAAACTTGGCATCATGCTCCAATGGCCCCCGATTCTTGTAAAAGTCCAACCACACCAGCGAGTGCAAGTAACCAACCGGGGCTCTGGCACATTTGTAAGTGTAAAGTTGAACTGCTTTTCACATGTGTAAACATGTGGTGCGCTTACAGTAAAAGCAGTCGCTAACTACCCACCATGATTATCATGGCCTGTACCACGTGTACTAGGGATAATTTAAAAAAAAAAAACTTGGCATCAAATAAGCTTTATCAAAATAGAATTTCTTGAATATGGATGACACCTGAAATGTTGGAATAAAGTATTTGGAAAAAGGTAGTCCAACCCCCCCAGCGAGTGGAGGTAACCAATTGGGGCTCTGGCACATTTGTAAGTACAGAGTCGAACTGTTTTTCACATGTGTAGACATGTGGTGAACTTACAGTAAAAGTAGTCGCCTATTTCTATCCACCATGATTATCATGGCCTGTACCATGTGTACTAGGGATAAGCAAAAAAAATTGAAAAAAAGGTTGAAGTAAATTATTTTATTACTTCCATCCCTCTTAATATTTATATATTATTAAAATATAGTAGTTTTGTAAAAAAATAGAATCTATTAAAATAAATTTTATTTATATCTTTGCAGGTTTTCTTTAAAAAAATCACTAAAAGAGAATCAGCTAAAGAGAATGTGTATTTTGTATCTATGTTTAACTCTCTTGAAGGATGACTTGAGTATTGTAGTATTGGGTGGAAATTTGATATTTTTCAACTCCATTCTCTATGTACCTTGCCCTAAAATAAAATAACTTTTATATTTCATTATTGTGTGTGAATAGACTAATGTATTAACACAAAGCAATAACACGCCATCTATACATATAAAATGAAAAGATTTAAAAGCACAAATGTTACTTTTATACAAAATACAAACTTCTACTGTCCTTACTGCGATGAAAAAATATATTGAGAGGGCTTGGCTCATCAGTGGTGAACCCTCCCAGCGGTTTCGCCAATTTAATCCACCAGACCGCTTCTCAAAGTTCTAATTCTGTATTGGATCATTCTGCTTATATATGCTACACTGAAGGGTGGAATCTCAGAAATGGTTTTCAAGAAAACTATGAGCATAAGCTTATAGGACAGTAGACTTACATTCGCTGGGAGGGTTCACCACTGATGAGCCAAGCCCTCCCAATATATTTTTTCATCGCAGTAAGGACAGTAGAAGTTTGTATTATGTGTAACATTCGTGCTTTTAAATCCTTTCTTTTTATAGACTAATGTATTGTTTATAATATGTGAAGTCATTCAATTCTTTTTAATTTGGAAACTAATTGAAAGAAAACACTTGCTTTATAATGCACAACATTTTCTAATAGACCAACAAGGAGTAATAGGTATTTTGTCCTCCTAAAAGTTTGTTTAAAAACCAATTTTATTTTTTTGTTGTAAATTTTACCGCCAACTGAAGGATCTATTTTTTTCAATAACTTTTTGACCACTACATTATACATTTATTTAACAGTTGGGAGAGACACGCCATATCCACAATTAGGATAATTGCGTGTATATCTGAAATTATATACAATTAATACAATTGAACATTGGGAATCATGAAAATTAAACGTTCGATGTCAAATTTTGCAAATAGTAATTATAAGTAGTAACTTGAAATATGTACAGTCAACACTTTCGCCTCAAAATATACATCCTGCAGAATCTATTAAACTTGATGTATTGGTCTTTATTGTAAACAGCTTGTTTTGTATTAGTCAGGTAAAGTTGGTTTTCTTCCCTTAGATCAGAAGTTAATGGACAGTTTATCAGAAGGTGTTCAGGGTTTTGTTTTTCGTTTCCACAAATGCATGCAGGTGAACCAATTTTGCCAATTCTAAACAAATATGTGTTGAAGTCACCATGTCCAGTAAAAAATTGAACGTTATAGAAGTTGGGTTGAACATAGTTAGGAATTCTTGAACATTATACAATGGTCACATTCTTCCAAATTAAAATTTTAATGAGTAAATAATCCTTGAATTGCTCAGTTATTATTATTTTTTTCACTTTAAATCTTTTACAGTTATGTTTCCATTTTTTATTTTGAATTGTTTTATAAACTTTTAAAATAAACATTGGAAGCTTTTTGGAGGATTTTATCAAAATTTGAAACTATTTTAGATGCGTAAGATTCTTTTTGAAATTAAACAATTTCTACTGTCCTTACTGCAATGGAAAAATAAATGGGAGGGCCTGGCTCATCAGTGGTAAACCCTCCCAGCGGTTTCGCCAGTTTAATCTACCATACCGCTGTTATATTGCATTTTTCGATCTTCCTTTTATAGTGATACTGATGCTAGACTCTTGGAATGGGTATTTTAGATGAACTATGGATATAAGCTTTGAGGACAGTAGAATTACATACATTTATAAATATATAATATGCTTCGAGCATTTTTCCATTGCATTAAGGGCAGTAGAAATTGTTTTATTTCAAAAAGAATCTTACGCGTCTAAAATATTTTCGAATTTTCATAACAGATGGCGCGCTAGTGTCTCTCATATTGGAAGCATTTTGAATCGCAAATCAGCGATCGGCATATTGGCCATTTATACATCAACATATTAACCATTTCATTTTCAGTTATAAATTGTTTTTTTATTTTTATATAATACATTAGAACTACCTCTCTGTAAAAGACACCTAGTTGCAGAGCAAAAGTGCCCTTTAGGGAGAGGTGTTCTCTTACCAGAGAGTTGCTACATAGTAAAAATGGTAATTTTAACAATGAAAACTGTCCTTTGTAGAGAGGTGTCCTCTAGCCGGAGTGGCCTCTCACAGAGGTTCTACTGTATAAACCATTCTTAAATGATTTAGTTCTTTAAAAAAAAATAAATTGGGCTTTAGGAATATCTAATTATTTTGCAATTTGTCACTCGCTAATACATTAGAACCTCTCTTTAGTGGACACCCCTCTACAAAGGACAGTTTCATTAAAAAATTACCATTTTTACAATTTAACAACTCTCCAGTAAGAGGACACCTCTCCCTTAATGACACTTTAGTTCTACAATTAGGTGTTGTCTTTTACAGGGAGGTTCTACTGTACTAATTATCATTTATTAAAACATTTTGTTGATTTAAAAAAAAAGGGTTATAAACATTATTTTTATTCACAATTTTTAAAATAAATTAAAAACTGAATTTCACAAAGTGAATAACTTATTATTTGAGAAAAGATTAGAAAACAAAAAAAGCTATAGATGTTTAGAAATAACATAGTGGGTATAGTTATTTGTTTAAAAGCGTTCATTAATTGTGCCACAAATTGTTTAACACACACACAACAACATTTTTAATTAAATAATTTCAAATTTTTTAATTCAAACATGAATTGTTCATTTTTATTTTTTAACGGTCTCTCAATGAGAGACTAAAAAAAAAATCGATTTTTAGCAGTCACTGGTTGTTCATGGAAGCTCGAATTATTAGACTTAGGGAACTCATTTGTTCCTACAAGGGCAATCGCTCATGAGAGACTATATGTGAATTTGATATATATACAGTAGAACTACCTCCCTGTAAAGGACAACACCTAATTGCAGAGACAAAATGTCCTTTAGGGAGAGATGTCCTCTAATTGTAGAGTTGCTAAATAGTAAAAATGGTAATTTTTAAAATGAAAACTGTCCTTTATAAAGAGGTGACCTCTAGCGGGAGTCTCCTCACAAAGGTTCTACTGTAGAGAGGTGACCTCTAGCGGGAGTCTCCTCACAAAGGTTCTACTGTAGAGAGGTGACCTCTAGCGGGAGTCTCCTCACAAAGGTTCTACTGTAGAGAGGTGACCTCTAGCGGGAGGCTCCTCACAAAGGTTCTACTGTAGAGAGGTGACCTCTAGCGGGAGGCTCCTCACAAAGGTTCTACTGTAGAGAGGTGACCTCTAGCGGGAGTCTCCTCACAAAGGTTCTACTGTAGAGAGGTGACCTCTAGCGGGAGTCTCCTCACAAAGGTTCTACTGTAGAGAGGTGACCTCTAGCGGGAGTCTCCTCACAAAGGACAAACAGACCACACACACACATACATTCATTTTTATATATATAGATAGATATACTAGCGGATGTGTACCCGGCTTCGCCCGGGTTTTATCGAGTGAAAGTTTGCCTAACGAATATTATATATTATGAAGTATAATAAACAATGTTAAAGATTAGTTTTAATTATTAATCAAGATTGTGTGTGAATATGTGAGAAAGATGTAATATCGTTGTTGTTTTCTTGGCCGACTGTTTTACATATGGTGTTATCTTAAAATTGCTTGTTTTGAATATTTTTTTAGATTGAGTTGAATGAATTGCTGAATTTTTTTTTGTATTTATATATAAATAAAATTAACTCTGTTGATTTTTTTTTGTATTTAATCGATAACAGCGAAGTTACGCATGTTAAAGTTAGGAAAAATATTTTGATGTTAAGCAAAACCTGCTCCATCTCGTTTTACATAAATGTTGAAAATTTGGTCGAAATTGATGCATTGTAACGAAAGTTTTTAGTGAACAACACTTATGAAATTTGCATTTTATTAATATAGATTTATATATATATATTATATTTTTCTCACACAGATTATATAGAAAAACAAACAAACAATCAAAATCATAATTATCGAGCTATGTGTTTTCTTTAATGCCCTTTGCCCATTAATATATTTTTAAAGTAAATATTTATTTTTATAAAATTGAAAATACACTCGAATACTCAACATATGGAGCAAGTTTGGGAGAAGATTGAAATTAATCTTAAAACTCTTTTCGAAAGCTGCCGCTTGGAATATGAAAAGGTAAAAGAATTCGTAGATTTATTATATGTCTTCTGGTTGGATGAAAGTAAGGATGTTCAGAATGCAGAACTGATGAGTAATGAAGAAGCGTACTATAGAAGTTTTAAAGACTTTTACGCTAATTTCAGAGATTTCATCAAAAGATTTCTTGCTCCTTACCTAAATGAATTGGAACCTATGGATGTTAGGAGCCAAATTATTTTCTATTCTCAGAAGTTGGATCGTTACATGGAAGCTAGCAAATTTTTCAATAAGTTAGGGGTTTACCTGAACCATGTCTGGGTAAAGAAAGAAAGAGAAGAAGGAAATTACCTTATACTTCCAATTTATCAGTTTTCTCTTAGTCTTTGGTGCGACATCCTGTTAAAGCCACTTAGCAAGAATCTGACCAACACCGTCCTTTGTTTGATTGAGAAGCAACGCGTGGGAGAAGCCGTTGACGAAAACCTAATTCGTGACATTCTTAATGTCTTCCAGAAAATAGGTGAAGACTTCGAACTTCAAGTTTATAAACAAGAATTTGAAAAACTTTTCCTCGAAACGACCGAAGACTTTTATAAAAGAGAAAGTGAGGAATTTCTCGCCTTACATTCAGTGCCAGAATACATGGTGCTTGTGGAGAGGAGACTCAAAGAGGAGAAATATCGAGCTGAGAACTTCCTCCATCCTTCCACCTGGGAACCTCTCAAGGCCACATGCAAACGTGTTACTAGACGGGTGACCCGGGCTTCGCCCCGGGATTGACCCGTGTGCATATCTACCCGAGTGATATAAATTTAGATAAGATTTTTAAAAAATATTTTTTTGTTATTAGCATTATCTATTTGTTTGCATCAGCATAATTTAATCTAATCTTTGATAGAGGGAGCTGTTCGTGAGCTAAGTAGAATAATTTGAATATATAGTTTTAATAATTGATTCATATACTTTTTAAAATAGCCTATCGTCTTCCCCGTATTTTTTTACCTATGTATGGAAATTTTGGTTTGAATTAGTGAATTACTGCGAATTTGTATACCGGACATACAAACAAACAAACATACAAACATTCATTTTTATATATATAGAAGATATAACGGTTTTTTTTTTTACAACTTAAATAAAAATGAGTGTGTAAGTTGACAGCTGTTATCATAAATATTGTGTGAGAGAATAGAAGAAATAATTATAGCTTGATGATCCCAGTTTTCTCCCATACATCTATACTAGATAGAGTGACAATCTACTATTGTGTGAAACATATATTTTAGCTTTATAAAGGTAAAAATTAGAACTGGCCTTCTTTCTAGACCTGTTCGTAAAACATTCTAGTAAGAAAATAATATTAAAAAAAAAAATTAATTTATTTATTTCAATTCAAAACGCTATGTCCCCCTAGAGACACTTGCGCTAAATGTACATACAAATATAACAAAGAAAATATTCAACATGGAAAGATACACAGAAAGCGACTTAGAAAGATTCATAAATATTATTTACATATAGAGATATTATTTGAATTTTATTTACAGTTACATCATTAAATTTAAAAATATATACATATATACACACATACACCTATATATTGTTTACAACCTCAATATTATTTGTAAACCTTTTAAAAAAATCGAAGTTTTTTTTTCCTCCCTGAATTTTTCAATTTTTGCAAATTAAATTTGAAATTTATGCAAAAAAAATTCAAAGTGGGGCCTTTAAAAAATGAACAAATAATTGTCTCCCCAGAACGCGCCCTGTGCTACAGAGTTACAAAATATTTGTTTATTAGTAGCAACACAAAGGTAACCCAGGAGGACTTTGAAAATTTAAAATTTTTTATTTATTTATTTCGTCTCAATTTACAGGTGTTACATTCGAGCACAGCTCGCGAGTCACCTTGTCCTGGCTATTTACACATGGCGAGTTGGTGGAGTAGAAGTGGTCCCCCTAGGCCTTGCAGGAGGGCAGCTGTTGGGCGATGAGCTCTTGACTAAGTGTCAGGGCCGGGTCGTCGGAATCGGGGATTGATATCTCCTTTATTTTGTAGAATATCTTGAATGGTTGGATTATTTGAGTTTTGCATTTGAAGGTATAATTTCTTAACGGAAGTTTGGTACATATCTTCTAGATCGGGTTGGTTCAAGTCCTCCTTCAGTATCTTGTTTGATAGGTTGAATGGAGCTCCTATACTTGTCCGAAGGCAGATTCTCATGAATGCGTTTATCCTATTTTTGTCTGTGGCTGTAATATATTTGCACCAAACTGGGAGTGCGTATGTTACTATCGGGAGGATACAACTTCTGTATAGAGTAAACTTTTGTTTTGTAGTCAATTTGCTACTATAGTTGAACAGGCTTGATAATATTATTTTGGCGATTTTTGCTTTCTTTATGATATTTTTGACATGCATGTTGAATTTCAACTTGGAGTCTAAGGTAACTCCAAGATATTTAACGCTGTCAGTCCAGTTAATAGGGCTCTGGTTTACCTTCAGGATGGATTGTGGCTTGAATTTTTTATTGTCTAATGGAGGAAAAATTATTGCCTGAGACTTTTTTGGGTTGATGTCTAATTTCCAATCATTGCACCATTTGGTTATACTGTTTATGTAATTTTGAAGTTGTGTAGTTATTATTCCTATTGATTTGGAGTTTGATAAAATTGCTGCGTCATCTGCGAAAAGTTTTATTTGACATTTTGGATGTGGAGGGAAATCGTTGATGTAAATGTTGAATAGGTAGGGTCCAAGGATAGAGCCTTGAGGGACTCCAATCTGGGTTGGTTTTGCCGTGGTTATATAATTCCCTTGCTTAATTGAAAAGGTTCTGTCCTGGAGATAGTTTTTCAAGAATTTGATAAAATCCCTTGGAAATTGATTTTTTGTTATTTTTGCTATCAAGCCATCATGCCATACCCTATCAAAGGCTTTGGTAAGGTCTAGAAAAACAGCACCTACTGCTCCTTGTGGGACTTTCTTATTTGGATGTAGTCTATTACTGTGATTAGCTGGTGGGTTGTGGAGTGTCCTTTTCTGAATCCAAATTGTGGAGGAATGATAAAGTTAATAGAATCCATGTATGACTGCAATCTGCGAAGAACGATTCTCTCGTATACCTTACCGATGGTAGAGAGAAGGCTGATTGGTCTGAGATCTTCAGGTGATTTGACAGGTGATTTTTTTGGAATGGTTATGATAATGGCATGTTTCCATGTCTTCGGGAAGTAGCACAGGTGTAATGCAGCATTGAAGATCCCAGCGAGGAAAACTATCCATTTGATGGGGAGGTTTTTAGTCATTTGCGGCGTAATATTGTCGTGGCCTGGAGCTTTGTGATTACCTAGGTTTTTAATCACTTCCTTGACTTCATTTGGCGTTGTCATTGATAGTATATTCTCTTGGGGATGATAGCAAGTGTTATCTGTTAGGTACGACGGAACCTCATCCTCCGCCTTGGAAAAGTGTTTGGAAAAATGCTCTGAAAGATCATTTCCAATTTCTTTGTCGGTCAGCAAGGTTTTTCCATTTGCGTTTAAACTAGTGATTTTGTCAGTTTTTTCCTAATGGGTTTTGTTTTTTTCCAGAAGTCTGTTGGGCTCGATTCAAGTTTGCTTAAAAAACTATTCCAATTTTCAGATTTCTCTGCTTCAAGGGCTTGATTTACCTTTCCTTGAAGATTGAGGTAAGTAGCTCTATGAGCTGGATCCCAGGTTGATTGCCATCTTTTCCTAGCTTTATTTTTCTCCCTTATTAAGGCTTTGGTTTTTGGGTTCTTTATTAATTTGGAAGATGAAACTATGGTGTTTTTCGAGTAGCTATTATTAATTTTTTCGTTTAAAATTCCAACTGCTGAATCAATGTCTACTTCAGTTTTCAAGGGGAGTCTGGGGGGCGTGGTGGAGATTAGATCTTGTTGAAAATGAACCCAATTAGTTACTCGGCTGAGCTGGGTTGTGAATTCATCCTTTGGGCAATTCAATTCAAAGATTACAGGGAGATGGTCAGATGATAAATCGTCGGTGGTTCTGGCCTTTGGGGTCCAGGGAATGTTTTTAAGTACAGCGAAGTCTAGGAAATCGGGATTGCCGAGTGGACTGTAATGCGTGGGTGACGAAGGTGCGACAATGTCGAGGCTTTCTCTTTCAGAGAAATTGTGCAGCACGATTCCACTGTTATTTGAAGTCCTTGATCCCCAAAGAGGGTGTTTGGAGTTCCAGTCTCCTGCAACGATTATTGAGTGGTTGTGTTTTATCAGTTGGTTCAAATCTTCTTCCAATAATGGTGCATCAGGCTTCTTATAAATTGCTGTGATTTGCAAGAGGGTTTTTCCATCTGGTTTTATCAAAATTGAAGTATTTTCCAAGTTTAAAGTATGAATCAGCATATTTTTATATTTAAAAAAGGATTTTATAATGATGGCTGTTCCCCCACCCTTTCCTGTAATTCGATCAGTTCTAATGGTTTGATAGTTCCTGAACTTTAGATCAATTGAGGGTTTAAGGTGAGTTTCACTGAGCAGAGCAATGTCAATTGAGTTATCTTCTAAAAAGTGCAATAATTCTTCTTTCTTTGGTCTGATTCCGTTACAATTCCAAGCAATAATTTTAAAAGGTAATTTGCAATTCATTGTAGGTATGTTTTGATTACTTGCATCAATTTTTCACACAGGTCCTTAGTTTCAGAACGAGAAGTTTTTCTTGTCACAACCTCAGCATTGCTTTGGTTTTGTTGTTCTACAATTTTCGGCAGTGTTTCAGATCTTTTTGAAATCGGAAGTGGGTTGTTAGGTTTGTACTGACCAGGGTATCTTGGCTGTTGCTGATGTACTCTTGGAAACTTAGGGCATCCGCGGTAATTGGCTGTGTGCGCTTCCTCGCAGTTTGCACACTTTGGGGGAAGTTGTCTTGACTTTCTTGGGCAGTCCTTCGAATGGTGCTCCTCGGCACACTTGACGCATTTTGGTTTCAGGAAGCAGTTAAGTTGACCGTGCCCGAAACCCTGGCAGTTGAAGCATTGAGTCACACGGTTTGTTGTTCTGAAAGATTCTACTGCAATTTTCTGATAGAGAAGTTCAGTTATTCCGTAAAAATTTTCTTGTTTTGTTCATTTTTCGGTAATTCTACCAGTACTAAATTCATTGGCCTTTTAGTTGAATGTCTATGAAGTCTCTTCACAGAGGTCTCAGTAAAGCCCATTGTTGCAAGTTCTATTGCTATATCTTCAGTCTTGTAGGCTGTTGTCACGCCCTTTAATACTACTTTGAGCGGTTTTTCTTCTTGGAGTCTATAAGAGTAGCCGCCATTATTTTTTTGAACATATTCCCTGATTTTTTTGAAGTCTGAAATATTTTTGGCCTTGATAATGTGCTTATTTCCTGAGATCGTGCATTGGAATTTATCTGTGCACAGGTCTTTCAGCTCTTGGCAGAGCAACTTCCAGTCTGTTACATTTTCTGCTATTACAGGTGGTATTCTTGGCTTTTTTGCAGGTGTGACTTTTGTCCAAGGACCATCTTCATCAATGTTTTCTTCGTTAACCTGAGAAGGGGTAGCTGCGGACGTTTCTTGAGGGACTTCAGTTACCTCGTTCATGGAGACATCGTTTTCATTATGCTGTGAGACAACTTCCATTCTCGGTGTCTTATGGCTACGTGGTGTTGAAACTGATGGGGATTCGCGAGTTCGTTTCTTTGTTGAAGGAGTTTCTTCTACTTTGTACTCGATGCCACATCTTTCAAGAATTTTCAAAAGTATGTTGGTGTCGATTATACTGACCTTTTCGCCAGCTGGGCCGATCGTTGATTTGATTACAATAGGCTGCATCTTTAATTGTTCCTTACATTTATTTTTCGAAAATTTAAAAAGTAAATTACACTAGCTACATATAACCCAATAAAATTACTCTGTGGGGGTAAAAAAAAAAATATTTTAGGTTTTAAAACTTATTTTATAATTTTAAAGTTTTTTTTTTTTAACTACAAATATTTCCCACAAACAGTTTCTTTTTATTTTAAAATGTGTTGACTTTGCTTAGAATTATTAATGAAACTGATTCCAATAATTATTAATCAAACATTATATTTATTGATTTACAAGAGAGAGAACAAAATATAAAAGGGAAACTAATATTAAACAAAGGAACTTTTTCTGTTTCGGTTAGCGCCTATTTACCTGTGAGCTTGCTTACACACACTCTGTGGAACAATTAATTAATATATATATATAACAAAATGTTAGCTTTCAAGTGATAATATCATTCCTTAAAAGGCTTAATTAAAAATTAATAAAAAATATACAAAATATTGGGAACAGATTTATTCTTTTTTAAACATATTACTATATAAATTCATTATTTTATATAAACATCTGTTCGCCTTTTTGTTCTAATAAAGCCTTTAATTGTAATTATAAAACATAATATAAAAATATATATTTATTTGAAAACTATAAAATATCATACACAACTAAATAATAAAGCACAATGAGATCAAACACATTTAATTCCATGTCCATGAAGAATCTGAAGAAATATACCTCCTTGAGCGTCCAGGCACATAACGAAAAAAATCGTATTAAAGGGAGAAGACATGAGTACCAGGTAATAAATCCATTATACGACGTCGACCCCGAACTTCCCACAACAGAGAAAATCCTAATAATGAAAGACAGATTGTACGCCGACGAAAGCTGCCAAGAGCTACTGAAGAAGTATAAAGAGGGTCTCAAGGAACGTAACCTAACTTCTGTCCAAAATATCTATTGCTACGGCTTAGGATCAATGGAAAATTCAAATATAAGTCCACATGCAATCGCACAATTTTCTTGGCTTCTAATCCTAAGGGAAGAGTTTTCTCCTAAGAGAGTGGGCATCTATGATCCCGTCTTTACCAGAGATGATAGTAAAATATTTAAGATATTTAACATCCAAGAATTTAAAGGAAATAGTTGGTACTCCAATGGGCCAACGATATTTTTTATGCCTTTTATTGATTCACCATGTATAGAAAGAGTTTTTGAATTCAATTATAACATAGAATTAATGAAGAATGTAATTCTCATTGCTGCAGGAACAATCGGCAGTTATGAAGAGAATCCCAGCAAATGTCTTCCACTTTTAAAGAGATACCAGTACTCTCTTATGCCTAGAAAATATCATATGATAGATCTTACCCTCTTTGTCTATCCTCTTGGAGTACTGGAGAAGCAGGGAGAGGATTTCTGGGAAAGGGACTTTTGGTACATTAATATGTGTTCATTCATCCCAAAAGATCTTCCAGACAGGCCGCAAGTTACGGACCCCCAGTTTCGGAAGAAGGAACGCCGAAAACAACAGAAGGAAATGAAGAAAGCTCAGAAAATGCTTAAATTCCAGAATTTGCCTCCTGAGGCCAGACATTAAGAGATCAAAACAGCAAATTGTGCATTTATAAATGGCTTCTGCAACATTTGGCTGTGTCTAATATTGGGAACAGAATAAATCTAAAATTATAACCATCTTTCACATCATTTCATTTGTGGCAAAAAAAAGAAATAGGTTTATTTTATATAATCTTTTATATGTTTTATATAATCTTTTATTAAATATTTTAACTTCCGTACCTTGACGCCACGTTGACTAACTTTAATGACACCTTTTAGAAACAAATATCTATATTTATACTTTTACATTTTACGCACCTAACTAAATGGTTTAACATTATTATTATAAAATTCAAAATCTGTCTGTCTGTTTATAGATAAACTCCAAAACTATTGGAATAAATATCACCAAATTTCACACCTTTTGTCCCTGGGAAAAGTTATAGGCTAATTATATTCTATAAATAACTTTTCGTTGAAAGCATCGTCACGCACGGCAATTTTTAGAATTAATCTCTTTATATCAAAATTTGTCTATCTGATTATTTTTTGGCTCGAAAATCATACAGTTTGGTTAGTAGCCCGTAAAACCATATTCTTTCTCTGGTTGGTCTGCTATCGGGACACACGTGGACGGACAGTTTCGCCCACAGGATAGGCGTCATTGACGATCCTTCCTGCGACGCTGACAGGAAGAAACTGTCACACATTGTGCTAAAGTGTAGCAGCCTTGATGCTCTTAGATTCCGGCTTCTTTCCATTTTTGAGGTAGAATTGGGGTACATTCCGTGGTCACTCAAAGACTTAATTTTCAACAGGAACACTTGGCGAGCCTGCCTGGAGTTCCTAAAGGCCTCGGATAAACTTAAGCCACGCGTTCGCTCGGAGGATTCCGATCACCCGAGTGACTCGGACTCCTCGCCTCATGGTTAACACCGGTCATTAGCGGCCGCTCGTAGACGTAACTCTGGCCTGTGCCGCTGTTTAATATCAGTTTCACGATCTGCCCTGCGTATGTGATCGCCCTTGACGCTGTCTCTGTAACTCCAGGACAGAGGGAAAATGGTTTGGCGATTCGACGGCTCGGGCTGATCGGGAAATCGACTAACGCAGCAACCCATTTGAAAGCGCTATGCAATCTCTGGTATACCTTTGTGGTTGGTTGTCTTAGTACTGGTACCCTCATTTCTAATCCTTGATATAAAACCTCAAAAATGCAAAAAAAAAGAGATAATTTTCATAGCTGTACTTATTCAGCAGATCGGCATTTTAAACCATATTTGAACTTCAGTGGCAGCAGGAGAGTGTGAAAAAAAAATTAAAAATTGTCGGCGTGCTTCAAAAGCGCGTCGCGAGTGCTGACGTAACACTTTTGGTTTCGGTTTCACCTTGCTGCCTGGCCTCTCTCTCGTCACTGGTACGTTTTTGTGGAATCTTTTAAAACTTGTTTTTATATTATTTATCTATGTTTAATTTTTTAATTTATAATATATTGATTTTTTAATATATAGGTTTAATTTTAGAGTTTTTTTCTCTGAAAATGGCTAGTAAAACGGTGCTATATTTGCCCTTGCGCCAAGAACCGCATTGTCAACCATGACTTGCTGTAAATGCAATAAGAACACTTAAACCAAATTTACCAAATTGCCAGTGAATATTGGACATTTATTAGATATAAAAGTAGGCTGTTCCACCAGATGGTGCTCTGCCTTCTGAAAAGCGCATGTGTTCATGGTCAGGATATGCCTACTCTGTTTTTAATATCAACACCTGACCCACATATTTTTTTCTATTGTTTTTTCATTATAAATAGTATAGTCGTGATCCTTGTCATTGCCTAGAAATTTGCTGTCAACATCCTTGAAGACAACCCAAGCTGCTTTTTCCTTCGGTGTCATGTACTTGTCCAAAATCATTATTCTTCATAAGCTTGCGGATGCTTGTCCAACAAAGATTCCCTCTTTCAACTTGGCTTCGGATAAACCTTGAAACGTTTTGCCCAGGTATTTGAAACAATCGCCAATTTTTGGAATAGCCTTGACAAACTGCTTCCTTACACCTAGTTTTATTTAATTAAAAATGCATATATTGGATTAAAATATCATGTGTTGACACACATTAAATATGTTATAACACCTTGATAAAGGTTGGCGTTCAGCCAACTGAAATATTGGTAAAATAAATGATATTTTAATAGAATATATGCCTTTTCAATTAAAATTTATTTATGGATTGCTCTATTTTCAAAACCTAGTTTTATATACAGAGGGGAAACAACAATACTTTTTTTTTGATTAACTAAGTTGTTCCGAATCTTTTTTTTTTTTTTTTTTGGTGCCTAATTCATGATTTTGTCTTTTTGTCCATTCTTTTTTGACCCAATGTTGAGTATTATCACGGCTGTCCACTCACAATATGGGAACTTTGTTTATCCATCATGTGTTGACCAGAAGCATAGAGATAATTTTTTTTATTGATTCATTTATTTACTAGTAAGATATTGCTTTGTAATAAAAATGCCGTAATTATAAAACTCTAGGTTTTAAAGGAAGAAATTGAAAGGAGGAAATTTAAGGTAAATATTCGTTAAGTCCAAGTAAAATAAACGCGACATAATAGAAAATTCTTTTTTTTTTTCAAATCAACATCTACTTATATAATTGCCTTATTCTGTTTGTGTGAAGTTCACTGTGTGAAGTTCACGGATAGATTTTGGTCAGAATGGATAAAATAGAAAAAGTGTCAAGGGATGGGAATCGAACCCACAACCTTCCGCTCACCGGGCTGATTCCATGACCACTAGGCTACCCTGGACATATTTTTCCGTTCATAAAGTTAATATATGAATATTATTTTAATTAAAACATTTTAAAAACACACAGTTTGGAACGGGACGTTTCACAAGAGTGACATCCATGGCGCCAATTTATAATTGTAACGAATAGTATTTGAATTAAAACGTTTTTAAAATATATACGCACTCGGGTAAAACCCCGGCGTTGCCCGGGCCATTCGTCTAGTCAAATAATAATTAAGCTATCAATTCCCCTCTTTAATTTTCATAACAGGGTCTTGTGTTATAAGGAATTAACATTACTGTGTGCTCTTATTATGGTTTTATGGGCTCGAAACTATGTGTGTGATCCTTCCAGATCTATAACTTGTGAGAATTTCATTTAGATTGGTCACATATTGTAGGAATGTATAAGGAACAAACTTCTATTTTCAATAAGATAATCCCTTGTACCAATTTTGAGTAAAAATACCAAGCCTCCAGGGAAAATTTTCTTTTCAAAACACAAGAAAATAAGACCTAATCCAAATAATTTAATAATGTGTGACGAAACGCACAACAACATTGTCACCATCATCAGACAAAAGTGTTGGATCGGTGGTTCAATCAGATTAAGAATAGATTGAAATATATAAGTTTTAATATATCACGACATAGCAAGCTGCCAGAACAAGAGAAGACATAAACAGGAAGTGAAGGGAAAGGTGCAGCGCCTCTAGTGGTGGTGGTTGGAAGCTCCTCAATGCCACGTCGTCCCGTGATGTAGTCGCGTTGGAAGCCACTGCGTATTTGAAGGAAGCACACAGTTCAACAAAATAAATTCTGTTGCCGAAACGTCACACACTTATAAATTATTTGGATTAGGTCTTATTTTCTTGTGCTATAATCCAAATTGTGCTTTATCATACCTTTCAAAACAATTTTATTCACTAGCTACAGAAGAAAACTTGGTATAATGATTCGCCAATAGAACATGAGTTAAATATAATCTATTTTGCATAATTTAATAAAATTCTGTAGATAACAATTTTTTTTTATCATATTAACTATTATAAAAATGGTGACAAAATATTTTAAAATATATATATGTAATAAGAGGACAAATATAAGGCATACCTACATATTAAGCTATAGTTATCATTACTATACTCAATACTTCTATTTTATTTATATAAATATCGATTTCAAGAAAAATCCTGAGGGTGGGAAATGGAGGTAATTTTCGAAATTAACACACAACATACAATTCAGTTAAAATTTCTCTTTTCGTCGCAGGTCTTGTGTGTTATTTAAAATTTATTTTATGGAGTATAATAAAAAAATATGGAATTTGTTTGACTTATAACTGTCAGTTTCTGTGTTACACGTTTATTTATATCAAGTTTATTTTTAAATAAATTCCCATCCCTGAACATTTTATTTTTCCGTTTGTCATTACTCTTTACAATTCATCCTTTCATACTTCATCTCTAAGGTTTAGAAATAATCGTTATTTCTCCTTAAAATGAAATTTCAATTTTTCGCTCGAAAGAAACATTAGCGGTATAATTATCAAAGGTCGTTATAAAATAAAGAAATATACACCTATCCCCCGATTTACACGGTACTTGTTTTACACGTTTTGGCTTTTACACGGTTTTCCAAATACGTTTTTTTTTTTATCGCACTATACTAAATGCTACTGTGATTGAACACATGCGCTGTGTACACATCTCACGAGGAATCCCGAGCTTATGTGCTGACCACATATTTTAACCTGTCAATGCATTTTATTTCTGTGTACACCTATCCCCCGATTTACACGTTTTTCTCAGGAACGTATCTACCGTATAAATCAGGGGATAGGTGTATATGTCATAATTTGTATATAATTAAATGCAACCCCGACCCACTATGTATGTACCATGTATGATTTTCGAAGACTTAATAAAGAACAAGGTAACTGGAGGGAAGCAAGTAGCATTAAGATATAGGAAGTAGACCTAAGGCTGGCACGACTATTCTGAGCACCCCTGTGTCAATATTGCAGGGGCAAAGACCGGACGTCTCTAGTGACCGCAGAAGTTATTTTAGCCAAGATACACTCAATACTTCCTGACAAAACAGGACGTCTCTAGTGACCAGAAGTTATAAATGTTAAAGCTAGCATTCAATACTTCCTGACAAAGCAGGATGTATTTTGATAGCCGCGGAAGTAAATAAAGTCAAATAAACACGAGACTTCCTGACCCAAGCCGGGCGTAACTAATATCAAAGGAAACCGCGGGCCAATCAAAAGACAGTACCTTAAGTAGGTCAACCAATAGGAAAAGATCATGTGATATCTCTCGATCAATCAGAGAGAAACTGAGACTTGGTGTTAAATCGGAAAACAAGAATGAGTAGTTACGCTTGAGCTCTCATAGGAACAACACCTACAGGGTTCACTGGCTCTCGCCGAGTTCGGACAGTGCTCCTTCGCTTCCAACAAGGTAACATCTACTCTAGAGATATCTCTCTCCGCTCATTTCATCATCGCCATGTGATCAACTAATTAATAAGTCAAATCGCTCAGCTCTTCTCAAGCTTTCTTTCCTCCAATCCAGTTGCCTTTTAATTTCAAACCCCATCACGTGTCCTGATTATTCCTAACTGTGTGCTTCACTTACCACTCAACGACTGCGCTTCAACCAATCCTCACCATTCAAATCGAACAACAAGAAATTCCGCAACGATATTGCCACAGAACGGTTAAGTCGACAGGATTCTACAACAGTGTAATACAACAAATATTATAGTGTAACAACAATTGCATCACCATATTACACAGAGTCGACAGGATAGTGAGATGGAATTAAATCAGGATCCCATAGGCGTAAAGTCAGACGGTCCAACGGAAACAATGGAAAGAAGGCAAGAAGCAAGGGAGAACGAAGGGGCAGGAGCAAGACAGGAAGTGATCGGCCGAGAGACAACTGCGCCCCTAGCGGACGCCGTCAATCAGCTGTCAACGCTTCTGACCCGGGTAAAAATTTCTGATGGAGCGGAATCGGCGATCCCGCCTTTCGACGGCACATACAGCGCGACACAGTTTTTCCAGACGTTCGACCGAAAAATGGAAGACGCATCCATGGAAGAACAAGAAAAATTACTGCGCCTGCCAAACTACCTGGTGCGACAACCCCTGGAGCTCTTCAGGAAACTTCGATTGGCCGACCGGAGTTATTTCCAGGTGAGGCAAACCCTCCTAGATCTCTACCCTGAATCAAGCGAAGCATCCTTTGCGAAATATTTCGCCATGAAGCTCACTGGACAAGCCAACTTAGAGACCTACTACCGGGAAAAAACCGCCATGGGATTGCAACTAGGACTTCCACAAGAGGTGATCCTCGAGACGCTGACAGAAGGACTGCCATTCAACGACCAGCGCCTAGTCCGCGTAGTACCTCCCGAGAACCTAGGAGAATGGTTCCGACTGGTACAGCGGATCCACGGGCCCAGTGTACCGGCAACGCGATCCAGAGAAGATCAACCACCCACAATGTCGGGTCCGTACCACAGCACATCCCGACGCCCAGGTGCATGGAATGCACCTCTTCCGCCGTCCAACTGCAAGTTCTGCGGCGCGAGACACTGGCACAGCGAATGCCGACATCGAGCAGTCCCGAGCCCCAAGCCAACCAACTCAAGCCAAAACGTCCCAGCCGAGCAGCCCTTTCGAAACTAAGGTAGGCAACACCCCTATGGCGTCAAAGAATTGACTTTGAACTCTTATCTAATCCTACCTACCCCTTTAACAATGTATCTAAACATGTACCAAATGAATGCAAGCACGGGCTAGACCAAAACCTGTCCCAAAGGACTCGCACAGCACCCAAAGCTTTCACACATGGAAACCCTTGCCTGCATTCATTACCCAAACCCCAAATATTTACATGCCACCACTCTAATCTCACACCACACAACTTTTCGCTCAACCCAATTGCCAATACTTTATGCCCACCACATATAAAGCCACCACAACTTCAATCTACAATTCCAATAATGCCCAAACAAGTGTCCGTACACCGACACAGCTCACCCACTTACCACACAAAATTCACACATGACCACACTTCGCCACACCATAATTACACAAATGTACCTCACAACATACACGCACCCATACGTCACCACGCGACAAACACGCACAACCCGCACAATAAACGCAACACGCACGCCAAAAGACAACAACAACAAACAAGCGCATGCACAACCGTTAAGAATAATACAATCATCCCGTCTACACAAAACATAGAAAAAATTCACGCCACCAAACAACCACACAATCGAAAAACATTACGATCTTTCCTAAAAGCTGTGAACGTCTTTAAAGAGTTCATTCCGGACCACGCCCGCTTGCGGACACCACTTGTCAACCTTCTAAAAAAGGATGTCGTGTGGGTCTGGGATGACGAATGCCAGAAAGCGTTCACTAACCTGAAAGAAAACCTTACCACACACCCCACATTACACCTTTACCAGGAAGGTCTGCCATGCCAGGTGTACTGTAACACCTCAACATTCAGCATTACAGGCGCTCTTAAACAAGTCTACCCTGATGGGAAGACATACACCGTTCAACATTTCAGCCGATCTCTACGTAGTCACGAGCGAAATTATTCAGACTTGGAACTACAATGCCTAGCCATTGTGGAAAGTGTGGATAATTTCCGCACCTATCTAATGGACAGAAAGTTTACAATATTTTCTGACCATCCCGCATTGCAGTGGTTGAAAGAGATCAAAGCGCCTTCAGGCAGATTGTTTCGATGGAGGTTAAGATTGTCAAGATACGAATATGAGGTCCGTAGCATAAATGGAGTACAACAATATGAAACGGGCGTTGGAACTCGTATCCCATTTTGTGGCTTTCTAGATGCGCCACTCATACAGAGCCAACAGTCTTCTCCACCAGGAAAATCTCGCGTGACTATGGATCACAATAAACTGCGCACCGTCTCCCGAAAAGGAGTACTTAAAACTATAGTCCCAAGTTCACTTACAACCAGACTTCTTAAATCCGTACACACTCAACACCACCACCCAAACATCTCCAAGATGACGAGACTCATCTCGTCACAATATTATTGGCAGAACATGACACAAGACATCGCAAAACAGGTAAAAACCTGCCCCACCTGCCGATTCGCTAGAAGAATCGATGAATACAACCAACCTTCACGTAAAAATACCGACACAGGCACCAAAGCAAAACAAAATTCGTACATAAAGCACAACGTACACACAACACAAACAATGCCAAAATTACCACATTCACATCAGAGAAACGATCACACACCTCAACCTAAACCAATTACCGCCGACATATCTCTAATAAAACCATTGACGATCAAACAGGAGAACTGTAAACCTGACAATCAGCTCAATCATATCACACCACTCCCTAAAGATATCAAACAGGAGAACGGCGAACCTACCAATCATTCAAATTCTACAATTCATAAGGTTCAAACAAATATTTCAGAATCCCCAGTTACAAAAATGTGGACGAACATGGGGCAATATCCTATCTTTCATCTGATTTTTATCCTTTGTTTATTAGTTCTACCGTACAACTGTATCCCAATTTTATTCATTAATTACCTGTTTATCTATGCCATGCCCGCTCAGAAAATCTTCGAACTACAAGAGGTAGTTTTTAATCTAGGACAAGCAGTTTTTAATTTTGGACAAACATTTATAAAACTTCTCATAATTTTAGGAACCATCCTCGCAGAAAATCTAAATAAACTCCGAAGAGATAGCAGTAACTGAAAAGATGACCAAACAATGTCGGAGAAACCACGCTCCAAAAACAAGCCCCGAGCCACACCCCAAAATAAATAGACGGCAGGAAATGAGGATTTGAAACACCACGACAGGAAGTATAGTCCGCTGCGGTTAAATTCGGCCTCTGTAAACAAAGCGGAGCGCCTTCGTCCGATCTCCAATTTCCCTCCCTCTCGTTTGCCCGACACACACCACTTCCGTATCTCTAATTACAATGAGAAGATCCCCTATTGAGGTCGACTGGGAACCTCACTATGCCACCGGTTTTGATTCCAGTTCGAGTCTACATATCGATTTTTACCAACCAATTCCACATCCACGAGACAACACATAGAACTAGCTCACACATTTCTTACACAACCGACTTCTAACATTTTTTCACAACACACACACAAAGACAAAAAATTACACGTAAAGGTTATATAGATTTCCATGTCTCCTGTACACAGCATAAACGCACTTGAGGGCTAGAATCACGTTTTTCACCTAAGTGTCACTACAGATGAGACAAAAAATTTATAGGGCATAATTGAGCAAGTAAAACATTTATAGGGCAAAATGGAGCAACCAATACATGTAGATCAGGGCATGTAGATACCATAGGGTTCAAACCAATACACCTTATCTTTCATATCAATCATTTTCATTATTTTCTCTCAATTAAAAATATAAATGTTTAATCAATTTAGCAATTTATTCAACTTATTATCAATTTTAATCATTAACTATCATTTTATTTACCAATTAGTTTATATTATCATTTTCATTATCAATTATCATTCTATTTACCACTTGACTTATATTGCCACAACTCAATTATCAACGAAAACCCACTGGTTTTCGATTAAACTAAAAACATTAAATCACCCTTTGTTGTTGAAACCTTTTTATTTTTCTTTTTTTTTTCAAACGCTCAACTTTGATTTCGTTCAACTCTTATTTTTATTTTTATTTTGATTTCTCAAAAGACCTTATGAAATTTCCTCGAATTCCTTTCCAAAATTCAAGCAAAAAAGTAATTAGGCATTTTTCCTTTTTTTTTTCACCATTCAACCAAGCACTCAACTTTGATTTCGCTCAAAAAACTTTTATTTTATTTTTTATTTTTGATTTCTCAAAAGACCTAATAGAATTCCTTCGATTTCATTCCCAATTTCGAGCTAGAATATGGTTAGGCATTTTTCTTTTTTTTTTCTCACCATTCAACCAAACACATTCAATTTTGATTTCATTCAACTACTCTTATTTTATTTTGTTTTGATTTCAAAGCGCCTTATGAAATTTCCTCGATTTCTTTTCTCAAAAGTCGAGCAAAAAAGTAACTAAGCAGTTGTCTTTGTCATCATGCAACAAAATATTTTTCTTTTTCAACCAAACACATTCAATTTTGATTTCATTCAACTATTTTTATATTATTTTTATTTGATTTCAAAAGCCTTAATAGAACTCCCTCGATATCATTTCTTATCTCGAGTAGAATTCGTTTAGGCGCATTTTCTTTTTGCCCACTATGTACCATAACATTCATTGATTTCTTACAATTAAAAAATTTTTTGATTTCTATTAATTATACTCAACCTATATCATCAACCCCATTCTATCTTACTTTTATGTCACCAGCAATGCTTGTATATAGCCCCTCAATACCCACAACTAATTTTCCCACAAAATTATTTTTCATTTTACAGAATTCTCTCAGGCTAACCCCTTCTTGAATTCTTCACATGTAGGGGGCGCATCTGTCATAATTTGTATATAATTAAATGCAACCCCGACCCACTATGTATGTACCATGTATGATTTTCGAAGACTTAATAAAGAACAAGGTAACTGGAGGGAAGCAAGTAGCATTAAGATATAGGAAGTAGACCTAAGGCTGGCACGACTATTCTGAGCACCCCTGTGTCAATATTGCAGGGGCAGAGACCGGACGTCTCTAGTGACCGCAGAAGTTATTTTAGCCAAGATACACTCAATACTTCCTGACAAAACAGGACGTCTCTAGTGACCAGAAGTTATAAATGTTAAAGCTAGCATTCAATACTTCCTGACAAAGCAGGATGTATTTTGATAGCCGCGGAAGTAAATAAAGTCAAATAAACACGAGACTTCCTGACCCAAGCCGGGCGTAACTAATATCAAAGGAAACCGCGGGCCAATCAAAAGACAGTACCTTAAGTAGGTCAACCAATAGGAAAAGATCATGTGATATCTCTCGACCAATCAGAGAGAAACTGAGACTTGGTGTTAAATCGGAAAACAAGAATGAGTAGTTACGCTTGAGCTCTCATAGGAACAACACCTACAGGGTTCACTGGCTCTCGCCGAGTTCGGACAGTGCTCCTTCGCTTCCAACAAGGTAACATCTACTCTAGAGATATCTCTCTCCGCTCATTTCATCATCGCCATGTGATCAACTAATTAATAAGTCAAATCGCTCAGCTCTTCTCAAGCTTTCTTTCCTCCAATCCAGTTGCCTTTTAATTTCAAACCCCATCATGTGTCCTGATTATTCCTAACTGTGTGCTTCACTTACCACTCAACGACTGCGCTTCAACCAATCCTCACCATTCAAATCGAACAACAAGAAATTCCGCAACGATATTGCCACAGAACGGTTAAGTCGACAGGATTCTACAACAGTGTAATACAACAAATATTATAGTGTAACAACAATTGCATCACCATATTACATATACATATTCATTATCATAAAGTTTTTGAACATCTATGCCATAGTTCGAGATTTGATCATTAAATTTTGTTTGAAGTTTCTTTTTTTTTTGGGGTTGCCCCCACTTTTTGTATTATTTGTTGGTAGGCAGTAATATATAGGTAACGTATTTTTTTGGTTATCAACTAATATATGCATTTATTTAAGGAGCGACCCGCTCCAACACAATAGTTACAAAAACGAAAAAGCGAGTGGGGGGGGGGCAAAGGTGGCGTGATCGTAGCCAACCAATAGGAGAGCGCCATTCAAAAAAAAAAAAAAAAAAAAACGGTGACAGAGATGAAAACTGAAGAATTAATTAAGAACGCATGACGCTCGTAACTGTATATTGAATAGCTTGGAGATGGCGATTGTTGTTGTTGATGGCTATGGCTTGATGAGGCTATGGTTGCTTTTAGGCGACTATTTTCCGTTTGAGAAGGCTATTTTTGATTGGGATAGGTTATGTCTTGTTGAAGAGGGCTATGTTTGATTGAGCTAAGTTGTTTCATTGTCCGGATGCTATGTTTGGATGGAGTTGCTACGTTTGGTTCAATTGGGGTATTATGTTGAAGAAAGCTTGTTGTTGATTGTAGAATATTATTTTCGATTGTAGAGATCTATTGTTGATTGTGATGATTTGCATATTTGAAATCAATTTTGCTTTTGGAATTTTGAACAAATATAAAGGTAAATATCCTGTTGCCTATTGTTGTAAAAAAAATATATATATATATATATATATATATAGTGTAGAAACTATATAACAAAATTATAACAGTGATTCTAATTTTAAAAAATTTAAGGAGCAAACTGATAATAATGATAACTTATATCAGTTAGATTTGATTAGATTAGCAAGCTAAATCTAAATTAATTATAATAATAAATAGTTATTTAATTTTATAGTCCAGTTTTGTATTAAAATTATCTTCACTATTATGATCATTTAAATACAAATTATAAAATTTGTAAAATGTTATTAATTTGTAGATAGAGAGAGAAAAAAAAAATCCTTTACTTCTATTACATCCTCAAGTTAATTATATATTTATAATTAATAACAATAAAAAAAATTAACAAAGTAACGTCTATTACATCGGCTTTTACACGTCATTCAGACATACTCTAATCCTATATATAGAATAATCGAAGAGATAATATATATAATAGTTAGAAAAAAGAGAGAAAGACAGAACCATGCACTTTTAATCAAACTAATAATAAGGAAAAAAAAAAAAAAAGAGTTTTATAAAGAAGGTAGATAAGATTGTTAGTATATATATATATATTTTTTTATGATTTTATATTTTATCCTTTTTTTTTTTTTTTTTTAAAGATTTTTAAAGGTTTTTTTATTTTATAATATGATTATAAATAGTTGTATTTAGTAATATATCTATAGTATGAATTAACATTTGTTATAAGTTTGGATATTATGTTTTGAAACCCTAATGGTAGACCAGACATATACAAAAAACTTTAAATTGAAATAAATTGGAAAAAGAGATCTGCTGGAACGGGGATCATCAGATAAAATTCCAGCGACATTTCAACCCCTCCTTTATTATGTCATAGATCTCTTTTAAACCGTATTTTATGTGTTAATATTAAGTTGTTTCAGTGAAATATTTAAATGAACATATAACAGATACAAGTGTTAACAAATTCAAACTGTAAACCTACCTTGACCGCTGCGTCCTCCATTGTGTATATCTATTTCTGGCTGGCACATGTCGCGGGAGGGGAATGTCCCCCCACATTTCAAATTTAGACCATTTCTTCAGAATTTTTTTGAACAACAAGAAAATTAAAGAAGATAGGAAAAATAGTTGAAGGAAGAAAGCTAAGTTTTATAATCTTTACAGATAGTTATATCAAAATAACTGATTTAACACTTAATCATCTTTTAATATTCCTTTAAAAAGGCAAATTATAAGAGTTTAATAAAGCTATTAATTGTGCAAATTCATCTTTATTTAACTTCCATTTTCCTCCCCAGAAATTGGATTTTAAACAAAAATGAACTATATACTTTAACACTTTAAAAATCTTGTGAAAAAATCTTTTAATCAGTTATTTAATAAAAGTTTAATTAACTGTTAAAGATTATAAATTTGTATTAGTTAATATTAAGAGAAATTATAGAAAGTTGATTTCATAAATGGATATTTCCATTTATTTTTTTTTAAATATTTTATAATTGATATACTGTTGAAATATTTTACTTGTTTGATACTAAATTTGTTTTTAATAAATTCCATGTTTAAATTTTTAACATCTTCTATGAAATTATCTAATATATTATTTATTCTATAAAATCTTAGAAACTGACCATAATATATACCTTTACAGCAATTTAATGATATATTAGAATTCATATTACAGTATTTTATAATATTGAAATTATAATTACTCTTTTTATTATAAACTCTAACAGCACTATTTGTAAGGTCTATATTTAAGTCTAAAAAGTTAACTTTTTTGTTTCTATAAATTTTTTCATTGTTCTTAAGTTTCAAGTATTTAGGATATATTTCAGGTATTAATTTTTTAAACAGTGGATTATTAAATATTATTATGTCATCTACATATCGGAATATTTGCCAATTAATATTATTTTGTAGAAAGTATTCTCTTTCGTACCAGAACAATATTAAATTTGCTAGTAACGGACTAGAAGAAGTACCCATGGGAACGCCTTCTGATTGAATATATATTTTATTTTTAAATTCTATATAGTTAAAATTTAAAAATGTTTCCAGTAGAGTTTTTGCTGTTTTAAGATCTAATTTAAATGTTTTATATCTGTTATGAATAATTTTAATGTAGAAAGTTTTGTCATTAATTAATTCATTAAATAAATTGGTTATTTTATTATTTAGATCTCTTAAATTTATTTTAGAATATAGGTCCTCAAAGTCAAATGTGTGTACTGTTTCAATGTTTGTCCAATTGTTCATTAAATAATTAATGATTTTTTTATTTGAGTCGATAAATTTATAATTATATTTATTAGTTAATTTATTTATAATAAATTGTAGTGTTGAGGCTAATTGTATATCAATATTTTTTATGACTGAATTTATACCAGATGTGATTGTTCTGAAAGAAATAGGTTTTTTGTGTAGTTTAGGAATTATATAGAACTTTGGTATGTTTGGATTTTTGTGGTTATTATAAATTTTTAGTGAATTTTCAACATTTTTGATGTCTTTTTTGATTTTTGTGCCTGTAGTTCTAGCAAAAGTGTATTTATGATTATTATCAATTTCCTTTTTTAGTATATCGTGGTATAGATTTTTACAAATTAAAGATAAATTATTGGGACATTTATCTATAGGAGTGATAATATAGTCCTTCTGTAAATTAATTATATTTTCTTTGAAAGAAGGAATGTCTGAATTGGGTTTTGTGTATTTAAGTGTATTATTATAATAATTTATAATTTCCTTTTTAATATTATGTTTCCATTCCAGAAAAGTAAATTCTGGAATACTGTATTTTATACTAGTTTTATTTATGAAAATATCTATATCTTTTAATATAGATTTAATTGTATTATTATAATTGTGTTTAATTTGAGGTATATATTTATACCCTTTATTTAAAATTTCTTGATATTCTGGATTTAAAAAAGAAAAGTTGCTAGTTAATATATGACCTGAGTACTTATATTTATCAATATAGTTGTTGCAATTACATTTAATTTTTTTAAAATTTGCCAAATTATTAATAAATTGGTTATAATTGCAAACTAAATTACCTATATTTTTATTGTATCTCCAGATTGTTTTAAAATTTAAATTTTTTATAGGGAAAAGATTATTGATGATTTGGTTATTAAAAATATCATTAAATTTAATATGATTAAATAAATTGTTATTAAATTTAATGATAATATTAATGTTATTAGTATTTTGTTTAATTTTTCTGTATTTAAAGATGTCGTGTGTGATATCTATTAATCTGTTAGTCAGATTATGAATTTTAATATATTCTAGGAGTTTGATAAATTTATTATTATTATATAAGTAATTCTAGAAAAAAAAATAATTTCAGAACTTTTGTTTTTTTCAGTGTTTTTGTTAGTTTAAAGATGTTTTTTTTATTAGTTATTCTTAAAAATATAACAGATAACAAACAGTAATATCTATATATTTATAGATTAATTATTCAATTTATTACAAATTTTATCACCACAAAAACAATTAAGTAAAATATATTTAAAAAATTCATAAGAATAACAAACTAAAAAAACTAAAAAAAACTACAAACATATTAGTGTTAGCACCTCTTTTATGTTAATTTAAACTCGCTAAGAATTGCCTAAGAAAAAATTGTCAAACTTGTCCCTCTCTTAAGAACCATGACACTTTTCAAACAACTAGTTGTAAATTAGTGAATACTATTTATAAATTAACATGCCAAATTTGTCAACTATCATATATAGGACAAACTTGTAATCCATTAAATATACGAATAAACCTACATAGAAACCACGCTAAAAAATCAATTGGTAATATATATATGAAAGAACACAATCAATTACATACTTTTAACAACTTTAAGATAGAAATACTAGACATATGTCAAAACAAAAAACAACGACTATTATTAGAAAACAACTACATTTATAAACACAACACATTATTCCCTTATGGACTTAACGACGAATTAAACTACACATACAAACCACAAACAGAAGAAATTTCAACTTATGAAATCAGTTGCAAATATAAAAATGAATTTAAAACTAAACCTAATAAAACTAGAGGTAAAACTACAAATAAATTAGGTTACATTGAATTTGAAGAATTACTGGACCCAAAACAAATGTACACTAACAACTTCGTCGATAAATTTATTAAAACATTATTTAAACTAAATAATAATAAATTTATCAAACTCATAGAATATATTAAAATTCATAATCTGACTAACAGATTAATAGATATCACACACGACATCTTTAAATACAGAAAAATTAAACAAAATACTAATAACATTAATATTATCATTAAATTTAATAACAATTTATTTAATCATATTAAATTTAATGATATTTTTAATAACCAAATCATCAATAATCTTTTCCCTATAAAAAATTTAAATTTTAAAACAATCTGGAGATACAATAAAAATATAGGTAATTTAGTTTGCAATTATAACCAATTTATTAATAATTTGGCAAATTTTAAAAAAATTAAATGTAATTGCAACAACTATATTGATAAATATAAGTACTCAGGTCATATATTAACTAGCAACTTTTCTTTTTTAAATCCAGAATATCAAGAAATTTTAAATAAAGGGTATAAATATATACCTCAAATTAAACACAATTATAATAATACAATTAAATCTATATTAAAAGATATAGATATTTTCATAAATAAAACTAGTATAAAATACAGTATTCCAGAATTTACTTTTCTGGAATGGAAACATAATATTAAAAAGGAAATTATAAATTATTATAATAATACACTTAAATACACAAAACCCAATTCAGACATTCCTTCTTTCAAAGAAAATATAATTAATTTACAGAAGGACTATATTATCACTCCTATAGATAAATGTCCCAATAATTTATCTTTAATTTGTAAAAATCTATACCACGATATACTAAAAAAGGAAATTGATAATAATCATAAATACACTTTTGCTAGAACTACAGGCACAAAAATCAAAAAAGACATCAAAAATGTTGAAAATTCACTAAAAATTTATAATAACCACAAAAATCCAAACATACCAAAGTTCTATATAATTCCTAAACTACACAAAAAACCTATTTCTTTCAGAACAATCACATCTGGTATAAATTCAGTCATAAAAAATATTGATATACAATTAGCCTCAACACTACAATTTATTATAAATAAATTAACTAATAAATATAATTATAAATTTATCGACTCAAATAAAAAAATCATTAATTATTTAATGAACAATTGGACAAACATTGAAACAGTACACACATTTGACTTTGAGGACCTATATTCTAAAATAAATTTAAGAGATCTAAATAATAAAATAACCAATTTATTTAATGAATTAATTAATGACAAAACTTTCTACATTAAAATTATTCATAACAGATATAAAACATTTAAATTAGATCTTAAAACAGCAAAAACTCTACTGGAAACATTTTTAAATTTTAACTATATAGAATTTAAAAATAAAATATATATTCAATCAGAAGGCGTTCCCATGGGTACTTCTTCTAGTCCGTTACTAGCAAATTTAATATTGTTCTGGTACGAAAGAGAATACTTTCTACAAAATAATATTAATTGGCAAATATTCCGATATGTAGATGACATAATAATATTTAATAATCCACTGTTTAAAAAATTAATACCTGAAATATATCCTAAATACTTGAAACTTAAGAACAATGAAAAAATTTATAGAAACAAAAAAGTTAACTTTTTAGACTTAAATATAGACCTTACAAATAGTGCTGTTAGAGTTTATAATAAAAAGAGTAATTATAATTTCAATATTATAAAATACTGTAATATGAATTCTAATATATCATTAAATTGCTGTAAAGGTATATATTATGGTCAGTTTCTAAGATTTTATAGAATAAATAATATATTAGATAATTTCATAGAAGATGTTAAAAATTTAAACATGGAATTTATTAAAAACAAATTTAGTATCAAACAAGTAAAATATTTCAACAGTATATCAATTATAAAATATTTAAAAAAAAATAAATGGAAATATCCATTTATGAAATCAACTTTCTATAATTTCTCTTAATATTAACTAATACAAATTTATAATCTTTAACAGTTAATTAAACTTTTATTAAATAACTGATTAAAAGATTTTTTCACAAGATTTTTAAAGTGTTAAAGTATATAGTTCATTTTTGTTTAAAATCCAATTTCTGGGGAGGAAAATGGAAGTTAAATAAAGATGAATTTGCACAATTAATAGCTTTATTAAACTCTTATAATTTGCCTTTTTAAAGGAATATTAAAAGATGATTAAGTGTTAAATCAGTTATTTTGATATAACTATCTGTAAAGATTATAAAACTTAGCTTTCTTCCTTCAACTATTTTTCCTATCTTCTTTAATTTTCTTGTTGTTCAAAAAAATTCTGAAGAAATGGTCTAAATTTGAAATGTGGGGGGACATTCCCCTCCCGCGACATGTGCCAGCCAGAAATAGATATACACAATGGAGGACGCAGCGGTCAAGGTAGGTTTACAGTTTGAATTTGTTAACACTTGTATCTGTTATATGTTCATTTAAATATTTCACTGAAACAACTTAATATTAACACATAAAATACGGTTTAAAAGAGATCTATGACATAATAAAGGAGGGGTTGAAATGTCGCTGGAATTTTATCTGATGATCCCCGTTCCAGCAGATCTCTTTTTCCAATTTATTTCAATTTAAAGTTTTTTGTATATGTCTGGTCTACCATTAGGGTTTCAAAACATAATATCCAAACTTATAACAAATGTTAATTCATACTATAGATATATTACTAAATACAACTATTTATAATCATATTATAAAATAAAAAAACCTTTAAAAATCTTTTAAAAAAAAAAAAAAAAAAGGATAAAATATAAAATCATAAAAAAATATATATATATATACTAACAATCTTATCTACCTTCTTTATAAAACTCTTTTTTTTTTTCCTTATTATTAGTTTGATTAAAAGTGCATGGTTCTGTCTTTCTCTCTTTTTTCTAACTATTATATATATTATCTCTTCGATTATTCTATATATAGGATTAGAGTATGTCTGAATGACGTGTAAAAGCCGATGTAATAGACGTTACTTTGTTAATTTTTTTTATTGTTATTAATTATAAATATATAATTAACTTGAGGATGTAATAGAAGTAAAGGATTTTTTTTTTCTCTCTCTATCTACAAATTAATAACATTTTACAAATTTTATAATTTGTATTTAAATGATCATAATAGTGAAGATAATTTTAATACAAAACTGGACTATAAAATTAAATAACTATTTATTATTATAATTAATTTAGATTTAGCTTGCTAATCTAATCAAATCTAACTGATATAAGTTATCATTATTATCAGTTTGCTCCTTAAATTTTTTAAAATTAGAATCACTGTTATAATTTTGTTATATAGTTTCTACACTATATTAATTCATATGAGCTTGCTCTATGATATATTTTTTTTTTATATATAACATAATATACAAATTAAATTATATTAGATATTCTAATATAAATAAATCTTCATACAAATTTTAATTATCTTTCATTGTTTGATTATTAAAAATTAAATTATAAAAGTAATTCTAGAAAAAAAAATAATTTCAGAACTTTTGTTTTTTTCAGTGTTTTTGTTAGTTTAAAGATGTTTTTTTTTATTAGTTATTCTTAAAAATATAACAGATAACAAACAGTAATATCTATATATTTATAGATTAATTATTCAATTTATTACAAATTTTATCACCACAAAAACAATTAAGTAAAATATATTTAAAAAATTCATAAGAATAACAAACTAAAAAAACTAAAAAAAACTACAAACATATTAGTGTTAGCACCTCTTTTATGTTAATTTAAACTCGCTAAGAATTGCCTAAGAAAAAATTGTCAAACTTGTCCCTCTCTTAAGAACCATGACACTTTTCAAACAACTAGTTGTAAATTAGTGAATACTATTTATAAATTAACATGCCAAATTTGTCAACTATCATATATAGGACAAACTTGTAATCCATTAAATATACGAATAAACCTACATAGAAACCACGCTAAAAAATCAATTGGTAATATATATATGAAAGAACACAATCAATTACATACTTTTAACAACTTTAAGATAGAAATACTAGACATATGTCAAAACAAAAAACAACGACTATTATTAGAAAACAACTACATTTATAAACACAACACATTATTCCCTTATGGACTTAACGACGAATTAAACTACACATACAAACCACAAACAGAAGAAATTTCAACTTATGAAATCAGTTGCAAATATAAAAATGAATTTAAAACTAAACCTAATAAAACTAGAGGTAAAACTACAAATAAATTAGGTTACATTGAATTTGAAGAATTACTGGACCCAAAACAAATGTACACTAACAACTTCGTCGATAAATTTATTAAAACATTATTTAAACTAAATAATAATAAATTTATCAAACTCATAGAATATATTAAAATTCATAATCTGACTAACAGATTAATAGATATCACACACGACATCTTTAAATACAGAAAAATTAAACAAAATACTAATAACATTAATATTATCATTAAATTTAATAACAATTTATTTAATCATATTAAATTTAATGATATTTTTAATAACCAAATCATCAATAATCTTTTCCCTATAAAAAATTTAAATTTTAAAACAATCTGGAGATACAATAAAAATATAGGTAATTTAGTTTGCAATTATAACCAATTTATTAATAATTTGGCAAATTTTAAAAAAATTAAATGTAATTGCAACAACTATATTGATAAATATAAGTACTCATGTCATATATTAACTAGCAACTTTTCTTTTTTAAATCCAGAATATCAAGAAATTTTAAATAAAGGGTATAAATATATACCTCAAATTAAACACAATTATAATAATACAATTAAATCTATATTAAAAGATATAGATATTTTCATAAATAAAACTAGTATAAAATACAGTATTCCAGAATTTACTTTTCTGGAATGGAAACATAATATTAAAAGGAAATTATAAATTATTATAATAATACACTTAAATACACAAAACCCAATTCAGACATTCCTTCTTTCAAAGAAAATATAATTAATTTACAGAAGGACTATATTATCACTCCTATAGATAAATGTCCCAATAATTTATCTTTAATTTGTAAAAATCTATACCACGATATACTAAAAAAGGAAATTGATAATAATCATAAATACACTTTTGCTAGA